>VZQC01000085.1:1821535-2012978 GCA_009823505.1 Rhizomys pruinosus | reverse complement strand
CTAAGCAGTATTTCTGTGTGAAAAGGGCCACAGATTATTTTACCCACAGGTTCTATTCAGCTAGCCAATTATGCTCAGAAACTTAACTGACAAAGATATGTTCAGGCAACCTTAGTGAAGTCAGCATGACTTAGCAGTCTTCTAAAATCATTAGGATACTGCTGGGTGGTGGCGCATGCCTTTAATCCTAGCACTTGGGAGGCAGAGGCAGGCAGATTTTTGTGAGTTCAAGGCCAGCCTGGTCTACAGAGTGAATTCCAGGACGGCTGGGACTACAGGGAGACCCTGTCTCAAAAAAAAATAAGACAAAAAAAATCATTAGAATACTTGGTAACTTACTGAATTTCTGAAATTCTGAAAAATTACTGTAGTCATTATAGCCATAAGTTCAAAACATCCAACTTAAAAGTTTATAAAGTGAAATTTCTCATTAAAGTCTCATGTAGTTACATAATCCTGTGAAGCCTGGCTTTGATGTATCTTATTTTATTCTCATTCAACTACTTCACAACTTCCATCAATTTATCTCATGGCAGATGTTAATATTATAGCTGTGTCTATCACAATCCAAGGATTGAGGCCAGAAGAATAAATCTGTGTAGCATTCAGATGCATTACACATATGAAATTATTCCAACACATCCATTAAGAACAGCCTTGGGAAGGGACATAAGCCTGTTGGTGCTGGTTGGAGATCAGTCAAGTGGTCGGTAGAGAGGTGACTGCATGTGTGGGCATTGCTTTCTGCAGCCTCCTGAGCCATGAGTGTGTTTGCACTTGGCCTTTATTGGTTAAACTCAGTCAGAGCTTGGACTGGATACTGTAGCCTCAAACAAGATGAGTATATTTTGTCTAAAGTCTGAGAAATGCTTCAGTTCTGGACCTCAAATTTTTATGAATACTCCCAGTGCTGCTCTGGAATCCTGGGAAATTTCACGAAATTTATTACAAAACTGGTTTTGTAGGAAATTAAGTTTATTTATCAATTATAAAATTGTTTCTGATAAAAGAGTGAATTATGTTTGCTCTGAGCATAAGACCAGAGGCAAATGGACATTGAACGTTGATGTATTCTTTTCAACTGTAGGTGAGAAATGGAATGTTGTCTAGTGGAGAGTGGGCTAATGGGCAGGGTGTTCACTGGTGTCCTAGGCCTGTGTCGAACTATGTAACCAGGGTGATTCACCTAATCTCTCTGAAATACAGGATTTCTATTTGAAACTGTATGTGAGCATTCTGTTCTGAGTGTGTATGTGTGTTCATGTGTCTGTGTGTTTGTGTGTGGTTATATGTTCATGTGTGCATGTGTATGTGCATTTTTAGAGGCATTTTTATGTGTGTGCTGCTGTGTATGCAGGCCAGAGGTCTATCTCAGGTGTTTCTCAATAGATGTTCACCTTGTTTTTGGAGAGAGTGTCTCTCATGGGCCTGGAGCTCATCAAGTAGATTAGGCTGGCTGGCCAGTGAGCCCCAGGTTAGGCAGAGGGGGGAGGAGGCATGGGAGAGAGGCAGTGCTTGTTTTCAAAATCACTCCATTGTACCCACCTGATTTTTTTACATGGGTTCAGTGGATTAAAGTCAGATCTTCGTGCCTGTACAGGAGCTATCTCTCCAGCCCTATTTGGAACCTTTTAACCATTGTTTACAGATATATATGCTAAGTATTATGTCGAACATAAAAAAAAAAAAAAAGAAAAGGGTGGATCTGTTAGGATATGACCACCACAGAGCAGAGGGCAGTTAAGAACGCCTTATGGACAGAGGTGGGTCTCAGCCCTTCTGCATCCAACAGTGGTACTGTCGATCAGGGCTGAAGTCTCTGATCTGCCATTTGTTGCAGCATGTGTGAAGCCAATGAATGTTTAAGGACAGAGTGCAGTGAGTGAAGAGGACAAAGAAGAGCCAGCGTGACAGTTCAGCCCACTGAACCCCGATGCCGCACAGAGCATGGCTGCCACTGAACCCCGGTGCCGCACAGAGCATGGCTGCCACTGAACCCCGATGCCGCACAGAGCATGGCTGCCACTGAACCCCGAGGCCGCACAGAGCACGGCTGCCACTGAACCCCGATGCCGCACAGAGCATGGCTGCCACTGAACCCCTATGCCGCACAGAGCATGGCTGCCACTGAACCCCGAGGCCACACAGAGCACGGCTGCCACTGAACCCTGAAGCCCCACAGAGCATGGCTGCTTGAAAGTACAGCAGGGGACGGCCATGTGTAAAGACTACATCCATCATGGATGTGACGCTAGTTGCTAAAAATAGGACAAATTTTCAGATTTGGGGTGTGCTCATACACACATTTTCAAAATACCTTTGAGAGGAACATATTAGCTACTTAAATGAAGAAATCTGCTACTGTTCTAAACCTCCTCATCCTGGGGTATAATTCTGCTTTATTTATTTTCTTTGGCTTTAAGTACATTGTGTCACAGAAATGCTTCTAGCACTAGGGAAAAAAAATCATGTTTTAATTTTAATTCTTTTGGATCATTTCTCTTTTTAAGGAGTAAGAGTTGGCATGCAAAGGGTGTAATTAAATCGAGCAATAAAGACCTTGATATTTTTCTTGCTTCTAAGACATTTAATATGCTATGTGATTTGCTAGAATAAAAAATCAGTTCAAGAAATGTTCCTTTTTCATCTTTTTGTTTACTTGGGATGGGAAGAAGCACTGAATTTTGAAGTTGTCCAGGCATGTGTAGTAGAAGGCCGACATCCTCGAGATGTCCATACAGTCATGTTTCAAGGTCATATCTAGTAGAAGGCCGATGTCCTCCATACAGTCATGTTTCAAGGTCATGCCTAGTAGAAGGCCGACATCCTCCATACAGTCATGTTTCAAGGTCATATCTAGTAGAAGGCCGACATCCTCCATACAGTCATGTTTCAAGGTCAAGGCCAAAAGAGATTGCATTGCTATTTTTTCTAACTCACACAGATCACTATGGGATACAATACATTTTCACATTTTAATAATGTTTCAATAGGTTGCAGACAAAGCTCTGCCTCATCGGACATGATTTGCTGAGTATGCATCGTGCCTGCCCATTATTTTGGTATATAAATGATCAATAGTTCGAGGGCAAGGGTCTGTGTCCATCGGCATTTAATGAAGCCTGAGGACAGAGTACCAACAGTCTCCTGTTCACAGGGTCAGGACAGCCTGTAGACTTTCCTGCAATCATTCATAGGCCAGCAGCATGAGTTTTAATTACTAGCATTGATTAACATATATAATTAAACAGTGTTAGTTTATATTTATTATTAAGGCTGGCCAGAGGAAAAAAAATCCCCTCCATTCCCTGGTTCCTGTTTTAAGTGGGTCTATAGTTCATCCTCTGGACACAGATGACTTCTGTCTGCCTTTTAAATTCATTCCAATGAAACCTAGTATTTGCATTTCAAGCCTAGGTGTCCACAGTAGATCAAAAGCATAATCTTTGTACTGAGCTTAAGTGTTCATGCCCAGTCTAGAACACAGTCCAGACAGTGTCAGAATATCCTAGAGTCAAAAACACAGCCATAGAACCAACCCCAAAGTTGGAAAATCACCAGGCTTTGCAGAACTTTCAGAGTACATTGCTTTTGTGTGTGTGTGTGTGTGTGTGTGTGTGTGTGTGTGTGTGTATCCCCAGTCAGAACAGGAATGCTTCTTGCTTTACTCCTTCCACAAGAAGTTAGTCACATTTGCAATTCTCTTCAGGGATTCTTCTGATGAAGTGAGTATGCAAGAAGCTCAACGCGCTATCTAGGATAATCAGCTTACAAACAGTACTAGTGCAAAGTATTGCTACATTTGTAAAATGTGCTGCAATCAGTTCTAATTTGAGAAAAATGTTTAAAAAGAACTTAGATAATTCTCAAAATTGGAGGAAAATAAAAAGGAGATGACTGATTCCCAGCAGAGCACCCACACATCCGAATCCCAGCGTCGTAGTTGGTCCCCTCATGATGACTGGCATTTGAACTGGCGTGGGGATGGAGTACCACCAGGTACTACCAAGAACTGGGCCGCTCACCTCACTGTCAGGAGGCCACAGTTAAGTAGCAGGCAAAACAACAAGGATGCCTCTCTGAGCTACAGGAAACATCGAATGAGCCATGACAAGCCTTGCTTCTCTGCTTGAAGAATGACTGTATCTCGAAAATGAAAGAAGGCTGTGCTTGACTTTACCCAGTGGCTGGTAAGTACCCAGACACATTTTTCTGAGCTGCATATGTAAACCATGCCCTGGAGGGTTTAGAAACACAATTAGTAGATCTATATTATACTACAAGAAAATTAGAGATGTCTGTGTTTTCTTGTCTACTTTTGAAGTATTTTTAAGGCCTTTTCCTAGAGGGAATGAATTACATAAATTGCCAGACTCAAAATGTAGGTAGATGAATTTTTCAAAGGTATTTGTTATGCTATTTCCTGTTCTAAAATGTTCTTCTCAGAAAGCCATATTAGACCGCCACTGAGTTGTCAGGACAGTGTGCTCTTTCCTTGTATCCAGGTAGAACTCAGCAAACAGAATACAGAGGAAGTCGGTGGACGTAGCTTCAAAGCTAAGGTCATAAACATGGCGTGTCCTTCAGCCTTGTTCCTCCAGAGGCTCATCTTCAAACTCGCCATCCATCCTGGGAGGAATCCCCAAGACCATAGAGAGACTCAGCCCAAAGCCTCAACTGAGGCCCCAGGGACAGCCAGCCTATTTGTGAAGATGTCTCCAGCTCGTATCAATCCCAGAGGTGAAGAGTCAAGTTATCCTGTGGGGCCTGTGTGGACTCCTGGCCCTTAGCATCCTGGAACATAATTAAGTTTTTCTTTGTGTGTCTAGGCTGTGGCATGGGGGGAGGGGAAGGAGGAGGAGGAAGAGAAGGAGAGAAGAGAGTATTAAATGGTTTAAGATCCAGACCCTAAAGATACAATGCTTTGTTACAAGGAATTATCCTTCAGACATTCATAATTTATGATGTACTTACTTATTTAGTGCCTTGAATGACCAAGCATGGTATTTCTATGTGTTTTATATAGTTTTCCACAGTTTTATAGTTGCCTGCTTCCTAGAAGTACAACCAATATACGTACAAACAAATTAATGTCACAAGAAACTTTAGGGAATATCTTCAAAGAGGCAGAAAGAGAAATACAGACAGGTTGAGAAGAAATTGAGATAGGTATGGAATAAAAAGGGGGGGGCTGAATATCCCTTTCCCCAGCTCCTTTAATCACATACCTTCGAATTTTGTAATATGACTGTAAGGTTGTAGCCCACTTAAGTCAGGGACTTCAGAAGGCCAACTGAGGCAGAAGATCCAAGAAATAATTATCCTGGAATGTGTTCCTGCAACCCAAGAAATGTTGCCACAACATCCTGCAATCGGACCTCACCAGAGACCAGAAGCAGGCCTCAGTCTCTCTCGAGATGCTGCTACTGACACCAGTCATAGATCCACCTGTGCCCATTCCCCAATCTCCTCACCCCCACTTCCTTGAAAACTCACTTCCTTGTGTGTCTGGGCATAAAACTGCCATTTGGGGGACATTCTAATGCTGGTCATCCTAATCCTGACACAGGCAGGCCAGCCGCCATGCCTGAAATAAACCTGACTTCCTTCTCATCGGAGTCCTGACATTTTCTCTTCTCTGCACTGAGTCTCCCCTCAAAATGAACCTAACAATGATCACTACAGCCCTTGGGTGTATCTCACATCTAGTAGACCCAGGAGCTGGTGAAGTCCTTGTTCTCTGCTGTGTGCTCAATGCCTCAACTATGGAATCTGGCCTGACATATAGTTTGCTGTGAGGCTGTTTGTTAAATGCTCAGTAAATCAGTATCCCACACCGGCTCTCATGCAGCTCTCAATCAAACTCTCTCTGGGAGTGGTTAGTTGCCAGATCCAAGGGTGTGTTGCATTTTGTGTTTGTTCTGAGTTTTTCATACGTCATATTAAAACCTCTTTTGTGTATGTCAGAATCTACCCCTTCACTACTTTTCATACACATCTTGTTTTATCCAATAGCTATAAGACAAGCAGTGGATTAAGGCTATATTATCACAAGGAAATCTAGTGCTTACCTTTATAAAGACAGATTTAAGTTTAATTAAGATGGATACATCTAAGATTTATCAATATAAGTAGATACTTGATATCTGTGTTTGGAATGTACTAATTAGGTTCCAATTAACAGGGTCAAAACAAGTTAAGCAAAGGTACTTTGTCTCCCTGGACATCTCTCTGCCTCCCGACTGATTCCATGTGCTATTCCCAGCAAATGCCAAGCCTCAGTGTGCCTTTAACGCTCTGCTCCATGGTGGCATTTCCCCAGACTGTGGATCCTGCTTGAGTAAGGCTCTGAAACTGGGGGTCTTGACTGATGGATGCTTACTTAATGCCCATTTCTTCCCAGTGAAAAATGAGAAAAGTCCTTACCCACCATCCACCCAAATCTGGAAGAGCTGGCAAGGTCTTAGGGCTTTGCACAGAGAATGCCTATAGCATGGCCAGCCTTTTTAGTTACTAACAGAAAATTCAGTATTCCCTAAGTATACCACTATATAAGCCTTTTAAAGTTTATTTCTAAATTAAATGCTACAGAATATGCCCTCATTGAAGTAGGTTTCTGACACCTTCATGTCCCAGTTCTTGTATAAATAATATACATTATGGAGGATCCTGAGCCTTGCTCCACAAATGGAAGCCAATGATAAAGTGTCCTTCATTACATAGTATGAATTCAGTAAGGCGAGCTACAGTCACCTGTGCTGTATCTAAAGCCATCCATCACCCCTCATTCACGCCCTTGGATGCCTCTTAAGTAGAGAATTTGTGACACTTGGCAACTTTTTCCGACCAATTTGTGAATCCTTTTCATCTCTCATTTTATCATCTTACCTAAAGTCAACTTGTTCTCTTGGTGCAATCAGTCTGACTGACTGGCAAGGCTTCCTGGGTAGAGTTCTAATTTATGCAGACATCTACCCCAAGGCATTTCAATCACTCCTAGTAGCTAGGAACAAGGCCAGTGCTAGATTCATCAGAAATTGCTGTTTTTGTTATAGATATATATCTAATGACAGGGTTATTTATATCAAAGAAAGTCAGTGTAGTGACAGACAGGTCTAATGTATCAATGTCAGATGAAAATCCAAGTTGAGGTATAGCCACAAAAATAATTGTCAGAGCTGACAAGATGGCTTACTGGATATAAAAACTATGGCTTTACAGACCTGATGACCTGCTGGACCCCAGGAACCCAGTGTAGAAGGACAAAGCTGATTCCCCAAAGTTGCGCTCTGACCTTCACAAGTAGGCTGAAGCATGTTTCTGGTCCCATCAACACATATACACACACACACATTTACACACATGAACACATATGGACATGCACACACAAACACACACAGACACATACATATACCAATAATAATAATAATAATAATAATAATAATAATAAATCAGCTTCAGAAATACCTGGCTGTTATAATTTAATGCCCTTTATATCAGCTATGAGCCAAAATCTATTAAGGAGCAAGTATTAGTTTATTTAATAAAATCCTCACCCTGTGTCCAGCTATAAGAGATTGTGCTATTTTAACTATTTTCTGTTTATCATCACACTCTAGTGTAAGTTTCTGAGACACATCAATTTCTAGGATAAGGGGTTACTGATATTTATAAGCTATTTGTTAGTAGGATGCTAAAATAACACATAAATATTAATACTGAAAGTAAGGAATTCCTTATTTATGTAGATATAAAGCAGTAAGAACATTAAGTGAGGTCCTAATGGAGAATATGTTGTGAAATTCTGTTTAATTATTTATGTGACTTTATAAATTACCTTCTGCTTGCTAGAACACAACAAAAGCAGCATTAAAAGTTAAGAGGAAATAGAAAATGCTTGAAAAGGCATTTCCAAAGAAGCCCAGGTGATCTCAAGTTACAAAAATTGAATTTTGTTTCAGAGTCAGTTCAACAGAGAATTGTAAACTGCCTGAAAACCCTCGAATGGCCCTGAGCTCAAGCATCAAAGCTGTCCTGGGCGCAGCATAAGCCCTTGACTACACTGTTCATATCCTGTTTCATCAGAAATCGGTGTTGGGTCTTTAGAAGTATTTGCATGTAAGAGGCACATGATGGCTCTAAGCAGTCCCCACACTGAAGCACCCTGGTCAACATCACCCTGGGTAAGCTTTGCCTCTCACATAGATCTTCTATAATCTCTCCTTCAAGAAAGGCAGCATTCTTTCTGGTCTTCCATCACAGAACAGGGAGGGGCAGGCCCACTGCACTGACGGCTCCACCAAGCGATTTCTGTGTGGTGGGTCTGTTGTCTGTTGTTTCTCTTAAAAAACATTTTTTATTTTTTAATATTTTATAATTTTTATTTTATGTGCATGAGTATATTGTCTGCATGTGTGTAAGTACACCCATCTGTGCAATGCCCTCGGAAGTCAGAAGAAGGTAACAGATGCTTTGTAACTGGAGTTACTGACAGTTCTTAGTTGCCATGTGGGTGCTGGAAACTGAACCCTGGTCCTCTGTGAGCAGCCAGTCCTCTTAACTGCTGAGTCATCTCTCCAGCCCCATTTGTTGTTTCTTTAAGCATCTCCTTTTACTTGCATGAGTGCATCCTAAGGGGCAGACTGGGAAGACAAGGTGATATCTGATGGAGTATTCTCCAGTATGACCGTGAAGGCCCCTAAGAGGAACAGTTACTATATACTGGACAGGCAAACCTCTGAGAAGATCCTCATGGGTACACTGCCTAGCCAGGAACAGAACACCACTGTACCTCCATGACTTGACTGGCTCCAATGTTATTTAGGTAAGTGAATGAGATGTATTTTTTAAAATGAGGGGAAGAGGGCTGGAGAGATGGCCTAGTGGTTAAGAGCACCGACTGCTCTTACAGAGGACCCAGGTTTAATCCCCAGTGCCCACATGGTGGCTGAGAACCATCTGAAACTCCAATTCCAGGAGAACTCCAGTTCCAGGGGAATCTGACACCCTGTTCTGACCTCCGCGGCATTGCACGACATGGGTGCACAGACCTGCATGCAGACAGTACACTCCTACACATACAGAAATAAAAAAATAAAATAAAATGAGGGAAAGATTATAATTAGGTCTCTAAAAATTTAGGCAAATTTTACATCCCCAGAGTGGTTGTATTAAACTTAATTACACTATTTTCTCATTTGCCTTTGGGCAGGTCTTACCTGCAGGTGTGCAAATTAACCAGTTGATATTGTAGCTATTGTGGCAAAAAAAAAAAAAAAAAGCATGTATCTCTGAAGCTCCACAGATATTATGGCCTTAGAGAAAAGAGGATCTGAACTCACCTTCCTGGAGGAGGAGTTGTTGACCCTGGGAAGGTCTTTAGCAGTCAGAATGAATGGAGTGAGCCTTCCGTACATGGAAGGAAGACGACAGTGATGGAGCCAGGAAAGGCCAAGGCCCAGGTGCTTTCCCTGGTTTTAGTTCTGGACTGACACACAGGAAAGCCAGGTATATTAGAAAACGCCTGACTGGTGAATATGCCTGACAGCTACATTTTCAGAAACCATGGAGCAGTAAGACTTTCTCTTATTTCTAACGCAGATTAGGGAATGCTAGTCTCATTTAGGGTGTTGGTACCCCACATGTGCAGGCTGTGGCATGCAGAGCAGGACAGAGCCACAACAAGTCAAGAGACGGATGGAGACCCTGTCTATCAGCACATGGTGGCTTCCCACGGTCGGAGAAGGCTGAGGGCTGCTGAGTCTACCTGAGAGGGATTGATTCAGAAGGCTTCTCTTTAGGGGCAGAGCTGGCTGGGACTCTGGATGACAGGATGTGTGAATTTCCATATGCTGCTCACCTCGACATGACAGACACTAAGATCTCTGCTGCTGGGAATGACATAATGAAGACACAAGTCACCAAAGCCACAGCGGTGTCAGTCTGGTGACTCATCACTCCGAAGAAACACCAGATGCAGACCTGTACTAACCAGCCTCCTGCCACCCTCAGCGCAGTGTGCACATGCAGAGGATAGAAAAAAGTCCCTCTCCTCGGGATGTACACAGTGTGCAGGGCTCAACCCACTGGTCCAGAGAGGACAAAGGGCATGAGTTGGCAGTTGTTAAAAGAATGACCACCCTAGCTGGTCTTTTGTTAACAAGAGACTTTTCTTGATTAATTTTTTTTTTTTTAGAATTTCATACCCGAGTACTATATTTATATTATTTGCACCCCTCTCTCACCCCCTCTAACCCATCCCTTGTCCTCCCATAATCCCTCTTCAAATCATGATCTCATATTCTATAATTATTGCTACATACACACACATACATACAACCTTGAGTTTGTTTAGTGTTGCTTGTATGTCCATGTGCTTAGGGCTGGCCACGTGGGATTGGATAACCTATCAGGAAGCTCATCCCTGGAGAAAACCAATCCTCCATCTTGCATCAGCCAGTGATCCCCTGTAGTTCTTCATCTAGAGATGAGGCCTTGTGAAATTTCCCCGTCCTCCTTGACATGTCAACCGATCTCGTCAACTGTGGTGTTGTTTTGGCAACCATGCTATGGAGATTTCATGTGTGCTGTGTTCTTGTCACGTCTAGACAACAGTACCTTACCGCAGATGTCCTGGTCCTCTGGCTCTAACTCCCTAGCCAAAGACTAAGCCTTAAACCAGAAGTGGCTAATACAAGGATTCCATGGAGTTTCCTGGGCTGGATGCTGAGAGCAAATGGCAGCTCATCAAAGCAAAGTTCTGAAAGTACAGGGAATCTGTACACGTGGATGCCACCTTCCAGTTCATCAGCCTTCCCCACACGCTCTGTCTCAGGCATGGATATTTCAGTCACACCTTTTGATTTCTATGTGTGGCATAACTAAGAAAGTGACTGAGCACCTGGACGGTTGCTTCCAGAATAAACCATGGGTTTCCTAGAGAAGAGGCGGGCCGCCGACTGTGGCAGCTCAGCCAACCACAGAGCTGGCTTTTCTACTTCAGACATCTTAAACTTCAGAATATTAAATTGTGAGAGATGGCATTTGAAAGAAAGAAGACCTAGTTTTCAGAGGATTCTGCCATTGACAAAAAGCCCAGAGCTGGGAGTAAAGATTAGAAAGTCGGCCTGTGGTCCCTGCCTGGTCCTCCATGGCTAATGCGTCCACAAGCTGACTGCTCTGCCCTCCCAGTTACTCTCAGGGTTCCTTCTCCCCTGCCTCAGAGCTCGATGTTGCATACCCTTGGCTGGAGGCCCTGATTATGGCAATGTGGCCTTAGTTTGCATTATCAACCCAATTGCAGAACACAGAAGCAGGAGCTGCTCCTGGGAATCTCTGATATGCTGGACCACCCGGCCTTGTTCCTAATCAGAAACATTCCTGGCATTCAGCTGCTTTCAGTGACAGTGAGCTCACAGCTCTGAGGCCAAACCTTCCCTATGCTCCCAGAACCAGGCTCAAGGGGCCCTTCCCTGAACTCAGAAGAGAATCTCCCGCCCTTTGCCCATCGCTCGGTCTCAGTGACAGTGCCCTAATGTGTTTCAATATTCTTGCCAGTATCTAAACTTCTCTTCATTGTGCATTCTCACCTCCCAAACTCATAATGAGGGCCATGTGAAAGAGCAAGACAATCTGATAATGTTGCTTCAGGATCAAGTAAAAGAGGCAAATGCAAATTAATTGAAGATACTGACTTTTAAATTTTTTAAGTGTCAGGCATCCCAGATAGTCTCCAGCACCAATAAATCCTCAGAAAACACAGTTTCAGACTCACTATCCCAGGGGTCCACTTGACATTTCCACTTGGAGATCTCAGACAATTCAAATTCAGGCCAAAATTGAGTTCCTGGTACTTCTCTGCTATTTTAATTCTGCTCAGTGGTAAGTCAAGGGCTCTATTATGTGTCCAGTCATCAAGTTCACATAGCTGAGAAATTCTGGAACTCTTTGTGATCCCTACATCTCATCAGACAAAATGGGTCCCTCATGTGAACATGTGCTCCTGGCCGCCAGGCAGCCCTTCCTCTGGCTGGCTTCCCAACGCCTTTTTCACACGGTAGCCACTCTTCTTTTTCTTCTTTCTTTGGTCCTGGTGTACATGCTAAGGAAGCATTCTGCCACTCAGCTCTATCCTTAACCCACTTTTTGAGGCAGGATCTCTCTGTAGCCCAGCTGGCCTGGAACTCACTATGTAGACTGGGCTGGCCTTGAACTCACAGAGATCTGCCTGCCTCTGCCTCCCGAGTGCTGGGATTAAAGGCAAGTACCAAGACACATGGCATCACCCTCTTTTTACTTTTTATTGTGAGGTAGAGTCTCCCTAAGCTTCTTGACCTTCCTATCCCCCTGCCTCAGCCTCCTGAGTAGCTGGGATTACACAGGCCTATGCTCAGGATTATTTTTTGTTTAAGGCAAATGTGGTTGGGATTTTCAAAAATTCGAATCCCTGTAGCCAGGTCTCTGGTCGGCCCTGCAGGAATAGCTCTTTTGGCTGTACTGTGGCCATTTCTCCCCAGGCTCTGATGCTTTGATTTTCATCATTAACTTTGTATTTTGCTGGTTCATTTTATTTGTTTAATCGATTGCTTGACTGATTACTGAGGAGACAGAGCTCCATGATGAAACATCTGACTTTACAATTCATCAAGTTCTTGACAAGCCAGTCTGAGAGCTGTATATTCTTCTTCTGCATTTTAAACAACAGGTTAACCCTCTAATCTAGCTCAAATTGGAGCTGGAGTGAAGGTGGGTACACTGGATGAAACTCCTCACTTTTCAAAGGTGCCGTGCAAATGGCCGGCCATTTTGCAGATGCTTTGCTTTCTTTTTAGATTTTTAAAATTTTATAGCATGGGTATGAGCGTTTGCCTGCTTGTATGGATGTGGACTGCCTGTGTGCCTGGTGAAGCCAGAAGAGGGAATCAGATCCCCAGGAACTGGAGTTAGAGGAAGTTGTTAGCCACCACGAAAGTCCTGGGAACTGAACTGGGTCCTCTGTAAGAGCAGCCAGGACTCTTAGCTGAGCCATCTCGCCAGTCTAAGTTTTCTCATTTCTGTTTTCCCTGAGTAATAAACTCTATCAGTCAAGGAACTCTATGCTCTGCCATGTTGTGTATGCTGAACTATGTGCCCCACTGCACCAGAAATGCAATTCTTTGATCACTTTAATTAAAAGAGTAATTGCGTATTCACGAGCCATATTTTATAATGGAAAGTGCTGGTCAATTATGACACAAGGTCACACCACCTTTGAAAGAGTTCCCCTCGGGGCTAGAGAGATGGCCTGCTCTTACAGAGGACCCGGGTTCGATCCCCAGCACCCACATGGCGGCCGAGAACCGTCTGAAACTCCAATTCCAGGAGAACTCCAGTTCCAGGGGAATCCGAGACCCTCTTCTGACCTCCACGGCATTGCATGACACGGGTGCACAGACCTGCATGCAGACAGTACATTCATACACATACAGAAATAAATAAAAATGCAGGATTGGTGGCGCACGCTTTTATCCTAAGCACTTGGGAAGGCAGAGGGCACGGACTCTGTGAGGTTTGTAGGCAGCCTGTCTACAGAGTGAGTTCCAGGACAAAGCCAGAGAACGGGAGCAACCCTTGTTCAAAAGACCAAAAAAAAACAAACAAAAAAAAACAAAAACAAAACAAACAAACAAAAAAGGTTCCCCTTCTGCTGGTCTGCCTGACATAATTGCCCAGCAATGTACAGCCCAACAGCAAAGCTGGTCACTGACAACTGGGACTCACCTCTGAAAGTGACCCACGAGATCACATGTCTAACCACTGCTACCATGGGCGTGGGGCTTAGGGACGCTCCTCTGTGCCTCCACAACAGTGGGGTTTGCATACAGCTCTTCAAATCACAGGATTGGTGCAGAAAATTGTTAGAGGCAGAACTTGGGGACCTATGAAATAATAGACCTCTAAGTAGTCCCCAAACTTCACAAACATCTTTTCATTAAGAAGTAGAAGAGAAAGAAAAGCCCACCAGGGCAGTGGTGTGATATTTTAAGACACTGTTGAAGCACTGTTTCAAAATCCAAGGAGTGAAGTGGCTGTTAAAAGCAAGATGCTATTAAACTGGTCTCTGTTTTAACCCTTCACGTTGTCTTAACCCCACCCATTAAAAGTTCTACATGCCACAGTTCATTATATTATTCATTCATTTCTTAAGTGTGAAAGATTCTGCTGATAGTACAGAGAACACAGAAGAGGACGAAGGCTCCAAGGATGAAGACTCCATGGTGTACTCAGCACAGCATGGGAGACACCCATTCATTAATTTCAACCTTCCTGTGGAAGATACCTTTAGTGTGCTCTGTAGTGGACTAAGCTTAGGAGAGAACAGTCAAAGACTTCTCAAAGAGGCATTGGCCCCAATGACGGGATGGAATTATATATAACTAATTTTGAGCCAGAGTGACCCATCTTAAATGCTGTAAAGTGCCCCATGAGTGAGTTCCAGGACAGCTGGGGCTACAAAGAGACCCTGTCTTGAAAAAAACCAAAAAAAAAAAAAATCTTTGTCAACTTGCTAGGATTTAGAGTAACCTAGGAGATAGACCTCTGAGTATATCTGTGAGGGTGTTTCCAAGAGGCTCAGCTGAGGAAGGAACACCCGTCCTAACTGTGGAGATGTCATCCCACAGGATAAGGTCCCCAACAGGATAGAAAGGAGAAAAGAGCTTTGTTCTCTCTTCCTGACTGGGCACGCAGTGTGACCAACCAGCTCACATTCCTGGCTGTCCTGACTTCCCAGCCATGATGGGTCCCACTAGGCAATCAAGCAAAGAGCCATCACAGCTCTTCTTGGGAGTGTAAGAGCTGAACGAGAGTGAGGGAAGAGCAGTCAAGTGCGCAGTAGACGTGGCAATGTCTGGGGAAGCACTGGGGGTGCCGGCCCTTGTTCCTGCTCCGGTCCCACTCACACGGAAGTGGTGTTACGATGTAATCAGGAGAATCCTTGATGGACGGTGTGGCCCTTCTAGAATGGAGTGGTTTGGTCTTGAATCAAGTGGCTGCCCTTGTGGAACTATTCAGAAGAGGAATCAAGAAACAGAACTGGTTCAGAATCTTGGCTGATAGGACCAGACTGGGGTGGACCGGGGGGGGGGGTAATAAAGACTGGAGGAAACCAGCTTGCTAAAATCCCGCACCCGGAACGGCAGGGCTGGGACCCACCACGGTGCTCATGTCAGGGATAATGCTTCAAAAAATCTTCAAAGGGACTGAAGCCAAAGTAAAAGGTGATTTTTGTGAAGATCAAAGACAAACAGCTGAAGATTTTTCAAGGGAAAAACTAGATGACTGTGAGCCATTTCTTAGAAAGGAGTTTGGCTATAAAAGAAGAAAGTTGGAAACAGAGTCTTCCAGACAGCTGGTCGGAAGTCCCAGCAATGGTGACAGTACATGCAAATCCCCTACAAGCTCAAACCAGACAAAACCCCAGCATGAGACATGGGGACGTGGGTAAGAGATCCTGACCCAACCTAAGGAACTTCTGGCAACTAATGGCTGATAAGAAAGGGAGAAACAGTGTCGTACAGGATGGACTTCTGGTGTGCTCAGTGGGTGGACCCACACTGAAGGACACTGGGGGACAGAAATCAGTCTCTATAGGCCCTATGATGTAATATAATAGAGTATAACAGAGTACATTAAATTTGGTGGGGAACAGTGGGGGGAGATGCAGATGGGGAGTGGATCTAAATACCATCAAATTATATTGTACGAAAATTGCAAAAATTCAATTATGCTTTTTAAAGTTCATATAAAAAAAGAAGAAAGTGCACACTACAGTTGGTTACAAGGCCGCACTCTCTCTGGGCCGTGGTCTTCCCTTTGGGGACTGGTTCTTGTCTGAGCCTGCACTGCTGCATCCTGAGGGCTGGCCTCGGGCCTTGGATTTGCCCTGGCTAATCCTCTGCTCTCAACCCCCTTCCTGCCTTCAGAGGCCCCAGGCCCCTCATGGTGACTCCCTGTCCTGCCCTGGGGTGAAGATGTCCTTTGCATGTTCATCTGCCTGTCACCGTTTCTGCTCAGACAATGAATCTCAAGCTACTGATTTTATCCAAGCCCATTCCTCTCCCCTAGGCCCTGCCTCACTGAGTGGACACCCCAATCTTCAGTTACTTACTCCAGATCCTATGGGGTCATCCTGGGTCTTCTTTTCATCTCATACCCACTCCTAACCCGTAGGCTGCACATAGTCCAGAAGTGACCTTGATAGGCCTGTGTCACCACCAATCTATATTCCTTGAAGATGACTTGGTGCGGTCCCTGACCCTCCTCTACAGAATGACAGCTATCAGTACGGCATCCCTTAGGTCAGGCAGACCTTGCCTAGAGTCCTTCACCCCTTCATCTATCTAAAGTAAATGCTGAGATCCTCCCAGCGCCCAGCTGGGCTCTCAGAATCCATGAACCAGGACTTCTTGGTCCCCATCTTTCCATCTGCTTCTTCCTCAGGACAGCTGCAAGTGCTTCTCACCTACCAGACACCTCCCTGGCTGCCATCTCATGTCCTTGGGATGGACACAAATACATCCGTAAAGATAGTCTCATCATTTTGATCTGCAAGCTGACACTTTGTCCGCACCTTGCCCTTTCCCCCAGCACCCATCCCACCTCCTCTTTATTGTAGAGAGCGGACGTTGACCAAAATGGCGCCTTGGACCCTGGCCAGGTCTTATGATCGCTATTTTGTTGCCTAACTACCCAGTTCATTTCCCAGCCAATGGGAGAGCTTCAATCTGGAGCACTCATTAGCATAATCACTGACTTCCGCTTATTGCCTGCAGACTGCGCATGACTACCGCTCTCTGAGCTCACGCTTTTAATATGCAAATGAGGCATTGGCCCCTGTTGCGCTACGAGCCCATGCATTGGACATGCAAATGAGGCATCGGATGGTGCACCAATCCAGAGCATACCTGAACCCTCTAGACTGCTATATAAGCAGTGCCTCTTCCCCGTTTCGGGCTCCTTCTCCTAAAAGAGCTGTGCACAATAAATACTGCTGCAGAAGAATCCTGTTGTCCGCGTGAAGTTCTTGCCAGCGAGACTGCTGCGCGGGACACTTTATGCACTTCTTCATTAGTTATTTTCAATCCCAAATCACAAGTTGTCTGTTTACAGCTATACTGTCAACATCTGGAAGAATGTCTGACAAATAAGACCAATTTTTTTCCTTAAGTATAATTATTATATTTGATATGAAAGCTATTATTCCTAGAAGGAAATGGGAAATGTTAACATCTTCCAAAAAATTGTCTTTCTTTAAGCAAGCAAAAAAAAATGGGATGAAAAAGTTCATGAATCCAAAGAACAGCAGTTCTGAGGGGAATGTGTTGATTTGTAATGGGACTTAATGTTCCTTTCGCTGGTGACCTCTCAGATGGCAGCATGGCACATCCAGAGTGACTGGAACAAGTGCTGGGCTTTGAGGGCTAGAGGGTGAGATGG
The DNA here is from genome assembly GCA_009823505.1 of Rhizomys pruinosus. NCBI lineage: Eukaryota > Metazoa > Chordata > Mammalia > Rodentia > Spalacidae > Rhizomys > Rhizomys pruinosus. The sequence continues at coordinate 1,995,503 of VZQC01000085.1, read as the reverse complement.
GGGCTCTTATGTGTTTATTTGTTTATGTGTCTTGAAGGGATAAGTCATCAACCATCCTGTGGGGGGAGCAATGGAGGAGACAGCCTGGAAGGTGGGGGCCTTTGCCATCTGCATTATAAGAGCACATTTGTACCTCGCATTGTAGAAAGGGACACACACACACACACATACGCACATACACACACATACGCACATACACACATACATACACACATATGCACATACACACACATACACATACACACACATACACACATACACACACACACACACACACACACACACACACACTGTAAGTAGTCCAGCATGTATACACTAATGGTTTGCTTGTTCTGGTTAATGTTTAACCCAGATGTGATCCAAATGCCAGCTAGGGAGGGACACAGGACTCGGAGGCCTTGGGTATTTGTGAACACTCCACTATATACATAGAGAGAAGAATGAGGGAAAGGGCAGGGAGCCTGAAGGGTAAAATCATCGATGCCATTAATCTCAGAGACAGGACTGCACTCTGACCAGAGTAAGACTCAACTTTGGAATAACTGACTTGCCTTTGTTTCCACACCCTATGTAGTCTTCTGGCTGAAGGTGAGATGCAAGATACATCTTTGGGATGTTAATCAGCTGTCTTCTCAGATTGTCAGCTCTCTGAATACGGCACAATTTAAAGATTCAATTCCCGTGTCTCCTTGTTGGCATTTGAAGTGGCAGACAGCAGGAACTGTTCTGGTTATTTTAACACTGGAGATGACGTGAGAAGCTGCCACCAGACTGGGGCACAGAATTCTGGTTCAGTTTTGACCTTGGTTAAATCCAGAAGCATTGTGTCTTTGTCCCTTTCTCTGTTCAATGAGAATGTGACTGTAAGGACTTGCCACTCTTATCTGATATCTCAGGCTTCAGAATTTTCCCGATCTTAGGAACGGAACACAGTACCTACCCCATATCCCACCCCCACTCACACCCCAGCATCTAGTCAAACATATGACTATGTCTGTGGTGAAATATGTGGATTTCCATCTTGGTAGGATGAATTAAAGAGCCAAATCCTTATGTCAAGTTTTGCTACCACCAGTTCAGGTCAGGCAAGTTTTATCACCAAAGGATGCAGAAATGCTGAATCTTGTCTTACTGTTGGGGTAATGCAGTAAAATCTTAAATTTTTCATGAAAATGAAAGTGATTTCATTTTAGTTCTGATGCTAAATAATACTCCATTATGTTTTGCCTAAGCTAAACTGTCTCCTTACACTCTTCTTTCACTTCTTGCCATGGGAGCCTCAGCTCTCGATGGCTAGTATCCCAGTAGGGAAGTCTGCTGTTCTGGAAGAGGGCAGGTGACTGCAAGTGGACTGCCTGGCTCTGGGCTGGAAGCCTCCAGCAGAAACTGTCCATGTCCATGGGGAGTTTAGTAGAGAACTTCAATCAGCACTTACAGCAGCTGTGCCAGCGTGGCTCTAGTGACTCTCCACAGGGCCTTCTGCTCCATCTGCCCCTAAATCTCTCTCTTCCCTCACAAGTCACCCCAAGACCTCCTGAGATATAAATCATGAGCCTGTGGAGATGTTAGTTCCCTCCATTCTGAGCTATGTGAAGCGACTTCCTTGCCCAGCCATGCGGAATCTGCTGGGGATGCTGGCTGGGGCAGCAAATCCTTAACATTTGGAGAAAACCAAAAGCAAAGAGACATAGCTCCCTCCCATACTTCAGATTTTTCAAGTAGAGACAATCAAAGCAAAAGAAACACAAGGTCTTACCATGAAGTAAGAGGCATTTATGTCAAGAATGTTTGATTTGTTGCAATTGCCAGCAGAGTGTAAAGTGGCAGCTTTCTGAGTGGGCAGGCTAACACTGGAGTATCTGGTCAAGTAATATGGAGTAATTGTCACTTTATTTAGAGTCATGATAGTGTCCTTTAAAAAACTGTACCTCTAAAGCCAGAGGGTAAAGAGCCTCTGATAAAGACCATCAAGTCGTGATTCACTACTGAGTAAAAAACAAAGGTGTTGAGGACAACATGAGCGTATCAAAGCCGGGTCCCATCTACAGACAGGGGGATGGAGTTTTTTTCCAATTTTTTAGAAAAATCTCAGTCTAAGTTTTAAAACTAACTAACCTATATAAAGTTAGCCAACAAAGGAACTGGTAGAAAAATAATTAAACTTACCTCATTAAAAACAAGAAATTGGTTCATAATCTATAACCTCCTTAAAAGGTTTAGTTAAACTTTAATAGTAAGAAAATGAACATTCTATTATTTTCCAAATTATGAGAATATTTAAAGAGATAATTTAATACTTAACCATCAACCTCTAAGTCTGGAATGTAGTCACATTTTTTATTCCTGAAAAGCCTTAAAAGGATAGTCCTTGAGTGCATAGCACAGATGACAGGTTAATTGTATTTTAGTGGAGGAAAAGGTTTACCACAGTCCACCCCTGAGGGGAATCAGGACAGGATCTCAGAAAGCATGGCCAAAGGCTGCTTACCATCTTGCTCACTGACTGATGCTCAGCCAGCTTTCTAATACAGTCTAGGCTAGGTGTTGACTACAGTGAGCTGGGGTTCCCCACATCAATCCACTGATTAATCAATCATGCATAGATCAATAATCAGTCAATCATTCAACCAAAGGCAATTTCTCACACAAATGACCACAGACCAAGGAAATTCTCCCACTGAGGTTTCTCCTCCTCCTCCCCCTCCTCCTCCTCCTCCTCCTCCTCCTCCTCCTCCTCCTTCTTTTTCTTCTTCTCCTTTCTGTCTTTTTGAGACAGTGTCTCCCTATAGCCCTAGCTGGCCTGGAACTCACTCTGTAGACTAGGCTGGCCTTGAACTCACAGAGATCCACCTGGCTCTGCCTCTGCCTCCCAAAGAGGTTCCTTCTTCTTGAGTCCAGGTTGTGCCAAGCCAATAATACAAAGTACCCAGGATGACTACTTCAGCCTTTTTAATATCCAAGTCTATTGCTTTCTTCTGTATGTGAAAAACTATTTTTGTGACCAAATCTCAAAAACTATTTAGTGGGAATAACTTTAAGGAGATCTACAGAAAACCCATTAAAACCTTATTTTCTCTCTGCCTTCCCAATGATCCTCTAAAACAAAACTTCCAATCTTCTGTGTGACCCTCCTCTCAATATCTTTTCATAATTAACTTCTATTTGTCCTCACTCTCTTTTCTCAATAATTCCCAATCAGAATGATTTCAGAACTCTTTATGGACTTCCTGACTTATGCTTGTGATTACTCCTTTAATAGGTGTCTTTTAACTGAATATTTGAAATTTTTATGCAATAAAGTTTGATAGTATTTAGATTGGCTCTCTTATCCACACTGCCCTTTATTGCCCCACCCAATTTAATGTGATATATATATATATATATATATATATAGCCTGTAGAGTCTAATTTTTGTCTCCAAATGTCCTTCTGTATGGGTCTATCCACTGGAGTCTGGGAAACAGACCAAGAATCCCATAACTCTCTCTGTCCCTACAGGTAGCCATGTTAGCATAATTTTTTTTTTTTTTTTTTTTTTTTTCTTGGTACTTTTTTGAGATGGAGTCTCCCTGTAGCCCCAGCTGTCCTGGAACTCACTCTATAGACCAGGCTGGCCTTGAACTCACAAAGATCCATCTGCCTCTGCCTCCCAAGTGCTAGGATTAAAGGCATGCACCACCACGCCTGGCTAAATTTTCTTAGGTGGGGTTGGAGCTTCTCACCCACTTCCTCGTGTCTACACTTCCTCATGTCTACACTGAGACTTTTCTGGTTTGAGCTTGCATGGGACTTGTCCATGATGCCACAGTTTTTGTAAGTTCATGTGAGAAACTGAGCAGCTGTCCAGAGAACCTTGTTTCCCTTCGGTCACCCACCACTTGTAGCTCTTGCAAACTTTCTACCCCTTCCTTCTTCCACAATGACTGCTGAGCCCTGGGAGGCAGAAGTTTGATACAGGTATTCTATTCCGGAATAAGCACTCGGCACACTGGCCAATTTTAAAGCAAGAGCTTAACCTGCCCACCAAATAAATTCAATATATGGAGATCTTGAAAAGGAAAGAATTTTTCTGTGTCTTTGAGGAAGAAAACTAAAATTAATTGGGGGAAAAACAGAGCTGGTTGAGAAACAGCCCTCTGCTTACCTAAGGAAACAGCTTGCTTAATCTCTGCTTCTGCTTCTATAAAGGTGCTTCCTGCCTAAAATGCCAGTAATTGTCCTTTGCATGTAGGCTAGAAGCTCCTGCAACCCCTTTGCCTGACCTGCGGTTACATAGGCAGGGATTCAAACCCACCAATGAGAGAGTCTGCCTGGAATGATGTCGGGTTGTCTATAAGTACTATAAGAAACTGCTGCCGGGTTGCTCAGGCTTTGGAAATTACTCCCTGGAGTCTCTGCCCGCAGAGGTCAAGCTTGTGATTTCTTCAGTCCATCCCCAGCCTGATTTGAGAGCAACAATTCCCCTTACATTTTCATGATTGCTTCATAATTCGACACATCCATGTGGGTGACATGAGAGTCTTCATACTAACATTGGGATCAGGCTAGCTCTAAGTTGGAAATGCAGACCTACACAGACTCCTGCCTCTTCCTTGATCTCAGATTCCAATAGCTCAACCCAATTTTGCTGATTCTACTCTGAAAAGTTATTTCAAATTCGGAGCACTAATTTGATGTAAGAATTAACTCCCATAAGGCAAGGTGGTGATTTTGACCTCTAGTCACTGTGTTTTAACTCAATAATGACCACAATAGCAAAATCTACCACAGGCCTTTTACTCCAACTAAATCTATGAACATCTGTCTTGTGAATTACAGGTACGAAGAGCCTGCTTTCACCTGCTCAGTAGCTACAACCACAGCTGCTATTGATGGGGCAGCTGTAAGGGTCCCTTGTCTCGTGTCTCTGGACTGGTTTCTGCTTCCTATGTTCCACTCATGAACAATCATACAATTCAGCTTCCTGTTGACAGGCCAGGCACCTTGGACATCACGTAGAGCCCAGAAGACAGAAATGCCTGGATCCCATGCCTACGTGTGGCTTCCCTCCATTTCTCATCTAGACAAGCCCATGAGCCTCTGCGTCTCTGCTTCCTCAGTTCTAACACAGGGATAACTGACAGTATTTAGGATTGGCCAAACATCTTTGTATCCAGTACTCACAGAGTTGTTAGGAAGAGTACCTGTGTCTACTGCTTATTATTTTTTTTATTTTTATTTATTATTTTACGTGTATGAGCATACTGTCTGCATGTAGGTTGATGCACCCATGTCATGCAATGCTGCAGAGGTCAAAAGAGGGCGTTGGATTCCCCTGGAACTGGAGTTAAAGATGGTTCTTAGCCGCCATGTGGATGCTGGGAATCAAACCCGGGTCCTCTGCAAGAGCAGTCAGTGCTCTTAACCTCTGAGCCATCTCTCCAGCTCTATACTGCTTATCAATTTTAAGTAACTTATTGGGCTACTTAAAATAGGGTCATTACAAAACAACCTCAGAATCTCCTCATAAAGTGTGCACATTTGCAATGCCTGGCTTCTGCAGAGATTATGTGCTATTTTTCTTTTATATTTTATTAAAGAAACAGGGGAAAACTCTGCCCCTCACTGTTCTAAATGGCACAGAGCTGTTCTACTGAATGCGAATGCGAGCGGCCTATGGTTTCTGCCGTGAGTAATGCAGCAAGAAGATTCTCAGTACACACCCGCCAAGAACCTTCACATGGCTCAGGCTTTGGTGGAAAATGCCCTACTATAGAACACTTGGCTCCTTTCCACTGTGACCTAAGAGTGGGATGAGCCAGGTCTGGGACACTGGGCCAAGTACACAATGGGACATCTTCCATGACAACACAGAAATATGATCCAGGATAAAGCATGTACTGCATTTCATGGGATAAAGACCAAGAGTGAGTTTCTTTCCATCCTGAAATGTCTATCTCATGACCCACAAGATAAAAGAAGATGTGCACACAGAGATAGCAAACCCTAAACAGTGGTCCTTATAGGACTCTTCCAGGCTCCATTCAATGTGCCATGAAGAAAGTATCCACAGTGGTTGTACAAAATGCAATCATTACTACATGCCAATGACTAGCTCTGTACATAACAGGCTGAACTCTCTCCACAGTTCCTAGAAGAACCAGAAGCCCCTTCGCTCTGTAGCCAGCCTTCTGCTCTTTCTTGCTCACCCATTAGTTCCAGGCAGCCTTGCACTGGCCTCAGGATTTCACCCCTATCACACTGCCATGGGCTCATCCACATCCTCAGGACTTCACCCCTATCACACTGCCATGGGCTCATCCGCATCCTCAGGACTTCACCCCTATCACACTGCCATGGGTTCATCGCATCCTCGGGACTTCACCCCTATCACACTGCCATGGGCTCATCCGCATCCTCAGGACTTCACCCCTATCACACTGCCATGGGTTCATCGCATCCTCGGGACTTCACCCCTATCACATTGCCATGGGCTCATCCGCATCCTCCGGACTTCACCCCTATCACACTGCCATGGGCTCATCCACATCCTCGGGACTTCACCCCTATCACACTGCCATGGGCTCGTCCGCATCCTCGGGACTTCACCCCTATCACACTGCCATGGGCTCGTCCGCATCCTCGGGACTTCACCCCTATCACACTGCCATGGGCTCATCCACATCCTCGGGACTTCACCCCTATCACACTGCCATGGGTTCATCCGCATCCTCGGGACTTCACCCCTATCATACTGCCATGGGCTCATCTACATCCTCAGGACTTCACCCCTATCACATTGCCAGGGCATCCACTGCAATGGGCTCATCCGCATCCTCAGGCTCTGCTTGGCCAGTTTCATCCATCTTTTCCCCTTCTTTCTCCCACAGGTCATCTTTTTGGCCAGTTCATCTTCCTATGTAGACTATAGGAACTCCTTGTTAATACCACTGTTAGCCGGGACATCCACCGGTTTCATCATTACAGCCACCCATTTGCTTTGAGGTCCAGTGGGTTTTATTCCTCGTTATATGCCTCTTACCTTCCTGGCTCCTGGTATGTACCAGGTATTCAATAGCTATATATGCTGCCTTACTAACTCATTGAAGGATTAAAGTAAGATTTCAAAAATGTTACTTCAGAAGGTAAGAACATAATAAACTGCAACAGAATAACATTAACAGTTCACTAAATCCAGGTTGAAGTATAGGTAGTCATCATAACTGTTATATTAAATATTATAACTGTATAATATTTAAACTGTTCTTCACTTTTAAATCTTATGTTACAACACCTGTCATTGGGAATAAATGAGTGAGGAAACACTTGGATTTTATTAATATAGCATTTCAGAAAATCAACTACTGTTAAGGATTGGTGTTAGTCTATCCTTTTTTAAAAATATTTTTTTAATTTATTTTCACATGTGTATGAATGTATTGTCTGCATGTGGGTCTGTGCACCCATGTCGTGCAATGCTGCAGAGGTCAGAAAAGGGTGTCAGATTTCCCTGGAACTGGAGTTAAAGATGGTTTTCAGCCGCCATGTGGGTGCTGGGGATTGAACCCGGGTCCTCTGCAAGAGCAGTCAGTGCTCTTAACCACTAGGCTATCTCTCCAGCCCCGAATTTTCCTAATAAATGTTATGGAACTACTATTTGCTAGGAATGTAAGGATTAGTGTCATATAGGTTACTTAAGAAACTCTTTACAATGTGATGTGTCATTTATAAGGTCTTAATTCATGGGTTTAAATGGTTCAAGTATTTCATAGCTACAAATCTTGCTCAGGCTTATGGAAATTAATCTTTGGTTTTATAGTCGATATTAAAATATAGGAATCAGAGTCTATCTTTCTTTCAAGGTCTTTAGCCCAGGAATAATTTATTTGTTTCTAAAGAAATGAGGTTTGTGACTTAAGAGTTAAGTACAGCTAGTATTTTGAACTTCATTGTTGGAAGCCATAAAACTGAGCAGAGTCCTGTTTTGGAAGAGGAAAACAACAAAATAATACATTCTTTCAAATATAATATGAATTTTCCTGATTATAAATAAACAGTAATGAACACAGCAGACTTGTGAATAAGGGGGGAAGAGACTCATGGACACTGCCCTTCACATTTACCATAGTAAGGCGTGCTGTGGTATTGAATATTATGATGACAAGAAGGGTAGTCAGCTTGACCAAGACAGAACCTAAGAGACTGAGCATTATTGATCCTTCTCAAGGTATGTGCTAAGATCAGATATGCATAGAGGTGGGGACCTGTCATGACAAGGAGAGCAGTGGTTTCTTTTATAGTCATTTTCGTAGTAAACACACACACACACACACACACACACACACACACAAACACACGGCCCATAGAATATGGGTGATTGGTACTAATTAATGAACTGGCTATGAATAATTCTCTGGATGTCACCTAGAGTTCAGTAGCCTTAAGCCAGAAGATTTTAAATAACTGTGTTGTGGTGACTGGCTTCAGATGGGGGTCTCACCCCATGCTAAAGTGTCCACACAGTGCTGTTCTCTGAATGTTTGTGTGTCTCCAAATCCATGTTGACGACCTGCTCCCAAGCTGATGTGTTAGGAGGGGAGGGATCTCTGGGAGGCTTAGGTCATAAGGAAAGCCCTCCCCACTGAGATTAGCCCCCCTCTAACAGAGGCCCTGGAGAATTCCTCTGCCCCTTCCTCCAGGTGAGCTTAAAGAGAAAAGGCTCTCTGTAAAAACCAGGCGTCTGCTCTAAAGAGACAGATCTGCAAGCATCTTGCTGTTGGACCTCCCAGCCTTCCAAACTGTCATAAATGTTTGTGGCATGTAAGATGCCAGGTTATGTTGTTACAGCAGCTTGAATGGACCAAGACATGCAGCTTCTGTGATTTCCCTCTCTATCTCTGGGCCTGTCTTCCCCACGAACTCTGCACGCAGGACTTGGGCCTCACCAGACCTCCTCATTTAAAGTACCTTTCCCTTCTGACCCGCCTGCCCTCCCCTTCCTTCCTCTTCCCTTTCATACCTTCCCCTTTTTCTTTCCTTCCATTTTCCTTTCCTTTCCCTTTCTTTTCTCCTGCTTCTTTTCATTCCTCTTCCTCCTCTTCCTCCTCCTCCTCCTCCTCCTCCTCCTCCTCCTCCTCCTCTTTTCATTCTCCCTCTCTCTTGGCATGGTCTCATGTAGTCCAGCCTGGCCTCAAACTTTCAAACTTACCATAGATGTAAGGATGACTTTGAATTTCTTGATTCTCCTGCCTCCAGCTCTTGAGAATGAGGCTTCCAGGTGTGCACTACTGCCACACTGGGGTGTGTGTGTGTGTGTGTGTGTGTGTGTGTGTGTGTGTTGCTAGGACCTCAGTGCATGTGAAGCCAGTGTCCTACCACTAAGCTGTAGGCTCAGATTAACTGCTGTGGGATTCATTTTCCCACCAAGTCAGCTGTGATGGAGCGGGGAAGATGCTGAAATGTGTGCAGGGTGGTGAGCTCAGACGCAGAGCCAGGCTGGAAGCTGTCCTCGCCAGCCTTCCCCAAGCAGCTAGGAGGGCTGGGAAGCAGCTGGCTTTCCAAATCTTTTGCTTGGAGTTTCGTATCAGGTGGGAATAATAATACATTCTGGAGGTGGATGAAGACCCAGGAGACAGGAACATGTAGCAAGAGGCAATTTCCTGATTTTGACTACTTATGCCACTTTCTACACCTTCAGGAATGATCTTCCAGAGAGACGCTCTATATACTTCCCTGGAGCCTTTCTGATTACATCTGAGTCACCTTATCCACTGGGGTTGTGTAGGTGTGTTTGTGTCAGTTCTTTGAAGAAAGATGGAGCAGAAAATGGAGGGAGGTGACTGGTGTTTTGGGGCTGCCCAAAATTCAGGGCCGACAACAGAAACACATTCTCTCATCATTAGAGGCCAGGAATCTAAAACTCAGGGGACAGCAGGGCCTCCCTGTTCACTCTGAGCTCATCACGACTGGAGTATACATTCAAAGACTCCGCTGCCAAATAAAGTCACATTCATGAGTATCAAGATTCAGACCAGCCTATCTTCTGGGGAGACACAATTCAATCCGTAATCAAAAGTGAAGTCGTGTGTGCGTGTATGTGCATGTGCGTTATGTGTGTGTGTGTGTGTGTGTGTGTGTGTGTTTGTGTGTATGTGTGTTTGTGTGTGTGCATGTGTTTGTGTTTTTTCTGGTTAGTTCCCTGATGGCTCATAAAATAATGCCCTCTAGCCCCTGATAATTCTTTTTCTTTTTGGACTTTTTGAGACAGGGTCCCCTTGTAGCCCAAGTTGTCCTGGAACTCACTATGTAGACCAGGCTGGCCTGGAACTCACAGAGATCTACCTGCCTCTGCCTCCCAAGTGCTGGGATTAAAGGCATGTGCCACCACGCCCAGCACCTGACAAGTCTAACCTACAATAGAATTCCATAAGTAGAAACTGTGCTAGGGTGTCCCTGTGCCTGTCCACAGTCAGAACAGCCCATGGAAGGCCTGGGATCTCTTGTCTTGCTCTCAGAAATGCTCTAAGCCATGATGACCCACAAAAATCTCCCATAATCTGTGCAAATGGCCAGTGAGCACTCCTTTTGTAATTTGGTAAGGCCAGAGTTTCCTATCTAAATGGTAAGGTCTCCAGTGACATTATTTAGTGGGGCAGGGGCTGCCATTCATTCCCCACATTGCAGCAAAAAGGGCTCTCAACTCCTGTCCTCCCCCACTACCCACCCACCTCCCACATTATCATCTCTAAGCACACACATTTGAGTCCTGGCACTTCCCTGTGTCTGTTCCTGGCTGTAGTGTGAGTCAGGGCATCTGACAGTTTAATGCTTCCCATATCAATAAGTGGAGCTCTGTTCTGTATGGATTTGACCTCTTCAGTATTCCAGGGTCTGACTGCAGTTCCTCTCCTGTCTACCATTTGAGTGACCTGAATGAAAAGCTTGCTGGACAGCCAATGAAGATGAAAGCTCAGTGGAAGACCAGAGACGTAAAGCAAATGCAGCCCACCGGAGACTACGCCCAGGGATTGGAGTTTCCATAGCTTACTATGTATTTTTTTTTCCTCCCAGAGCAGGTGGTCATAAATTGAAAAGAGAAGAAAGAGACAATATGTAATATTGACAGAAATGAAGAGTGCCACAGTCTACCTAAGCTGATGTTTATAACCCGGTCCCTTGGTGGCCTCGGCCTCTGCTGGCTCTCATCTTCAAAGGCCTTATTCTGGAAGCATTTTTGTCTCAGATTTAACAGAAAGGTTAATATAAAGTTCTCCTGCTCCACAGAGTAACTGGTGGTTTTAGAAATTGTGGTGGAATCCCATGAACTTCCCGGATGAAACCGTTCCTGATCCACATGCTGTACGCTCAGACAGAGGTGGGTGCTGGGCTGGCTGTAAGCTCAGACAGAGGTGGGTGCTGGGCCGAGCTGAACTCAGCTGGCAATCTGACTCTTGAAGACAGATCAAGCACTTGAATAATTGATTCAACCTGCTGCTTACATGAATATCAACTTATGCCTCTCAAGTCTAGGCAGCACAGTCTTGTTTCTAAAGAAAGTAAAGACAGGGATAACATTTAGAAACTATGTGCATGAGTTCTATAATTCTGATAGAGAAAACAAGCAAGCGAACAAAGGAAATACCCAAACAAAACTCCTTATTATTAATTAGCCACGTGTCCACTAATGGTAGATGATGAACAACTCTTTCCACCTATGTAAATGTCTGTGACAACTGCAATCACTGTAAATAACAGAGATTTATTTTTTAGTAATTGGTTTCAACAAGTTCATCATTTAAGTACATTATGGGATGATAACATCAATCTTAAAGAAAACAGTGCAATGTCAATTTATAATTGAAAATACTAAAATTAAATAAGGCTTTTCCGTTACTGAGCAAATTATTTTGTTAAAACTCCCAAGTTTCTGGCATATTCCGTAACCAGTCCAAAATAAATGATTATAAAATATATCCAGTCAGTCTTTTACCTGCCAACCATAAAATTATAATACCAAGGGAACATGTATGACCTAGGAGGGTCTGTATTGCTATTGATTAGATCCTTCATGCTGTGAAATAATGGAGTCCATTCTGCTTTGCAGTAATTCAGGCCTTCAAAGCATAGATCTGGAGTTCTGGGCTTCTCCTGAGCACTGGAGAGGGAAGAGTAACAACACAGTCCTCCGAAGTCTTCAGGAAAGAGCCAAGTGAACCCATGAACCAAGTCATGTGGTGATGGTGATGTGGAGTGACAGGGTAGGAACGTCCACAGAGGGCGCCAGAGTTTCCGGAGAGCACCATGAGACAGTCTCTGGAGCAGTGACCCATAGGAAGCCAAGGCATGAGCTTTATGAAGGCAGTAAAGCACTGTGGACCTAGCGCAGACAGAGCCTCAGATGCTGAGCGGGGAAGTCGCATCTGAGATTTGAGAAAAACAGCTCTGGAAGAAGGCAGTGACCAAGCAGGGCCCCAGTGTCCTGGCCTCATACCCATTTGAGCTGCTTTGGCTTATTCTAGGGAAGCTCAGGAGATAAAGTGTGTAGCATGTGAAGGTTGTTATCTGACTTAAATTTTCTTCTGTTTTTTTGAGACAGGATCTCCCAGTAGCCCCAGCTGGCCTAGAACTTGCTATGTAGACCTCGAAATCACAGAGATCTACCTGCCTCTGCCTCCCAAGTGCTGGAATTAAAGGCATACGCCACCACACCGGGCTACTTGACTTAAAATTTAAAATAATCACTCAAGCATCACTTTGGAGGCCAGACTGGAGAGAGGAGCAGGGAGGCAGGGACATGGGACATTAGCTCGGAGTCTGTTCAGTACTCTAGGCAAGAGCCCATGTGACTTGGACTAGCGTGGAAGCAGAGGCCTGGAAAACAAGTTGAAGGAACTGTATGAAGGATCTGCTCATGGGTAGCAAGCGTTAGGTAGGAAGAAAGGAGTGTCGGTGATGTGGAAAAGATGCTTTAGCCCTGAGCACTGGGTGTTTGTTTATGGAGGTGGTGAAGACAGGGGCAGCAGAAGGCCCAAACATTTGCGTCTGAAGTATGAAGTGCAAAATACTCATTAGGAAGACATGAGAAAGCCAGGAAGTTGCTCCGAGTTTGGAGTTCAAGAAGAAAGTTGGAACTAGAGCAATAAACTTTGGAATTAGGAATAATTTCCTCTGTGGTGAGCATTTAAATCAATGAATAGAGGATGAGATCCAAGGAGGAGGAGGAGGAGGAGAGAGAGAGAGAGAGAGAGAGAGAGAGAGAGAGAGAGAGAGAGAGAGAGAGAGAGAGAGAGAGAGAGAGAGAGACCTAGGAGTGAGCTTTAGAGGAACATTCTTAGACTATGTTCTCAGAGCCAGAGAGAAATAACACCTTGTTTAATACTGTTAACAAAATTGGGGTCACCGTCTGTACCCCGAGAAGCCAAGTTCTGGCACCCATCTTCAGGAACCCAATGAAAACAGCCAAGTTAATAGTAAAAAGCAGAAGCAAGATTTAGTCAATGTGGCCACATTGGGAAGAGAGAAAAAGAAATCCAGGGACCCTTTTAAGTCCATCGTTGGAGTCCTGAAGTGAGACTGAACTTTAAATAGACAGCCAAGGCTATGCACATCTAAGAAGTCCTGATCAAGGTGCAGTCCTGCCCACAACTGACCCATCCTTGTCTGAGCTTCAGGCTCACCCTTCAAGGTGGTCTGACAAGTTGTTAGAAGCATGAAGTTGGCTCTTATTCAGGAGACAGTACCCAGTTCCCCTTGCTGGCTCGGGCCTTTCCCTTCTCCCAGCATGATGTTCCCGAGGAAATTGCCATTTCTTTGGGATCCATTGTTTCAACAGTCTGTCAGATGGAGATATACAACTGTCCTTTGGGATATCTTCCTTTCTGCCAGGCAGTTACAATATCACAAAGAAACCTAAGTAAGTACAATGTGAAGAATTTAAACATAGTAAGCTGCCTATGAAAGAAGGGGCTTGTCACGTTACAGGTTTTAATTTTTTATGTATTATCTTAAAAGACAAGTGTAAATGAATTTCTTTGCACATGTAAAATGACTATCCCAATGCTCTTGGATTAGAGTGGGGTTAGGGCCTAATAAATTGTAAGTTGAAAATATCAAAATGCATTTAATACACCTAACCTATATATACATCACAACTTAGAGTACCTTGAACTGGCCCAGAATACTTTTATTATCCTACAGCTGGGCAAACCATACAACATAAAGCTTCATAATAAAGTGCTGAGTATCTCATAAGCACACACAGATAGGCATTTTGCACACATCATTGGATTCAAACAGAATATGTGAAAAGCATGGGTAAGGGAACACTGTAGAGTACTGGCTGTTTATCCACTCCAGTCCCCTGGCTTACTGCATTGTTTTACAGTCTACTCTAAGCAGGAAATGACTGACACCTCCAGTCTTCTGAGGACACTTCTCCCAAATGTATACTGTTTTCACACCACTGTCAATTTGAAAACCCATTAAACTGTTCTGTTATAGACCATCTACATGCCTTCAAATTATTGTTACTGTTAACACTAGAGTCCGCATTTGATTGGTTTCTGTTGGTGGTTAGTCAACAAGTGATAAGATGTCATTAATTCCAAAACATTTATTTTGACATTTCACCTTCCTTGATATTCAGATGTATCATGCAATCGACGATCATTATGATCAGATTGCATTTTTATCTTCTTAAAAGTATACATCCAAAAATGATGTATCATGTAATCTGTGACATCTTAGATCTGATGAGTGAAAAGACTTGTTTCCAAAGTCAAAGGTGCTTTCCGCTGCTTCCCCATTTGGCCTCCCAATAGCCACCATGTGGGATTAGTGACTACTGGGATGAGCAAGATTTCAGGGAAGGAGGAAGACAGCTTCTGCCAGTCACTGTCCAGACTCAGCTGCTAATTAGCTCTGGGAACAAGCAGCCTGGTGACAGTGACTCTGGCTCTAGGAGGGAAGGCAAGTAGATTCTGTACCTTGTAGAGAAGCTAAAGCTGGCACCATTCTCTGAACAGGTCTCTTCCTGGCCTTGTGCTCCCCTGAAGAGCAGAAGTTCTGTTTCCTTTGTCTTTTACTTCCCAGAGTCGAGAACAGTGTTTTGAATACAGCTGGTGCTCAATAAACATTTTTCTTAAATGGAGGCCCTAACCCCTATGCTTTGGATATGAGGTACTGTGACCTATAACCTTGGGGGAACTGTACAATAGATGCCCCCCACCCAGCTGGCTTAGGTGAAGGTTACCAACCAACTACTATCATATATAGTGTCACAGCTTAGTGCCCAATGCTAGATCCTGGTATTGTCTCCATGGAAACGCAGAAGAGAGCTCTTATATCCTGGAGCAGAAACAACAAATGCAGCTTTAGAATAATAACAAGATGCAGCATTTAGAGAAGGGGAATAACCTATGTTATGAAACATACAATTTAATGGCTCCTCCGCTAAAGAAGCAAGGCCAAGTGCAATGCTGTAATTTACTCCTGGTGATGCCACTGTCTGAGTTCACAGGCAACAGTCCCGAGCAGCAAGGATTAATCTTCATCACCCTGTCAACCCACTGTGCACCCCCTCGCTGCTCGCTGTGCCATTTTATCCTTTTCTCCTCATCATATTTTCCAGATCATGCCTCCCAGCCCTCTGTGCTGCTCCCTTCTTCCCTTCATGACCTGTGCTCTACATTCCCCATAAGAATGTCCTCAAGGAATTGCAAAGGGCTTTTTAGAAATGAAGACATAAAATACTTCACAGTTCTTCCAAAAGCCTCTTTGTGAAGATTGTGCTTTACATGTATTGAAAACACCTAGGAGAGTAGCCATAAAAGTCAATTTGAAAAGGCATGTAGAATGTAAATAGTCAGCCATCATCATGTGATATTGCTTCAGGGCGGAACAAGAACTCTGCCTTAGTCTCAAAGCATCCTTATCCCTCAAGTTCGTTGAATTGTGGCCCCTGAGAGGACATCTTGGGCCCTACCCCGGCAGTGCTGAGTCATGGCTATGTTTGCAAAGCAACTCAAGTCCACCCCTGGACCGCACCATCTTCTAAGCCATAGAATCTGTGTACACTCTGCCATTGGAAATCCCTGGCCAGCCCTGTACTTGCATCCAGCAGAATTAATGTATTACAGGATCCCTCCAACAAGGGATTTTAAAATTTAATTACTTTTTCAATTCGAGAACATAGGCTTGTCTAACCTGGAGTTCAAGAGATCAATGATTCAAGGTAAAACGAGGTCCCATAGCAGTTGCTAAGACCAGCTACTTCTCCCACTTGTAAAGGAAAGTATACAGGAAAGGGTACCTTACACTGAATCTTCTGCAGGGCTGATTAACTGACTAGAACTTCGATGATCGTGGAAAGGCTGGAATGTGGAGGGTCCTTGTGGAGCCTGATATTCCATATTGGCTGAGCAAAGGCCGGGCCCCCACTTGCCTGGTGGATGATCAGGCACCTGCAGCCCTCCCCTGGGGAGTTTCGATGTAGGGTGTAACATTCCTGAACCTGTCACTTCTAAAAACACACCTTGGTTTCAGGGAACCAAATGGTGCCTCTGCCAGACAGCATAAACAAATAGTATTGCAAAAAGTGCACGTAAACTTCCTCTGCTGCCCCGCCCCATCCTTGCCAGGAGCCCACCAAAGCTGCTATATAAGACCCTAACCTCTTGCAATAAATGAGAGATTTGGTCTCCTGAAGCCTAACTCCCAGGTCTTTTTTTGACCTTCCCGGTTTACCCGCTGCTGTGAGTCCAGTGACCAGCGCGAGGACATGGGGAACCCCACAGCCCCAAAGGTCCTGAGCGTCACTGCAGTCAATCTTGGGCTGTCACTAGCCCCATTACTAGCCATTCCTTGCCCACCTGCGTCTGACCTACTATCACACATTCCCAGCGTCTAGCAGTTTGCTCAAATAACTGCATCTTCCTCCAACACTCCCCACCCTGCTCCCCACCAATATTCCCAGGCTTAGATTTCAAGGCAGGGAACTCTTTTCCTTTCTCTATCAGTCCTACTTTTTTAGATCAGAAGAGACACTGTCTACTCCCATTACCCCCGTTTCCTGGGTAACTCACCTAGAATGGTTCTAATCTAACATGTTTGCCTCATTATATCCAGGTGAAAATACCTTAACAAAAGGAATCTGGGGCATTTTATGACTTGTGAAATTACAAGAATTGATGCAAAACAAAGTATAGGAGTCAAAGCAAATATATATTCATTAAGGGATATTTGCAATTACAGAATGCTGAGTGGTTTTGCGCTCTCTGGTTGAACATGATAAAGGACTGCAGATTACTTTAGCATCATCCCAGACAAAGCTACTTAAGATACTAATTACACCTCCAAGGAGCTTTTCTCTCTCATCCCCATAGTTGGACAGAGACAAGTTGTCCCCTGGAAGGTTCCTTGCTGTTTGTGTCTTGCCTCGCTTTCCAGAGCTCAGTCAGTAAAGACTAAACAGAACTGTCAGTCCTCACAACAGCCTCTCTGTGCAGCCTGACCCTGAAGCAGGAGCTGGGCATGTAGAGGTGGGAGGACCACAAGTTTAAGGTCATCCCTATGGCTTCATAGCAAGTACCAGGCCAGCCTGGGCTAGGTGAGACTCTAAATAAATAAACAAACAAGAGCACGCATGACTGAATGAGTAAAATAAAATGAACATGGCCAGTTTCCCTTAACTTTATTCATGGATGTTATTTTTTAACCGTTGGCTTGGCGGGATCCAGAGGCACCTAGGAGGGAGACCTCCAAGCAAGCCTGTGTGGAGTTTTTAGGCAGGGTTGAGTGGGATGGGAAGACCCCTGAATGTGGACATTATCACTCTATGAGCTGGGGTCCCAGGCTAATGAAAATAGAAGGCAAGCTTAGCGGTGGTCATCTCTCGCTTGGCTTTCTGAGCATGAACGAAAGTGAAAAGTAACAATGGAGAAATTTAAATTTAATATAATTTTACTTATCATGAAATAGTGTTATTATTCCCCTCCCCCAATTACTTAAAATAGTAAAACCAATTCTTATTTCCTGGGTCAGTTTGTTAACTACTCAAAGCCACTCTAAGGGAAAAAAACAGAGGAACTTTAAGGAACCTATTGATCCCAAATCACAACTCTTACCTCCCTGGGGACACAAGAGAGTTTATTCTGGAGCCAAAGGTGAGTGACTACGGGCTGGAAGTGCAGATGCAGGCTGTACCAGACCCCACGCTGCACTGTGGCAGCAGTTCCATGAAGTTTTCATAGTGACAGAGCAAAAAGTTATCAATCAATGCATGGTCAAATCCATTGTGGAAAACATCAGGGAAAGGGTTATACCAAAGCCTCAAAGTGGAGAAATCTCTTGAGGTTGGAGAGATGGCTCAGTGGTTAAGAGCACCCACTGCTCTTGCAGAGGACCTGGGCTCGATTCCCAGCACCCACATAGCAGCTGAGAAGCGTCTTTAACTCCAGTTCCAGGGGAATCTGACACCTTCTACTGACCTCTGTGGCATTGCATGACATGGGTGCACCAACTTACATGCAGACAGTACACTCATACACATAAAAAAAAAGTGGAGAAATCTCTGCTGCAGGTCCCAGTCACTGCCAGACCACATTCTTAGCCTTGTGGTTGGTGGGTGTTGTTAGTGGTCTGTTAAGTTAATACATTCCAGAAAGTTCCACCTATTAGTCACGGGGACTATCAGGCTGTAGGTATTTTTTTGGCAGAAGCACTTAAGGGAGTCAGCAAGCAGCCTGCAAGCCTGGACTCCTGCTGAGATCCTGTCTGCTTGTGATATTTGCCCCTACATCAACAGTCTTTGATAACTTGGGCAAAGCATTGTCACGTTCCCATAGTGATCTGGAGCATATGGCCTGGGGTCACACCTGTCCCCAATTTTGTATGTCCCATCTCCCAACAAGGTTCTGAATAAAATGTCCTTGGGCTGGAGAGATGGCCTAGTGGTTAAGAGCACCGACCACTCTTACAGAGGACCGGTTTTCAATCCCCAGCACCCACATGGTGGCTGAGAACCATCTGTAACTCCAATTCCAGGAGAACTCCAGTTCCAGGGGAATCCGACACCCTTTTCTGACCTCCACAGCATTGTACAACGTGGGTGCACAAACCTACATGCAGACAGTACATCCATACACATAAATAAAAATAAAATAAAATATAAAAAAATTAAAAAAGAAAGTCCTGAGTTACAACAATAAACCGAGTTTTCACCTTGTGGAACTACTCCTAGTCTCTTGTCTGAGTCTGTCTGTCTTTCTATTCTTCTGGGTCTTACTTACCACTTTCCCTCATCCTCCCTAAGGCTGAAGCCCGGGGACTGTTAACTGGCTGGCTGGAGACAATCCTGGTCCAAGGGAGAACATCTAATGGAAGGCAGCACACGCGTGTCATACATTTAAAGGACCACCAGACGATAAACTTCAGATGACATCAGGCCATTCCTGTGTAACCCAAGGCAGATCACTGATCTCTTTCAGGCCTTGGTGTTCCCTTTCTGGACAGTGGCCAGCCTTGTTGTGACCTTCCATGGATGTGGTGCCTTGTTGTCACCTTCCATGGACATGGTGCTGGCAGGAAACTGTGCTAAAACGTCAGATGGCAACTTCTAGTACTGATCTTAAAGAGCTCGCTGGAAAAGGGTTTCAAAATTTGAATATAGTGCTAATGTTCGTAAGGTTGAAATTGATTTCTCAAAGACCTGTCAACCTTGGGTCACTCTGTGTAGAAGGTGAGATGTTATTCCCACTCTTGGGCTGTACTAGTATTTGAGCTCCTGACCTGCCTCACATCAACCCCTTCTGAAAGGAAATGAAAACTTTGCATCTGCTGTGACTGACAAATAACCACCAAACAGGAGTCATATTTAGACAGAGGTGAAATGGACTGCTCCAGATGGGAAATTTCAACTGCAGCAAAGGGAGTTGAGGTCTTGGCCTCTTCTGTATAAAGGGTTCTGGTTTAAGACCCTCTGATACTTTATCATTATGAAAATCAAGTTCTATTTTTAATTGCAAAAGGGAAAATCTGTATTTTTAATGAAAACAGCTTTATTTTAAAAACTGTTTAAAAGTAGGAATTGAGTTGAGGGCATGTTTACATAGGTTTAAAACACAATTTACCTACAATTTTATGACTCTGAGAAAATGACCCATAGGCTCATAAGACAGCTACTAGTTTCTCATCAGAAACAAATGGACACAACTATAATAAAGTAAACAGGAAGGTTTCTGCAAATGTAAGGCACTTTAGAATTAGGAACACCGTCAGAGCGACTGTTCTTGGTCATGACCTGGACCACATGTCAACTATAGCCTTAGCTGATGTTTTATTTATTGTTTTGGTGTCCGATTTTAATTTAAAAATTATCAAATTGTGCCAGGTACAGTGGCATACACTTTTAGTTCTAGCACTCTGGAGGCAGAGACAGGCAGATCTCTTCGACTTCAAGGCCAGCCTGGTATACATAGGGAGTTCCAGGCCAGACAGGGCTACAGGGAGACTGTCTCAAAAAGACAAAAAGAAAGATACACCATCAAATTTTGAAGCTGTGAAAGAGGACTATGTATTTCAAGGTTCTTACTGATGAGCCCAAGAAGAAGTTTTTAAAAATTGCTTTGAATTTGTGTGTATTTCATATAGAACATCTCAATCAATCTTAACCACCATTATACCACTTTCTGCACTGGCACCCTCCCATAGCACCCCCACACACTGGAACTTATACACTCTGTCATTGTGATAATGGCTTACTGTGTCAAGTTAGTCAGTCTCTCTGGACGTTCCTCATGCAAGTTCATCCACTGAGCTCTGGTCAGCCTATCCAGAATGTCTCCCTTTAAGATCAGCTCTTCCTCACCCAACAGTAACTAGCTGCCATTATTCATTCAGCTAAGATTGTGGTCTGCTTCCCATTTTCCCAGTTTCATGCTGGGTTTTTGTCTGCTTGAGTTTAGAATTTTTTAAAAATTTTTATTTATTTTTTTTATGTGTACGAATGTACTATCTGCATGTAGGTTGGTGCACCCATGTCATGCAATGCCGCAGAGGTCAGAAGAGGGCATCACATTCCCCTGGAACTGGAGTTAAAGATGGTTCTCAGCCACCATGTGGGTGCTGGGGATCAAACCCAGGTTCTCTGCAAGAGCAGTCAGCACTCTTAACTGCTAGGCCATCTCCCCAGCCCCTAGAATTTTTTATAGTGTGAATAATGGGCTATTTGAAGGAAGTGCACATGCATATATATATATATATATATAATATATATATACACACACATATATATACACATACACACATATATACACACACATGCACACACATACATATACATACATGCACACACATGTATACATATACATGCACATACATTGTACAGACTTCTAAACACAACATCAAATATGTGTATTCAAAAGAATGGCCTTAAATAAGTATGTTGGGTACTACGTTCTGCCCAAAGCCTGGGCTTACCCTTTCCTGAATCCCAGCTTGACGAGATTAAGCAGTCAGAGACTTTGCAAGCTTCAGCAGCTGCTGGCTTGGGCCTGAAGATGTGATTGTAAACAGGTCCTGCAGCCTCAATGCCAACAGAACAAATTCAGAAGAGAGAGTTCCTCTGCTCCTCAGCAAATTCACTGCAAGGAGACCCGTCCCTTAGGGCTGCAGACAAGGCTGGTCTGGAGGGTCCCACGGGGTCCTTGTGGGAGGGTAGGCTGCACTGGGCACACTCAGGGCAGCTGAGGTACTGACCCTGAAATGTCTTCAGGAAGAGCCTCCCGCTTGGGGTCCCAGACTCCTAGGTGGGACCCCCTCCCCTCTACTGAAATGTAGGGTGTTACCCACCACAGCCTTTCCTTGACAAGCTGGTGTTTCAAGTCTCTTAAAATACCATCCTAGCAAACTCCAAATGTCATAAGCACCAGAAAAATGAGGAAGCACATTTGGATACAATACCTTAGCTCAGGTCAATATCTTTCTTTAAAAAATAAGAATAAGCCGAGTGTGGTGGCACGCGCCTTTAATCCTAGCACTCTGGAGGCAGAGGCAGGCAGATCTTTGTGAGTTCAAAGCCAGCCTGGTCTATGGAGTGAGTTCCAGGACAGCCGGGGCTATAGGGAGACCCTGTCTTGAAAAGACCAAAAAAAAAAAAAAAAAAAAAAAAGAATAAGAAATATTAATGATTTTCATTTACAGGTGACTTCTTGGGTGGATATTTGCTAGCTGGCTTAACATGCTTTCATAAACAAATACATATCTTTCCATATGGACTATTACCAAAAGCAACTGTAAATCCTCACATTGTGTGGATGTGACATCCATCACATGGTCAAGTTCCACAGGTATCCGGAGTGTTCCTTTAAGTAGCTGCTCAAATGATGGAGCAAGGTGACACCTTGATTAATGGTGAGCTTGCTGTCTGTGCCACAGTGACTCCTGAAGTGGCAGGTGCTGGTTTAACACCTTAGCTGTCATTAGACTGGGTTGTCACCTTCTTAGAGGACCATCTTCCCAGGGCTAGCCACTGCCAGCTCGCTGTGACCCTTGCCCCAGCTCAGGAAACATTTTAAGCTATTTTACTTTTTGAAAGCAAAATAAAACAAAACTGTACAAAATGTTTAAAACCAAAATTATTTTTAGCAAAACTGAAAAAAAATAAAGTTACAAAGTGGAAAAAGGAAAATAAAAAGTGATATTATTTTTATCTATAAAAGACTTGTAGAGCTATGTATGTGTTTGTGGCCAAAATACAAAAGATGTATTCTTCATAGAAATTTAATTACTTATTTAGAGTTTTTACTCTTGATCATTGGGAAATGTTATATGAAGCTAAGTTCTGAAGTATCAAAATATTCACCTATTTCCAACTAAGCTAAGCCATTTTTGTTCTGATTATCTCTGATAGTATTAAGGAATAATTTTAATAGTTTTAGTGGCGATAATTTAAAAAATGGCATATGGTGACCCAAAATGCTCATTTACATTCACTTTAATTAGACTTTCAGGGACCTGTTCTCTAGACTGTAGTTCGGCATCAGGTAATTTTACTTTCTTGTTCTAACTGGCAGATTATGTTCTCTTTGAGCTTTCCCTGACCGCCTGCACCTGGAGAACACAATGTCCACGTGTCCTGGCCCCGGATCTAAGCACGGGGAGGATCACCCTGTCCTTAGGACCCTACAGTCTGGTGTGTGTAGGGCCAGGTATGCATGGAGGGTGAAGCGCACAGCCGTGTTCTGTTCACCTCAATTTCCTTGTATCTATTCCCCATAGAGAGAGCCTTTGGTGCCTTTCCCTGGTATTGTTCAGCTGAAGTTTCAAAAGTGAGGGTTGCCTGAAGGCTGCACCACCCTTCCACCTGTGTGTAAGCTCCAATACACTGAAATCCCTAAGAGGAAAGGAGGGAGGGAGGGAGGGAGGGAAAGAGAAAGAAAGAATGAAGGGAGGGTGGGTTTGAGAGGAAAAGATGGGAAGGAAACAGACAGCAGACTCTGGGAGGCCAGGGAAGGACGGGGATCTGCAGAGTTGGTCCCACAAGTGCACCCAGCATTGGAATATGTAGCCTGGTATGCGGCACTCTCTGGTGGCTTTGTCTCAGAAGCCCCCAGATGTTCAGGTGATGCCAGGAAAGAGCACTTGGCAATGTCTGAGGTTATGGAGGGGATTTCTAGGTCAGCCTAGAGTCAGATTTAATTTGATGGTAAGAAGTTTAAAGTGGTGTGGAATTTCTTGCACACTTAACAATTGTGGTTTGAACGTTGAACAACCAAACACTTCCACTAGTGGTTAGGAGACACAGGAAGACAAGAGCATGACTGGAGACCAGAACAGGCCTTGGAGGAAAAGCTACCTTGAACTGCCTCCACAGGCTGAGTAAAAAAAGGGTTCAAAGACGAGAGAGGAGGGAGCTAGGATTTGTGATATGGAGCCTGAGAAGGCCAGCAGATGGAGAGAGAACAGCTGTTTGTCTGGTTCTGAGTCTTCATTCTGCAAAGCTCAGCACTGCAGGAGGGGAGGGAGAGACACTTGGGGTGAGGAGGCCTGATGCAAAATGAGGTAAGAATAGAGTTTGGCGATGAGATCTAGAACCGTCTTCTTTGTCCTACACAGTAAAGGACTAGCAGGTGATTTCATGGACCCAGGGCCTCAGGAAAGCTGTTAAACACTTTGACTGTTATCCTAAGAATATTGATGGACCAATACTGTCTGTCCAACAAGGAGGTTATGATTCAATGGTACAACATTTGTAGGGTAAAACAGTGTCTTACACCTAGCCCATGGATTACTTCTCACACCCTCTTTTGTTACCATAGCAACAAGAGATGTCAGCAGTATTTAGGGAGGAGAGTGCCTGACTGGGTTCATCCTTGCTCTCTCTGGCAGCAGCCCAGGCTGAGAGAGACTGACACCTTGCAGAGCAAGTTTGTTGGAAGAATGGCTGTCCAGGGATCCTCAAAGACACACGAAGTTTTGACCTTCAAAGTCTTAACTCTGAGGACAGCTTAATAGGAACAGCTCAAACCCCTCCTTATTTCAGACCCTCACCCCCCTCCCCATTGCAAGGTGTGTGGCTCCTGGGAAGGGGGAGGAACTCAAAGTGGGAAAAGGTGATTTTCTTGCAATGCTACACATACTGGACAAACACTCCACACCTGGGATCCTCCAACAGAGGGCAGAAAAGAGGGTGGAATGCTCTTCTTCCCACCAGCCTCTTGCCTCTTTGCCTCAGATTCCCAAGTAGCTCAGAGTGACTCCCATGTTGCTAGAGTTCATGCTGCTGGGCAGGGAAACTTCTCAACTCAGAAGGTCAAGTTCAGCACCTGGAGCACCTTACTGCTCAGCAGGTAGCACAAGGCCAGTGGAGCGTACATGCTCTTGGACCCAGGAAAGCATGCTCTAAAGGCTCTAGAAATCGAAGGAAAGGAGCACTTGAATTTGTTGCTGTATTATAAAGAACATGGTTGCACTGATTGCTATGGACTGGTAAGGCAGTAAGGCTTTGATTATAGAGACTATAGCAGTGGGTGTAAGACTTAGCTGGACAACAACTGGTGGCCAAAAACTGTGTAGGAGACAGGCTACAATGCCTTAAGGGAGAATGTGGGACTCTGGAATTAGAAAGTCACAAAAGGCACAGAGTCTATGATCCAATTTTCTAACACTGAATTTTCTGCATAAAAATAGAAGGGAGAAAAGCTGAATTTTAGTTTTGATATGAGGACACATATATTAAATATTAAAATAAAATTAAAAGAATATATCCAAATATGGGTGGAGGGTATGTATGCATATTTTAGAGTAATATAAAATCAGAAGATGAGAAAAGAGAATATATCCAAATATATATAATTTTTTTTGGTCTTTTTGAGACAGGGTCTCCCTATAGCTCTGGCTGTCCTGGAACTCACTCCGTAGACCAGGCTGGCCTCGAACTAACAGAGATCCACGTGCCTTTGCCTCTCAAGTGCTAGGATTAAAGGTGTGCTCCACCACACCCAGCATTTATTTATTTCTGTATGTGTATGAATGTACTGTCTGCATGCAAGTTTGTGCGCCCGTGTCGTGCAATGCCGCAGAGGTCAGAAGAGCGTGTCGGATTCCCCTGGAACTGGAGTTCTCCTGGAACTGGAGTTTCAGACGGTTCTCGGCCGCCATGTGGGTGCTGGGGCTCGAACCCGGATCCTCTGTAAGAGCGGTCAGCGCTCTTAACTGCTAGGCCATCTCTCCAGCCCCAAATATATTTTTAAAAAGCA
Source organism: Rhizomys pruinosus (assembly GCA_009823505.1). Lineage (NCBI taxonomy): Eukaryota > Metazoa > Chordata > Mammalia > Rodentia > Spalacidae > Rhizomys > Rhizomys pruinosus. The sequence goes on along the minus strand of VZQC01000085.1, from coordinate 1,969,770 downwards.
TATACTCAAAATAATTTTTTCATTCCTTTTAGTAACAAGATAGTGGTTGAATGGTATTGGATAAATGTAACAACTGCCCTAATAGTGTTTAAAACCCATGCCACCTGGACAAAAAATTTTTAAAAATATATTTAGTAAAGAGGAAGGTCACTTATTGGCTCATATTAATCAATGCCTGGCATTCTGTCTTTCTTATAAGTTGGCAAAAATGTTATTATATCACATGATTGAAGTATATAAGAATTAAATATCTCCAGAGCATTTTATGCAAAGCCTTGCCAAATAACCTCTTATCCCAGGCCAACAAGATCTGTTATGACCCTTGTTGAAAGGAGACAATTGTCCGAGATTGAGAAAATCTATAGTAATGAGTTGGAAATAACTACTCATGAGGATATTAATATTTCTCTATCTTTAAGATGTTTAAAAATGAGATAGTTTGAAAAATAAGAATATCAATGATGAAGCTATGATGATCACACAGGTTTAGATTTTAGGTCATAGAAAATGTTTATTTGAAAAGTACCAACCATTCTGGGGACCATTAACCAACTGAGAGATGAATCTCATTATAGAACAGAAGGGCCATGCATCACTGACACCAAATCTACACTGAGCTGATTTTCCACTGAGCTGCAATTCCCTCATTAGGAATGAGGCAGATTTTGGAAATTGAAGTCTCTCCCCAGGACCCTGGTAATACTCTCATTGGCTCCTAGAAACAACCAAAAAAACCTCTTTTGAAAATCAGGACATGTGTAGTTTTGGGTTGGCCAGTACTCTTCAAGCCTTTTACAGGAAAGTTTGTACTTTATCTGTTGGTGGCACCCCATTGGGCTCTCCTATCTCCTGTTTGAAAGATTTTCTATGTAAAGGACTAGGAAATGCTCAACTGCCACATTAAGCAGCTGATGTGTGTCCCAGGACCTCAGCATGCTGGAGAGAAACTCAGGATCGGAGCTGTGGTTTCTTTGGTATTGGAACCAACAAACATATGCTTTGCTTATATCCTTATTGAAAACCTTTGAAGAAAAGTACTCATTGTAACCTTAACTTGACAACTTGATAGATTTGTTTTCTTATTAGTAACAACCCACTCCTTAATCCCCTTTCAGAAATGAAACTGGGTATGAATGCACTATCATTTTCAAATATATATGAGGATGAGCCCTATCTTCATTTCTCTCTACTCTAAAAAATATTTTATTTATTATTTTTGTTTCATGGGTATGAGTGTGTTGCCGAGCCATCTCTCCAGCCCCATTTCTTTCTATGATATAGAGCAAAACCCTAATGAGTGACTATCAGAGAATAGCTAAATGGTTGATGGTCTATAACTTTGAAGAATTTGGCTTTATAATATGAAAACAGTGGGTTTGAGAGCATAAGAAATAAGTGGCCAACTCTAAAGTGCTTGAGAGTTTGGATCATTAGCATCTATTATCAATAACTTTTTAGTTCTCTGTTTTCATAAATGGATGCCCAGAGCACTCTGAAAGATGTGTGTGCTGTTTAAATGGCTCTCCCTGGAAAGTCTGTGAATGGAATGTCTGACTTTCCTCCCCCCCCCATGTCTTCATAACTTACTATCTGCATAGATCAAGTTACAACCCCCCAGGTAAGAATTTTGCATATATTATAATACCTTTATAAATCTTCATGATTTATTTGTTGGCACAGAATAAATATTAGGAAGCATAAATCACAGAAAAATTGCTATTGAGTTTTCCTCTTTTGGAGCTAATCTACCCAGTGGCTTCCAATGACCTACAGAAAAAATTTCAAATTCCTCAAATTAGCATTAAAATTCCCTCAAAGCTTGTCAGCAAGATTTTCCAGTTTCTTTCAAATCACTTCTTATCAACACACAGGATTCCAGTTGAGTCAGAATTATACTCTCCAAGATGGTCTGAAGCATCAGCCTTCAAGTCTGCTAGAGTTGCTTCTTCGAACCCAACCCAAGCCCTGACCAAAGCCAATATGGCCATCTCTTCTATGAAGTTCTTTTCCTTAGTTTATTGGGAGGGGTCACCTTGACCCCTCCCCAATATTGTATGTGCCATGAAGATGGCAGGAAGCACCCTGGACTTGGATTATAGTTACTTGGTGAGAAAGGGTCTCCCTGTAGCCCCTACAGCTGTCCTGGAACTCACTATGTAGACCAAGCTAGACTTGAACTCAGAGATCTGCCTGCCTCTGCCTCCCAAGTGCTGGGATTAAAGGCATGCACCACCATGCCCAGCTCAGCTTATTTTCCTTACAACAAGGTAACTCATAAAAGGCAGAGTTGGTTTCTGACAGCTCCTAGACAGAGAATGAAAAAACTTACATATGAATTCAGAAGTCCCATCTGGGTAGTCCAAATGAAATAGGCAATACTATTTAATAAAGACTACAGTAGAGAATATTAACAAATAAAATGTATTCTTCTTAAAATATATGAGACGTGTTTTCCTCTCCTTAAACCCTGTGGGCATGTCATAATGCAGACGCTCCCTGATGCTTGTTTCTTCAAGTAGAATCCTTTGCATCATTGCACACCTTGCTTCAATTACTTCCATGGAATTTGAAGAGTGCTAAAGCTGTAATAAATTGCTCATAAGATGTGCCTCTTAAACTCTGCTCTCTTTAGTTTCATATTCTGCCTTTTTGTTCTAGCGCTTCATCTAGATAGAGTGAACTTTACTTCTCTCCTTCTCTAATCTTTTAAAGCTCTTCCTTATTTCCCACTCCTACAATTCGACCCTGCTCTTGAACTTGCCCTCCTAGTACCCTTGGCTCAGCTCAGCCTTCGAGCTGCATTTGCTTCTCTGACAACAAGACAGGATCTTTAATGACAGATACAGAAACACAACTGGAAATAGCACAGGACTGTCGTGTATGTTGTGCATAAATGCATCTTGTAACCTCAGCCTTGGGTTGTCATAGAATGCCCTTTTGGCCATCTCAGACGTGAAACACGGTCACTTTCCCTTTTCCTTGGGAGAGCACGAGACAAGGCCAGAAGGAAGCACATCAGAGAGGCAGATCTTGAAAATACACAGTGCAGGGTTTTTTTCCTTATGATTGGAGATGCTTAGAACCTGCCTCTATCAAAAGGGCGTATTTTTAAGATCATCACAACTTTAAATAAAAAGACCATAACATTTTCAAAACATAACTTCCATCCACAGATGAAGTTCACACTTGCAGCGCCAACACGACATGGCTTCTCTGACCTCTACTCCAGGCTCTTTCAGCCCATCTTTTCTGGGTGTCTGTTATGACCAGTTGCTACTCTGGGAGGTGGAAACAGTAAACTAGACAGACATTTAAACTCAAGTTAATACTCTTATTGTTAACAGGCAATAAAGAAATGAACGGCAAATCCACTCTTTTGCCATCATCTATTTCTTCAGTTAAAGCACACGAGCTCAGATGGGTTGTGGGCTATCTTCTCTGCATCTCAAGGTCAGAAGCAAGGACATATCCATGGAGAATGGTCCTTGGACACCACAAACTCAGTGATGTTCTTGGCACTAACAAGAAAGTTTCAACTTCTGCTTCCAAGGAAACAGTCCCATACCTGATTGCTGCTGGATTTGGAGATGAGTCCCCAGAGCTGGGCTGGGGTCACCAAGGGAAGCTGGAAGGTCACTTCCCCACTTCAGTATAGAGACTGTGAAGACCAAACACTCTCAAAGAAAATGTAATAGAGCACTCTGCAGTTTCTCCTGCCTTACTCCACTCTCTGATCCATTCAGTGTGTTTACCGTGGCCTCATGTTTTGACTTGGTGTTTGTATCAAAGAGAATTCAATTGCTCACACCCTCCCTTTCAACAAAAAAGTAAATCCTTCTTCTCTCACCACTGAACTCAAAGTTATTGTTTTTATAGCAGTTTTAATGAACTTTTCTCTGATATTGTCTCAACCTACTCCTTTGCTAACACTTTATTTTCTAATGACTAACTTTAACACACATGCATTTTTTTCTGGAGTTATATAATTCTGGAGGAAAAGGCCAATCACACAGACATCTGGACTGTTCACCCTGGAGGGACTGTCAGGATCTTTTAGAATAGAAGCACTGATTTTCCCATGTCACTGGGGATACTGGGTCACCTTGGTCACCAGCCTAACATCTCTGTGTCCTGAGGATGATGCATGACTCTTTAAGGGTAGTTTTTGTGCCTAGCTTAACCACATGTTAGGTGTCAGAGGCTTTTAAACATGAAAGTAATTCTAAACTGTGAGTCAGCATTTAGTTTAGATTTAAATGAAGTGAGGAAACGTACCCAGATGTTGAGCACACGGCTGGACCACAGAAGATAAGGGTACTGTCCGGAAACCCAGCCCCTGTCATCCTTTGCTCCCATGGCTTCCTCTGGGTGGCTTTCCATCTGTTAAGGGCAGACCAAGGCAGGTTACTGCCAGGAGCCTCCTGCACCACTGCTCCTTGAGGGTTCTGGTATGTGTTGGAACAGGAAGGAAGCTGTAGTCACCCAGAGTCACAGCTTAAATTTGGGCTTTACTTTGCTCTCAACAAGCCCAGCTCCTTTCTGGGCATATCCTGGAGTCAGAGCAGACAACGCTTGGAGCTCATGGATCTAGATCCTTACCAAGCTGCTTCACAGGTACGTTCCTACAAGCTGACTGGCTCACAAGGTTCACAAATAGTGGCTAAAGTTGTTTGGTGTGTCTGTGAGGCTGCTCCTGGGAGAAAGTTAGGAATTGAGCTGATGGACTGAGTCGAATGGGTGACTTTCCCCAGGACGGGGGCCATCAGCCAGCCACTGGAGGGTCTGGATAGAACAAAAGGGGTTTTGAATTCCTTCTCTTCTGACTGTTGGACATCGAGGAAGGAGGATCTATTTAACATGGAATGTATACTTTTCTGAACCTAGAGTTTTCAATTTTATAGGTGCAGGTTGTTGGGAGCCTATATTTAAAACTGTCTCACCTTACACCAGCATAGTTAAACACATCCGTCAGCACCTGCGCACTGCAGACTGGGGCTGGAAGGAATGGCACTGGCTTTCTTTCCGGGTCTCAGGCATCCCAACTAAAACACCAGCTTTCCTAGGACTCCAGTGTTGGGAGAGTGTGGCTGTTCTTACTTCTATGGTCATCTTAGATGGTTCCTTACAACAAAGTCCTATCATCTATCATCCCTCTATCTATATCAATATATCTGTCATCAATCATCTATCTACCATGTTTCTGTCATCTATCAGTTGTCTATTTAGCTATCATCTATCATCTATATCTATCAACCATCTCTCTATTATCTGTCATCATATATCAACTATCTATCATCTATCAATAATCTATCATCCATCAATTTTCATCAATCATCATCTATCATCTATGTCCTAATCAGTCTATCCATCCTTTATCCATCAATCTACCCATTATATCTCTTCCTTCCTCCCTCCCTCTCTGCCCCTCCCTCTAGATCTCCTTCTCTCCTCCCTCCCTTCCCTCCCTCCCTTCCCTCCCTCCCTCCCTCCCTCCCTCCCTCCCGCCCTCCCTTCCTTCCTTCCTTCCTTCCTTCCTTCCTTCCTTCCTTCCTTCCTTCCTTCCTACATCAATTGGTCACTGTCTCTGGAAAACCCCATTGTCCTGCCCCAGCTGTGGATCTTGTTAACATCTATCTCTCCCCCATACCTTAATCTACTAATTGCATCTTCTACCCTAACTTGTTACTTCCTGATCTCAGTCATCAGCTAAATGCCCTCATGGTCTAATCTTTTACGCAGCCCTCAAATAGGTTTGCTAGGCTTATGACAGGGCTTTCACCATATGACACTAATAACCCAAAAATGTTGCTTCCAAAACACTGTAGGGCAGCAAAGCCCAGGATTATAGTAATAACCAATATCTAGGAAAGAAGATCTACTTAACATAGGCAGCAAGCCTTTTCATACATAAATTTTGAATCCTGCAGGTATAGGTTGTCTGGAGCCTATATTTAAAATTGTCCCACACTACACCAGCATAACCACCCCCACCCAGTACATCTCAAGCTAATCCAAAGGGTGGAAATTTGAATATGCAGAACAAATATGAAGGGTTTAGGAGAAATATGCTTTTATAAAATCTCAGAAAATTCAACATCCATTCATGATAAAAGTCATGAAGAATCTAGGGATACAGGGGACATATCTCAACATAATAAAGGCAATATACGACAAGCCCATAGCCAACATCATAGTAAATGGAGAAAAACTGAAAACATTCCCATTACAATCAGGCACAAGACAAGGATATCTACTCTCTCCATTCCTGTTCAATATGATATTTGACATCTTACCTAGAGCAATAAGATAAATGAAGGAGATAAAGGGGATACATATTGGAAAGGAAGAAGTCCAAGTGTCCTTATTTGCAGATATGATTCTATGTATAAAAAATCCTCAAGACTCCACCAGAAAATTCCTAGAGGATAAACACATTCAGCAAAGTGGCAGGATAGAAAATTAACACCCCAAACCAGTATCCTTTCTATACACCAGCAAAAAACATACAGAGAAAGACATCCAGGAAATCACAGCAATGCTGACAGCATGTGCAGGTGCCATGTAAATGTAAGCCAGACACAATCCCAGCATAGATTCATGGAAGTGGGTAAGAAACCCCAGCCCTATCTGAGGGACTACTAGTCACCAAGGTCTACTGGGAAGGGGAGAGTGTGTCTCATTTAAGGTTGAGTCTCTTAATAGGGTGATTGGGCTTTAGTGGATGAACCACCTGAAAGGGCATTTGGGGCCACGGACATGACTATGTATGTGTGTGTGTGTGTGTGTGTGTGTGTGTGTGTGTAAATTTGGCGAGAGGATTAGAAAGGGAGGTATAGATACAGGAGGGGATCTAAATATGATCAAAATATATTGTCTGAGATTTATAAAAATAAAAATAAAAATAATGAATTAAGGAAAAGCTATTGCCTTAAGCAATTTGAATGAGTAAATTATACCTCAATAAAGTTGATTTTTTTCAAAAACTCTCATTGTTATTCCTTAAAAGAGAATATATAACACATTTAAGTTATAAAACAATTATTAAAATTTAATTTAAACTTGCTTTTCAAAATATAAGCACTATACCATACATACATTGTATTTCTGTTAGTTGTGGTACTTGAAGGCCTTGCAAACACTGAATTAGACAATACTGAACCACTGCTCCTCCAGGAAATCCAGGGTTAGGATCCTGTCAGCCTCTAGGGAAAACATTGCATCTGAAAGTCGGTACATAATCTGGTTTTAGGAGTGCTTCTGTTTAAAATCACTTTATGTAATGTACCTTGTTGCTTCATTAACACAGAGCTCGCTGCCAGCCGGACTTGACTCAAGGCTACACCAATTTTCTTTAACTCAGATTTTTCTCCTTCAAGTACAACCAGCCCTCTTGCACTGTGGAGCACTGGAGGGCATCTCTGCTCTGTGCATTCCCTGAATGACAGAGGTGGTGGTTTAAGACTTTCCACCAGGGAGCTAAGAGTACATTTTAGCAGGTGATCCCTCTGTAATTATCCTAAGGTTAGCTTCAGGCTTGCCACTTTGTGGATTATTTAGGACATGTGCTCCTTTTTTCCTCTCTCCACCATTCTGATATTTGCTTCTCTCTGCAGGTCAATAGAGAGTATTCTGTAAAGGATCAGGAGGCAAAGATGCAGGTGAGATTTGGATGTTAGTTTTGTTCAGGAAATAGCAGAATCAAACTTTCTTCAAATATATTTGTGTTTAGTTGGTGGGACTCTCACTTGTATATGCACAGATTTGGTCTAAGAGAAATAGGAGAACTCATCTTACAATTAAATACCAAGATAGAGGAAGCACAGTAAAAACAGAAGCAAGAGAGCAATTTTCTTTCCTATGCTGTTTTTAAAGAAACACTACAGAAGTAAAATTAAACCTTCAGAGTGTGATCACTCAACAAATGAATACTGGGTACATAATTGCTTTTAGTTTCTTAAGCACACATTTCCCTCTTTAGCTCTTAAACTTGAATGATTTCAAAGAGGAGCCAAAAATAATACATAGGCTGTGGTTTAAAAGGTTTTGTCAGCTTTAAGGGGGGGGGTTGTGGGAGAGAGAGTGACTATGGTGCTAGACCATGCCGTCATCTTAGTGGCCCAGAGGGGAAGAAAGAGTGAGGATTTGCTGTAGAAAAGCAGGTGCCCAAGACTGCACATTTTGAAGCGAATTTGGCTTTAGCATTCCTGGCAATTTTTTGTCCTCATTTTAAAAGATAATACACTTCCAATTATAAAACACATTTCTCTGAGCATAAAATAGATAGTCTTTTTTGGAATCTCAAAACCACATAAATATATAAAGAAGATGATTTAAAGAGCCTATAAAACAGACAAAACCCAGGCCTAATGATTTCTGAAAAACAATTATACTGTCATTTTAAGTAGATTCTTCACAGACAAATACCAACTTGGACTTTTTTGCTTCGGAGGATAGATTTCTTTTTCTATTCCTAGTTATCTTAACAACAACAACAACAACAACAACAACAACAACAACAGAACAACAACTCCCAGGCTTGTTTTCATTCCATAACTTTCAGGATGTTGGCTGTTTATCTTACCAGGCTTCCTTCACAGGGAAGACACATGTCATGGTGCCATTTGGCTGGCGGCAATTGACAGGGCCGAGCCAGTGATGAAGCCTGTCAGTTTTGTGACTCCTAAGTATTAAAATTCTCAGGAAAAAAACACTTGGAACACTGTGTCTGCCGAAAACACACATAATTACGACTGGCAAAGGGGGTTCCACAGGCTTTAATCATGTGGTTCAACCTAGTTCTGCAAGGAGGGGTTAGAAGCCCTCTCATTTATTTTTAATATCAGAAAAGCTTCGTGTCTTATAAAATTAATAAGTATGAACAGCCCAGGCTTCCCAAGACTTAATCATTGCTAAACCCCTTCTGATAGGATTCCTACTCAGAACCTAATTTTTTGGAAATTCTTACATCTAATTACTTCTTATAATTGGTGCACAGCTATTAAATGATGTAAAGCCAATTCCCAAAGTTCCAAATGGATAAATATTAGCCCAATGTGCTCAATCAATGCATGGAAGGCTCTAAGCTAGTGCCTTTTCAGCGAGGGAAAATATTTGCCATATATCACAGTTAGATTAGCCTCGGTCTCAGCAGCTGAAGGAACAGTCCAGAAATTCTTGTCAATATCCTTCTACATCCGTGAAGGACGATCTCAAAAGACAGACAGGGAAAAAAGAGAAAACCCTGTGGTCTGGCCATGACTGCTGGGCTATTTTTCCTTGAGATGCAGAAAGTCCTCTGGCATTTAACAACAAAATGCAGGACCCAGACAGCTCCTGGTATCCTCCATGTATCAGGTCCTCTTTCCATGTAGTTTCAGCACTGGCCTGACCTATTAACAGCAATATTATGCCTGCAACTAATAACAAAAGCTTTGCCCACAGACCCTAATATAATGTATTAAAATCAGACCAATGGTCTGAGTCTGATCTCAGAAACATCAGAAGTGTGAAATCATGGTCAGGTCCCACACGGCATTTGGTCTCTTGGAATTCCCACTGTGGTGTAATGCACACCACATGAACATCCTTTGGGTTTTGGTTCAAATAAATAAGGCATACAATATGAAATTTATAACTATTATGAAACAACTTTGCTCCTTTACATGACAAAGGTCAATACTGGCATTTTAAAATGTAACTACAGAAAAGAATGGGACTGTCCCTCCTTTAGATAAGAAATCTCCCAGTCAGCTCACCTCTGTCCCATCTCGGCACTCACTCCCAGGTAAGAACTGGGTACACATGGCATGGCACTCTCCAGCTCTGTTGATAGGCTGGGCTGATTCTCCTTGGAGTCAGGAGTGCGTCACACCCTTTCAGGTGCACTGTAAGGGTCAGCTGAGGACTAGAGCTGGAGATTTCAGTGAGGCCCGAGGAAGACATCTCAGCAGAGGCAGAGTTGTTCTGAGTGCAAAGCAGATTCAGTCGCTTTGCTCAGCGGGCTCCAGTGCTGGGAAGGTCGAGCTGTGGTTCTTGTGAGCTTTCACAAAGCCCAGAGGCTGCATGTCATCTTCTATCAGCCTTGGTGGGATATAGGCCTTGGTGAGGCTCAAGCATCTCCCCAGATGCCTTCAGGCAGAGGACAATGAAGTCTGGCTGTCATTTGCATTAGTTGCAAGAGATTTAGTCAGTCAGAGATTGGGTCAGTCAGAGGCCTCCTGCCTAGTCTTGCTCAGGGAGAGGATGGAGAAGGGAACTTCCTGTTGGCCAAAGGGTCTAACAATCTCCAAGGAACATCCCTGCAGACAGAATGTCCTGGACACCAAGGAAGGTGATACCAGCTGCCTGAAGTGTCAAGGGGGATCTAGGGAGAGCTTCTCTAAAACAATGGACAGAGGAAAGAGAATTGAGTTGTCATAGCCTTGTCACCTAGGGAAGGTCGAGGAGCAACCCAGGGGCAAATGGAACTTTGTCGCTCTCCTAAATATCCTAGTAGCCACCTTCTCAGGCGCCCAGTGTCTCCCCTGATCACGAATGTTCTCGGCATCCCACCCCAGTTATGTGCACAGTGGGAGAGAATGTAAGTTTGCCTGGCCACCTTACTCCAAAGCAAAGCACTTTGAGTTTTAACCTGTGAAATGAGAAGCTGAAGGTATTGTTGGAAAAGAATTAAAGAGCAGTTCCCAAGGAAAAACTTCCCAGAAGAGCAGGTTGTCTTCCTGTCTGCTTGAGAGCTCTCTGCTGAAGTGGCATGTTAAGGGGAGGATGGCAGGATAGGTAAGAACTGAACAGAACTGAAACTCAGGGAGAAACATGTGACTGGCACAGTCATGTCTGAGGACACAGGATTAGAGAGAAAGTAGAGATTTGATGTTCTTCGCTTCCATAAAAGACGAAATGCAAAGCAGTGAGCTTAAATCATAGCATGGTCAACTGCAAGCAAGTTGTCAATGAGAAACATTTTTCTCAGTAGAACAGTGGGCTGGGCGGTGGATGGAGGATGCAGGGCTCCTTTTATCACAAGAGTTTTAAAAGTAGGACATCTAGTATGTACACAGAACTTCCAACAGCACGGTATATAGTCTTCTTTTTCTCAACCATGAGAAAAGAGAGATGAAGCCTAACCCAGGCTACAGCATGAAACAGAATACAGCTACTGGGGAATCAGACAAGACCCAGATAGATGCAAAGGCCAGGCTCATGGGGTCAAGTGTTATATAATTTTGGCATATTGATTTTTTTCTAAATTGAAGAGATTCCTTGCTCTTTCAAGACCTTGATCTTAAGTAAATGTCATATCAGAGGTTGGCATTCTATTTTTACAGCTGAAAGGATTTGGGCAGGGTGTTTGAAAGATTCTGTGTTATGGAACTGAACTGTCGAATGAGGGCAGAACTCTGTACCATGCAATTTAGTTAAATGCTCCAGTACAATGTGAAAGTAGGACAAAACAGTCATTTTGTTTCCCTGGGTTTTTAATTTTCTATTCTGTCCAGTTTAAGAACACATCAAACTCTATTTTTAACTTTTTTTTGCAAAGTTCCAAAGCTGTTTGATCATAACATATATTCAGTGGTTAGTCTGGAATACAATGTTGGTCTTCCCATTTGTGACCAGTATTGGTCACAGTACTGTGAATGTGTGTGTTGGCCTACAACTGTAGATTACAGGATTACAGATAAATTATGGAGATGGATAGACATGCATTCTAAGTGCATTTCAAAGTGCAAGCTGAGCATTCTTAATCTGAAAATCCCCAATCCAAGTGCTTGAACAACCAACTTTTTGGTGCTAAAATGATGCTCATAAAGTTTTGGGTTTCAAAGGATTTTGGTTGAGTAATTTTTGGATTAAGGATGCTCAATGGATAAAGTCTGTGAAAACATCCTCAAATCTCAAAACTCTTAAATCTAAAATAGTTCTGATCCTACACATTTTAGATAAAGGATACTCAATGAAGATCACATGTAAACAAATTTTATCTTTAAAATCACCACAGAAACACAGAACACAAATGTGAACATAGTGTTAAATGTACTTAGGTAACGTTGTGCATGCAAATTAACTACGTTGTGATTTTATGATAAAAATATTTCCATGTTCAGTCAGCCTCTGTTCCAAGCACTCACTTTCTCAGGGCGCTACTACCTTGTGGGTAGACGTGCATTTGGAGTCAGCACCTACGGGGATGTGCAAACACTTCTGTTGCAATGGCAACTGTTTGGCTCATGGGCAGAGCTAGCATTCCTGTGCACACAATGGAGTTTCCTGCTGTCAGCGTTCACTCAGTCTGACAGCACCTCAGGGTTATTCAAGCTACACACACTTTCACGGGATCACATACCCTGTTTATGTGGCTCAGTGCCAAACAGCCTGTTAGTTCCTTAGCAACAACGTATGGGGGAGCCATAATAGAATCCACGAATTTTGATAGCTGTGGGCAGTTTTTGGTCTGGTATGACATGCAGTCTGAATGGTTAGAGATGACACAGCTTTAGGCCTCCTGAAGTTCACCTTCTCAGATCAAGTTCACCTGCTCAGATGGTGGGATTATAAGAGCTGGTGTCTGTAATGTCCAGCTTTGAGGAGAGAAACAGCCAGTGACGTCATAGCCCACAAGCAGTGCCATGCTTGCTGTTCATTCTAGGCTTTCCACAAAGGCTAAAAAGATGGATTCTTCTTTCCCTATGCAACAGTAGTGCTTCAGCTGACTGTGGCTTCATTAAGAGTTCTCTTTACACAAAGTCCCTGAGAACATGCTCTCTTACAGCATCCAGATCTAAGCGTGGCCTCTTTGAATCTCCCCTCCATACACTTTATCCCTGTTTTGTGTAAAGCAGCTTTTCTTGACTGGGAGTCATATATACAGTATACTTTGCCTCCCCAGGAGTGAAGAGTGGAATGAGAATGTATTAGGATCTTCTCTTCTCTTCTCTTCTCTTCTCTTCTCTTCTCTTCTCTTCTCTTCTCTTCTCTTCTCTTCTCTTCTCTTCTCTTCTCTTCTCTTCTCTTCTCTTCTCTTCTCTTCTCTTCTCTTCTCTTCTCTTCTCTTCTTTCTCCTCTTCTTTCTCCTCTCCTCTCCTCTCCTCCCCTCCCCTCCCCTCCCCTCCCCTCTCCTCTCCTCTCCTCTCCCATAGGTAGGTTCAATATCTGCTCCCAAACATAGTCTCATCGACCATCATGTGGAAAAACTCAATTCACCATGACCTTTAAGTTGAAACTGCTCTTTAATTAAACATCAAGAAAGGACAATTACTGAAAAATCAATCCTTGGCATTTTCTAATTGTAGAAACATTTTCCACGTCAGAGTCCATGTTCGTGTAGGCTGTTTTACATTTTTATTCTTTCATTTTTAATAGTTTTTCCCTAATTCTGCAGTATAAATTCATCTCCCCTAATGACGATCCTAGTACAATGTTTGAGTACTCCTCTTTATGTGTGACTTGGGCCTAAAACCTCACATCCCTGAGCTTCAGGAAGGCATATCCTGGGCTACAAAACATTTCAAAGTAGCACCAAATCCAACCAGAGCTAATATGAGACTATCTAGCTAAATCAATTGTGATTAAGTGAATTAATGAATCAACTAAAACAAGAATGCCCTTTGTTTCAAATGGACATGCAAAGATCTACATATTCAGTCTCTCTAATAACAGCTGCAGAAGAAACTACATGGAATACAAATAATACAACTGGAGCGGGATCTGGAAGTTGAGAGTGTACAATGGATAATATAACATAGTCATAGAAAATACTATACAAACCAAAAAAGTTAACGAATCCTTCATAGAAACTGTTTTTTAAGGATGGCTGGAGCTAAGCTTGAACAAGATGGTGGGGCTGTTTGGATCCTAACATGGGGATATGCTGTTCTGTATAGTGAATACATGCTCTGTGGCAGTGTTCTAGTTTCTCTTCAATTGCTGTGACAAAACACTCTGACCGACACCAACTTGGGGAGGAAAGGATTTATTCAGCTCACATCTCCTGGGTCATAGTTCATCACTCAGGGAGCCCAAGGTAGGAACTCAGGACAAGAACCTGGAGGCACAAGCTGAGGCACAGGCCATGGAGGAATATTGCTTACTGGCTTGCTCTTGGTGGTCATCCCATGGTCCTGGCATCTCCAAAAAGCTGGGGTTGCCACTGAAACTGAGGCAGCACCTTCACCAATGGTCTCTTCTGGACTCTCCTGGTGCAAAGCCTCTGCTTCTCTCCATGACCCCTGAAATCCTGGGGTCTTCACTGCAACCGAGGTGCACTTCCACCAACGGTCTTTCCTAACCTCTCTCAGTGCCAAGCCTTGGCTGCTCTCTGTGACCCCTTCAAATTTCAACACCAGAACCATATAGGAGACTCTTATACACTACCAAGTCCTGCTTCTGGCTTGACATGGAGGCTCAGGCTCCTTCTGGACCACAGCTTCTGTGTGCTGACCCTGAAGAAATTCTTCCCAGAAGATTTCACCACAGTGATGCTGATCTCTTGTTACTTACAGCTGATTTTTCAGCCCCAGATAACCAGCATCAATTATCCCAGTAAAGCAAGAGTTCACTTCAGGTTCTGGTCTCTTGTTCTTACAGCTGAATTCTTCAGCCCCAGCTGACCAGAACCCACAGATTAAACAGTCCTGATGATCTCTGCTTCTTAGAAACTTCATAAGCCAGGACTTCATCATCTACAACTCTTTCAGCAAAACTGTTCCAAGTTCCACAGCAATGATCTTTAGGCATTCAATGATTTTTCTAGCCCAAAGTTCCAAATGCTCCCACAATCCTTCCCCAAAACACCAAAGTCAGGTCTGTCACAGCAATACCCCACTCTCTGGTACCAATTTCTGTATTAGTCACTTTTCTGTTGCTTTGATAAACCACCATGACCAAGGGAACTTATAAAAGGAAGAGTTTATTTGAGCATATGATTGACGGTTCCAGGGAATCAGAATCCATAGTGGTGGGAGGCATAATGGCTGGGGCTGGAGCAGAAAGCCAAGGTTCACATCTCGCAATGAGCACCATCAAGAAAGAGAGAGAGAGAGAGAGAGAGAGAGAGAGAGAGAGAGAGAGAGAGAGAGAGAGAGACTGGAGACTGCAAGGCTTGTTGAACTCACTAAGCCTGCCCCCAATGATGTACTTCCTCCAGCATGGCCACACCTCCTAAGACCTCCCACTAACTGGAGACAAAATGTCTGAATACTTAAAGCCTATGGGGAACACTCTCATTCAAACCACCACAGGCAGGAAGTACATTGATCATCTTGTTTAATCTGCACAGAAGGCTATGATGTGGACATGGATATACCTATTTTACTGAAAATCTACTGGAGGTTTTGCTGAGTTGAATAGCCTGGCAATGGGACACAGATAGAAAACCCAAGCTGGGCACCAACTAGACTGGCCTTGAAGTCAACTGTCATGTCTTGTCACCTGGGTAAAGTCAGGGACTGGCCTCTGGCAAAGAGTAAGTAACTATTCATTAAGGAGTAATTACACAGAGCTGTGAATGATGGGGTCTGTCCTACTGCAGAGGCCATGTTCACCAACCCCGTGCAGACATTCCTCTGAGAGAAGGCTCCCCTCAATCTCAGCTTCACTCTGCGCCCTTCACCCATGAATGCACTTGAGAAGTACTTCTTGGAAATGCTTTGTAATTCAATCCATAACAGGAGGTGAAGCAAACGTTTAATAATGTCTACAGGAAGAGACTGGGGGAGGAGAGCTTTGAGAATTGCCTGTCTTCATATCTCTTTGGGACTGTTATAAAGCCTGACTCTTTCAGAAATTTTATTCTGATGCTATCAATATTCTTAGTCTCTCAGACTAAGAAGGAGTAACCAGAACCAGGTCTGCTTTCCCTGCTGAAAACAAAACAAAACAGACAAAAGAGATGAAGTGCTGGTTTTCAAGAAAGGCTATGGAGGAGGCAGTGGCAGGCAGTGTTTGGTGAGCCTCAAGTTTGCTTCCTCTGGAGAGCTTCCAGGATGTAACTGAACTCAGTGGACTCCCTGCATCCAAAGGAAGTGGATGTCTGAGCAGAATCAGGAAGTGAGCATGTAATGTAGGATGCAGCTCTGGAGAGCTGCATTGAGAGAGACCCCTACAGCCTCCCTGGAGCGTTCAACCTAGGCACTGAGCACCTATGTGTGAGACTACCCAAGGAAAGACACCTCCAAGAGGACAAAGGAATGGAGCCTGACACTCGGCTGTACTAAGGAAGGTGCTGTCTCCGTCACCCAGACCAGAAATTGACAATGTCTGCAAAAGACCAAGAGAGTGGAAAAGAAGAAGTCAGGGTAGAGAGATGGGGTTAGGAGCACGGGGTGCTTTTGCAGAGGACCCAGGCTGACAACCATCCATTAACTCCAGTTCCAGGGGAATCTAGCACTCTCTTCTCACCTCTGTAGGCATTGTACAACAAGGGTGAACTTATATACATGCAGGCAATACACTCATACACATAAAATAAAAATAATAAATAATTTTTTTTTTAAAACAGTACTCTGGAATAGGAGATTTGGGCCTTGCCTGAGAAACTGCTCAGGATCCACCTGTTGGAGCACAGGACCAGAACATGAGAGGATCCAAGTATTTCCAATAAATTAATCTACCCTACAAAACATGTTCAAGAACACTTTAGACATACCAAAGGATCTACCAATGATCTTATTAAAATTCACAGTGTGTCTTAGCCATCAAAGATTATAAAGGCATGGGAAAGTGCAATCCAGAACAAACTGACCCGGAAATGACATGATAGAGTTAGACACCAAGGGGGTTAAAGTATTATTAGGAGAAGTTGGTGAATATTTTTGCTATTTAATCAGAAGACACTTTGGTGATGCCAATTTCCCCTGAGTCTATAGATCTCACAATCACAATTAAAATCCACTGTCATTTCTGTTTTAGAGAGATTGAAGTATGTAAAACATTTTTAAGATTTATTGGAAACTTACCAGTTACCATAATATGTGGTTTTGGTTTCAGTATGGACAATAAAAAAAATCAGTCAGAGAAAACAAACTGTTCATTAACTGATCCATTGGTGGACACCTGAATTTTTACAAAACTACAAAAGCAATTCAGTTGTGAAAGAACAGTCTTTGCGTGAAATAGTGTTGGAGCCCTCAGATACCCATATGCAAATAAGTAAGCTTTGATTCATACCAATTAGGCCAAAAGGGATAATAGACCTAAATATAAAACCCTAAGCTATAAAACTTCTAACAGAAAACAGAAGTGAAAAACATGACCCATAAAAGAACAAACTGATAAACTGGCTTTCATTAAAATTAAAACATCTGTTCTTTGAAAGACACTGTTAGAAGACTCCAGTGACAGCCAGCATGCTGAGGGAAAATATTTTCACATATCTGATAAAGGACAGGAAACCACAATATGGAAGTAACTGTCCCAACTCACTAATGAATCCATCTGAGTAAACACTGGGAAAAGATGGGGATGGGAGCTTCTCCAGAGAAGACCCACAGATGCCAGACAGGAGCATGCAAAGATGCTGGCATCAGGAGACACTGAGAAATGCAGACTACACATTGGCACGGCACAGCACGCCTATCTGCCTAGCCAGGTTTGGGCCTCTGTAAACCAGGGATCACACCACACCGTGTGTGAAGAAACTGGAACCCTCATTTACTGCTGATGGGAATGTAAAATGGCAAGACTCGGAGAAAGAGGATGGGCAATTTCTTAAAAAATGCAGCAGAGATTCACCACATGACCCAGCTACTCTATGACTAAGTAGTCATCCAACAAATATAAATGTTCATATCCAGAGATAAAGTTGTACACAAATTAGGACACTTTTACTTTAGAAATGATTTCTTTCTTTTATTTTATGTGTATGAATATCTTGCCTGTGTGCATGTATGTGTACCATTTGCATGCCTGGTGCCCATGGAGTCCAGAAGAGGTTGACAGAGACCTTGGTATTGTAGTTACAGATGGTTGTGAGTGGCCTTCAGTGCTGGGAACTGAACCTGCATCCCCAGTAAGAGCAGCAAAGGCTCATCTCTCTAGCCACCAAGTTTTACTTTTAATAGCTCCTAACTAGAAATGACCCCAATGGCCCCCAGTAGGTACGTATGCTAATAACAGAGGTTGGCACTGGTGTACCTGTTCAATAGAATGAATGAAAAGGAACCAGCTCCTTTACTGGCCTGTCACAACATGAGCAACCTCCACTGAATCCCAGTAACATATCTCAATGTGGTTATGCTGACTGTGAGAAGGCAGACACAATAAGAATAATGCAGGCTGTATTCTTCCATTATATGAAAGTTTAGTGCATGCAAAGGCATCTACAGAAGTTTATCAGTGGTTACCTGTACATGGGGGCACAGGAGAAGGGGCTTATAGAAAGGCTCGAGGGTGATGGAGAGGCGTGTTATCCTGACTGGGATGGTGGTTTCATGGGTACATACACATGTAGAAGCTTGGATGGCTGGAGGCACACTTCTAAGATGTGTAGTTACTTCAATAAAAGCCATTTCAAAATTACATAATGCTTCAATCTTCCTCTCCTGCATTATCCGCAATCTTGCACCCACTGGAAAGCTTTTTACTGGCCATTGTGTCGCTGTGTCCGAGCTGTCTATAGTTGGGTACTTCTCATTTCTTGGCCTGCTTTTCCTTTCTTTGGCCTCCACCGATGCAGCCATTAGCCGCATTCAAATCACTGCAGGCATCATCTACTGAGCCCCGAGGCTCCCCGTGTTCCTTAACAGCTTTCCCATACCCTTTTCTTAGCACTGACACAGCTAGTCCTCCCCTGACACCCCTCAGCCCTGCCGATGCTGCAGCCAACGTCTCAGCTTTTGGTGAATTATTTGTTCTCTAATTCTGGAGAACTTTCCCTCTGACTTGTTCCCTGGCTAACTCCTCTGCACTGTATAGATCCAATGCAGGTCCTTCTGTTAGGAAAGTTCACGTATTTATTATTTTTCTCATAAAAATTTGGCTTAACTGGCTCTAATACAGAATACCCCTCCTGCTCTGCCCAATTTGTATTAGTTCCACTCAATTATATCTACTGCTTACATGCCTGGAACATCCGAGCCAGAGCATTGCCTTGATTCAGATCAGATTGGTGGCCCCACGCAGGAGGTATGGGGTTGGCTATTAGAATCTGCAGTGTCTCCATGTCCTGGAAAGAATTTATTCCACATTCTGGAGAGAATGTAAAGCTACATTTCCTAACAAGGCCAAACAAAACATTTGGTTCCTGCCTAGGAGCATAATTGAAGGAATTTAAAACATCTAACCAACTCTCTTATTGAGTCTACACTTGTATCAAAATGCAGCCTCTTACTGATAAATTCTTCCCTGTAGTGTTTTATTTGGTTGGTTTGGTTTTTAGAGATAGCGTCTCCCTGTAGCCCCAGCTAGCCTGGAACTGTCTGTATAGACCAGGGTGGCCTCCATATCACAGAGATATGCCTGCCTCTGGCTCCCAAATAGTGGGATTAAAGGTGTGTGCCATGACACCTGGAGGCCCCTGTAATGTTTTAAGATAAATGAGATCAAAGTGGGAGTCTACTGGGTCGATTTCTCAACTTTGGTATTAGAACATCTCAGCCAGCTGAAGATGAAGTGGGGACCTGATTGAATTTGGACTTCCTGAAGTAATTTGAATGAAGGAACATTGCAAGCTCTACATGGTGATTACACAGTCAGAGTTTAGCAGCTGCCCACTTGGCAACTTAAAGATATGGTATATGAAAAATAAAATTAAACCACTTTCTTTTATAGAATTGGGAAAAAAGCAGCTTGTGGGGTTTATTATTTACAAACCATCATTGCGATCAATGTGCACGCTGGTCTCTAAAGGTTAAGAGAGGTCATAGGAACTAAAGTGTCAAGGGAGAGAAGCACCTGGACAGGCTTTGCTGAGACTCCCTGTGCCTGGGCTTCGCTTGCTGCCTGGGCAGTGGAGCTGTCTTTGAAGGAAGCAGGGTACTTGGTCTCCAACAGGTGACTTCCCTTTCTCTCCCTCCTCCCCTCATGTGGGAAGGAATGGAGTGGGATCCCTGTAGTGTCACCATAGTTCCCTTTAAATTTCTCGTAGCAAGCAAAATAAATGGAGAAGATAGTTTCTGGCTTATTGTTCTTCAGCTGTGGGCTACTGTTAAACATTTTCTTTAAAGCATAACTCTGTCAACTATATTAGAGGACACTTACAAAGAACAGCATTTCCCCACATCCATTCGTAGCTTCTATTAAAATTACTAGAAAGTTATTTTTGGAGACAATTTAAGTAATAGTGGTTGTATGTCCTCTTTAAAGGTTTTATAGAACTCTACCACTTACGTTCAGACTTTGTAATATTGGTATATGGGTGGAGGGTATGTATGCATATTTTAGAGCAATATAAAATTAAAGAGTAAGAATGTGAAATCCTAAACATGTTTTAGAATTGAAAAATAAATAAAAGAGAAAAAGAAAGAAAGAAACAAATTATTAGAAAATTATAAACTCTCACAGTCAGGTTCTTTTCAGTGCCATAATCAATTCTTGATAATTAACTAAAAATTTAGGCATATACATTAATCAATGTGGTTTTAATGCCCTAGGAAGGTGCCCATGATGCTACATGGCTGCCTTCTATGCATTTCAGACGAACTTGGAGAGTAGTGTTCTGAGACTCATTTCAACTTGGCGTGTTTATTCTACTTTTCAAGCCTACCTTTATGTATGCATTGGATATGTTCCAAAGAACCCCTGGAATTCTGAGTATGGAGCATTTACTAAACTCACCAGGGTGCGGGGGGAGGTATTTTGACATGTTGCTTATGCTCAGGTTCAGCCATGGGCGGGGCTGAAGCAAGGACACTACCACTTTTGGGCTTCGTTTATGATGATTGATTGCAGCAGTTAATTAAGAATAACTCTGGTTTTTAATGTTTTCCCAAATAATCTAGTTACCTATACCAAAATATTTAAAAATAAACATGAGCTTCATCTTTCCAGTTATTCATAATATGTTGCAAAAAAGTAATACAATGGGCCAGAGAGGTGGCTCAGCAGTTAAGAGAACTGGGTGCTCTTGCAGAGGATCCAGGCTGGATTCCCAGCATCCACATGGCAGCTGACAACCATCTGTGAGTCCAGTTCTAGGGAAATCTGACACCCTCTTGTGACATCTGCAGGCACTGCATAACACAGGTGCACTTACATACACGCAGGCAATACGTTCAAACACATAAAATAAAAATAATAAATAAAATATTTAAAAAGCAAAAAGGAATATAAATGTCTTACCATTAGATACACAAGGAGAGCAGGTTCTGTGACGGAAAATGTATAATTAGAAAATAGAAATCTGATGAAAATTGAAAAAGAGCTATTTTGAGGTCCCCCAATTTCAGAAATTAAGAAAGCTTTGTATTTTCCCCAGCCTACAATGTATAAAAGTACATATGTATGCACGTACCTATGTAAATAGATCCATATATGTGGATATTATATTTAGAATAGAGAACAAGAGAGGGGAATTTGAAAAGAAAAGTAACATATTTCTGTCTTTTTTTCATGGTGGATGTATGTATTCAACTTTCTGCATAGTGAAGTAGCAGGACTGATTTCTGTATTCCATGAATCGAATGTGCTGTCTCTTTTGGGCAGCAACTATGAGAAATGGGTGTCTTTTTATTCCATTGACTGATCGTGCAGCGGGCACTGGACATAACTGGGCATGGATTTCTTGGATAAGCTGACTGAGATAATTTCATTATTGCTCTTGGTAACTACTTTTAATTTTGCTATAAATTTTCTCATAAACCTTTAAACCTCAGTTTAAAAAAAATATCCTTTTAAACTCTAAAAAAAAATGCAAGATAGAGGTATCGAGACAAGTGTCCACAGGTGGTTGAGTGGAGAAAGAGTACTGTATACACAATGGAATATTGTTCATCCTCCAAAAGGGAATGGGATTTTGATGCATGTTTCAAATTGTGCTCAGCGAAATAGGTTAGTTACAAAAGGACAGACACTGTGGAGTGTCGGTTTGGGAAGATGAAGAATTTCTCAAGATGGATGGATGGTGAATGTTACTGAAGTACATACTCAGAATGGCCAAAGTGGTAGATTTTATACTTTGAATTTATTTCACCACAATAAAATGATAAATGTAAAAACTCAGTGTAAAGTTATACAAGTTTTAATAGAAAATGTGTGAAAATTTCTTCCTGACCTGGGAGGTGGGCAAGGAAGTCTTAGACCTGATAGTAAATGCATGACTAAAAAAAAAACAATACATCATATTTCATCATATTACACAAATTCTGTTCTATGAAAGATACCATTTAAGATGAAAGAATAACTACAGGTGAGAGGAAAATATTTATAAGTAGTCCATGGGACAAAGGACTCATATACAGAAAAGTCAGTAACTTTGAAGATACCATAGAAAGAAAAGAACCCCAAACCTCAAGTAGAAGTGAGAGAGAGACATTTACCAAAGGGGAGGTGGAGGTGGCAGAGAGGACTATGGGCTTTAGTGGAAAGCAGATAACATCACAATGAGATGAAAAGTCCTGACTATATAGGCCGGCAGGATGCAGAACTCCGAAGGCTCCAGAGGATAATACCACTAGAAAAATCGAAAATGCTACATGAAAGAGTGGACCTGTTTCCCCACTATCTGTGATTCCCTCCCCTGCCTCGCCCTCCTGCCTCCAGACCAACTTTCTGGGGACCTCTTGAGGACCATGCTATTCACGGTCCCTCCTCAGCCCCTCCTCTCACTTTCTACGTCTTCCCCTCATTCCCCTAGCGTGTGGTGCTTTGGAATGCTGTTTCCCTACTCTGTGTTGACGGTCAGTTCCCCCTGCTGGAGGGTTCCCCACTTAACGGATAGGCACTTCTGTTTTGCTTAGGGCCCAGAAGGCAGTGTATCCTAGTAAATACCCATCGAACAGGTTCATCTTCCCCAGAAGAAAGGCTTGCTGTTTTGACCTTCCATCTCCTGAGTCAGAGTCAACTATCCAGTGATTGGTTGGTTGCCTTCTTCTCGCACCAACCTCATATCTGTCCTCTCAACTCTGGCTTGCACGGCCCTCTTCTCTCAGGGCACTTTCATCCTCTGCTGACGCCTCACCTGTGCTTTTAAACACTCTCTGAAAACAATCTCTCTTTATTCTCTTCTTTACTGTAGAGGCTGGTTCCCCAGGGGTCCTTTCTTGGCCTTTTACAGGTGCTCACAGCTTTCCACTCAATTGGAAGCCTTGTCACTCTGATCTGTGGAGGAAGTCTGTGGCTGCTGACTCCGAGTCTCTCTCCTGGCTATAACTGCCTTGTGATGATCTCATTGAGTCTACCCAGCAAGATGGCAAACCCACACGGCTGATGCCAAGTTCTCCTGTTGCCAGGCCCAGCATGCCTCACACAGTCATTCCCGGCAGCCCTTAGATTCATCTTTTCTGGCTGGACTCACTTTCCTTCATCCCATAATTTTGATCATCTGGTGCTCAAACTTCAGGATTATCCATGCTTCCTCCTTATCTGTCACACAGAGGGCCGCTTGAGCTCCTCAAAGTCCTCCATGTGCTTGAAGATCAACACAGGACTTTAAAAATGTCATTTAGTTCATTCCCGAATATTCCGATTTAATCATTCTGGGTTGGACCCAGGCCTTTGCCATTTCTCCAAAGCTCTGTGGATTGTGAAGCCATGTGGCCCAGGATGGAGTCCACTGACAGTAGACACGCTTGAGGATCTGATGTATTTGAGGCCCAGGACTCTCGACTGCTCATAGGGTCCTGACATCTGCCTCAAAGGGTTCCCATGTGGATTAAAAGTGATAAATACAGGGCTGGAGAAATGGCTCAGCGGCTAAGAGCACTGGCTGCCCTTACAGAGGACCTCAGTTCGATTCCCAGCACTCACATGGCAGCTAACAACTGTCTGTAACTTCATTTCCAGGGGATCTGATACCAACCCCTGACATCCGTGGGCACCGCATGACATGGGTGCACTTATACACATGCAGGAAATACACTCGTATGCATGAACTAATAAAAAAATAATAAGAGTATTGGATGTGGAGAATTTGTTGCTTTTCCAAGCACCCCCCCCACACATATGGTTATGAGTGTATTGGCTACATGTGTGTAAGTGCAACCTATGCCATGCAGTGGCCATGAAGGTCAGAAGAAGGCATCAGATCCCCTGGAACTGGAGTTATAGACAATTGTTAGCCACCATGTGGGTACTGGGAATCAAACTGAGGTCCTGGCTCAGGACACAGTCTCATAGGAATGGATACTCAATCAATGGGACAGGGTTCACTGGAAAGCAAGGATCAACAGCCCTGTCACTGCAGCGTACCTCAGGCCCTTATCCACAGTCATCCCATCAGGCCATCTGATCAGTAGAGGGAGGCTCTACCTCACCCTTTCTAAAGCCTTCCCAGTGACAGCTGTAGAATCTAAACTCACCTGGCTGGGTCTCCTGGCCAGCCAGCCTGCCTCGACTTCTGGTCTGACCCCAGCCTCTGGCTCTAGACTTCAGCTTCCAGACTGATCTCTGCTCTCTAGCCTCCTTGGCCTGCCCATGCAGGGCCCTGTTCTCTGTGCCAGGCTCAGCTTAGCCCTTACTCCGTAAGCTGCTCTCTGGACCTTATGGGTCATGTGCCCACCCACTCCTCAGAGAGCCAGAAGCTCCTCTGACCCACCCCCAGGTCGCCTCCAGACGCCCTCAGGAGCCTGTGGAACTTTGCTCAGTGGCTGCCTGTCTGCCAGAGCAGTGACTTAGTCATCTGCTGTAGAACCTGACTGACCGTGAAGGAATCAATAACTGACCAACCAGGGAGGGGCTGGGGAGATAGATTTGTCAGTAAAGTATTTGCCTTGCAAGCACAAGAACTTAGGTTCAATCCCAGAACACACATAAAAAGCCAGGCATGGTGGCACACACGTGTAAACCCCGTGCTAGGAAGCTGGAGCAAGGCAGATCCCTGAGGGGAGCCGGTCAGCAGGCCTAGCCTAACTGGTGGGGTCCAGGCCAAGAAGGAGACCCCGTCTCAGAAAACAAGGGCTCCCGAGTGACAGGACCTGACATTGACCTCTGTCCTCTGCATATGCCCCAGTACACATGCAGTCACACATACAGGTACACTACATTTCTCCATATATAAACACAGACACACACACCGAAAGAAGGAAGGAAGGGAGGGAGGGAGGGAGGGGGAAGAGGAGGAGAGGGAGGGAGGAAAAGAGAGAAAAATACATCAAGACAGAAGGAGCATTTAAATCCTTCAGTGTCCCAGGTGATGTGATTATTCTATTTACACTTCAAAGAAATGGTAAACAAGCCAGAAGATTTGAAATGCTTTTCTTCTCAATAATTAAGAAAAATAAGGCTCCAGAAAAGCCACATTTAAAAATCATGAGAATTTTCACCACCCAAATCATGGTTATCTCATAGTCCCCAGAAACCCTCAAGTGTGAGGTCTCCTTGTGAGCCATGGGCATGTGTTTGGTAGCTACAGAGCAACAACAGACAGTCAGGTGTAAAACCTATTGCCTTTCAATATTATGGCTAATTTCCAGTAGAATATAGTACCATTGACTTAAAAAATAACCCTTGGACAAGTGGTTACTTGTCATTTACATATTTTAATGTTCGCAATAAAATGGAAGGTGGTGGAGCTTAATAAATCCGTGTGGCAATAAGAGAGAGATGGGGATGAATTCTGAGTGGGCCGTGGCAGCTACAATCAATAGAACACATCATAGTCCAGCATTACAGAAATATCAGCGTGGCGAGAAGGAACGGCAGTCGCTGAAGGAAGCGGTCCCTCGGGAGTTAATGAAAAATTTCTTTCTCCAATAGAAATGGAATGCTTTTTAAAATTTATAATACCATATGGACACTCAGGCATATGGATGGTTCGGAAGCACTCTGCATCAGTGTTATTTTTACATTTTCAACATAACAAATACACTAAACAGGTGTTTCAAAATGTCACACTTTGAACAGCAGTAATTTCATTAGCATAAAAATTCACTGTTCTTAGTAGTCTCATTGAAATATTAGTGGAAAGGGGATATTTTATAAGTGTTATGTTCCAAATATATTTATAGCTAGAGTTTTAGATTTTAATGGTTCCTTTCTCTCCTTTGAGATTAGGGTCTCAAATTACAATAATTACAATACTGAGCCATGGGACCCAGGGTTCTCTGTGTCTGCAGGGCCTGCAGCTCACTGTGCCCTGGGTCTTCCCTGGTGGACTCAGAGTCACAAGGAATCAAAGGCTCTGTTGGTTCTTATACTTACAGACTAGAAATTTTTATTTGAAAATGAGGCTTTTCTCTGAAAGACTAAAACTAATTTATTCAAATGTAAGGAAATGGTTATCTAGACACTCTACATCTCATTTTTTTGAATATTTTGCCTTCATACAATGATGTAATACTTTCTAAACATTCAGAATTGTGCCTAATATCTAGCTATGACTATGGCTCTTTCTAATTAGAGAAAATTCCAATAACAGACTATTTAGGGTAAGGGGCATAATATGAATTGTGCAAATTATATACGGCTTATGCTTTTATAAGCTGCATAAAAATTTTATTTTGTCTTTTCCTGTAGCCCCAGCTGGTCTGGAACTCACTCTGTAGACGAGGCTGACCTTGAACTCACAGAGATCTGCCTGCCTCTGCTGGAATTAAAGGCATGTACCACCATGCCCAGTTTTTTTTTTTTTTTTTCTTTTCAAGACAGGGTCTCCCTGTAGTCCCAGCTGTCCTGGAACTCACTCTGTAGACCAGGCTGGCTTTGACACCATGCCCAGTTTTAAAGATGGTTCTTAGCCACCATGTGGGTGCTGGGAATCGAACCCAGGTCCTCTGCAAGAGCAGTGAATACTCTTTTTTGTTTGTTTTTTGTCTTTTTTTATTATTATTTGTTTATTTTTAAGGGATTCTACAATATAATAACACAGTTGTTTTCAGATAACATTGATGTTACTCAGTTTGCCGTACAATTAGGTAATTGGTGCATTTTGCAAGTATCTATGTCCAAATTTTGAACAACCCAAGGTTCCCATAGTCCAGATGGAGAAGCTTGTATGCACAGGCATGTTGATCAGTTAGGGGTCCAGACTATATTGCTGTAGTCTTATGATTCACCCCTATCTCTCCACAGCCCTTATATTCTACCACGCCTCCTCTTCCACAGTTCATTCCCTGGCCTTTGGGAAAGGGGCACAAGTGGGTGAGAAGAAAACAGTCTACTTTCTTTGGAGTTGTCATTTTGGACTCTAGTCTGTTCAGGTTGTTTCCCTTCATGGGTTGACAGCTTATCCAGTGATACCTTTTTGGTCATACTAACAAAGCACAAGCAATTGGATGTACAGGCATTTAAGCAGTACTAATTATTATGTCAAGCTAAGCTGTGAGCATAGACACAGATGCTTGGATGGTATGCTAATCCGCAAACTGTGGTTTCTCTATAAAGGGTGACAAGTTCTTATTGTGGCTTATAACATCTCCTAACCACTAGAGGACATAAGCTTGTGGCATCCGCTGTGAGTTATTCCTCCAAGGAGAGAGCTAATAGCCAAATAGATTTGGGATATATATAGACACTTGGCTGCCACTGTTGCACGGTATCTCCAGGCTGTTGAGGTGTAGCTGATATTGACGGAGGAGTTTTGCTTGTCTCAGGGAGACCAATATTTTGCTGTATTGCTTTAGTGGCCTTTGGTAATACTCTCTGGCATTTCAGAGGCCAGTTGTACACTAGCAAGTGATGTCTCATAACATTTTTTCATGCTCACACCAGGTCTTTGACAACAAAATTTTTATAATTTTACTGCCTTTCTCCTTGCATATATCCCACTTATAGGCAAAAGGCCTTTATAATTTGGGGGGTTTGAATCCCCTAGCCAACATCTCCTAGGCAGAATAATTCATTGCTGATGTCAGAGCTTTCCTGTACTAATATATTTTGCTTAATTACACAGCTTATAAACACTTTACTATTGAATTTGGCTCTAGATAGAGACTTATCCTTTCACAGTTCCTATGCCTATCAGTCAATTAAAAAAGGGTAGTTATACCTGTTTTATAAGAAATTACCACTATAACAGTTGGCTCTAATTTATAGTTAGGGAATGATTTCATTACCATCATGTTTTTCTTTTTCCTATAAAGGGGAGAGGTAGGAAGGTTTCTCAGTATCTGGAAGGTAAACTTCGTTAGGGCCCATTATAAACAGTTAACCCCAATAGTATTCAGAGAGATGTTCAGTGTCTGTGACTCAGGCAGTCTGAGGTTCTGCTTTCTTTTTTTTTTTAATTAATTAATTAATTAATTTATTTATTTATTTATTTTTGTATGTGTATGAATGTACTGTCTGCATGCAGGTTTGTGCACCCGTGTCGTGCAATGCCGCGGAGGTCAGAAGAGGGTCTCGGATTCCCCTGGAACTGGAGTTCTCCTGGAATTGGAGTTACAGACGGTTCTCAGCCGCCATGTGGGTGCTGGGGATCGAACCCGGGTCCTCTGCAAGAGCGGTCGGCGCTCTTAACCACTAGGCCATCGCTCCAGCCCCCGGTTCTGCTTTCTTTAATGTTCAGATGGGTCAGCCTCTCTAGAGCAGTGAGTACTCTTAACTGATGAGCCATCTCTCCAGCCCCAAGGTTTTTTTTTAATACCTAAAAATGAGTGATTCCCACCAGTCATGTAGTATTTGTTTTATAATTTTTACTGGAACATTATATAATGTTCTTTTGTGAAATCACATAACTTAAAATATAACTTTAAGGGGCTGGAGAGATGGCCTAGCGGTTAAGAGCGCCGACCGCTCTTACAGAGGACCCGGGTTCGATCCCCAGCACCCACATGGCGGCTGAGAACCGTCTGAAGCTCCAATTCCAGGAGAATTCCAGTTCCAGGAGAATCCGAGACCCTCTTCTGAACTCCGCGGCATCACACTGTCGGGTGCACAGACTTGCATGCAGACAGTACATTCATACACATACAGAAATAAAAAAAAATTTAAAAAAATTAAAAAAAAATAAAAAAATATAACTTTAAAATTTAATAAAATACTAAAAGCATCATAAATAATATATTTTTTCTGTAAAATTTTATCTTTGTCCCTATTATAGTTACCCTTCTTTTTCTGCTGCTTAGGTTTGGTTGGTTTGGAATCAAAATAAGAAAAATGACCTAAATGAGAGGTCAGGGTGAGGCATATTTTTGGATGAAGTGATGTTGCTCTAAGAACACCTCTACTCAATTGTTCTTGCTGTGAGACTTTCATAACAATTAGAACAACAATACCAGGAGTGTGAAGAGCTCCACCTTTTAGTTTTCTCATCAGATTGTCTCATTTAATCATGAGAACACCTCTGTGACACAGATACCAATTTTATTACAAAAGAGAGAATACGTCGTCTGGATAGAATAGTGACTCTACCAAGGACTGTGGTGGATTCAGTCTCTAACATCTACAGTGCATGATCAGAGCTAGCAGGCAGATATAACCCAGTCTCTACCATCTGGAAAGTGAACAACATAAGCAGTACTTCTTTCTACATTTGACTGTGTCCCCCAAATTCATGTGTCAGAATTTTAATCCTCAGTACCATAGTGTGGAGAGGTTGAGAGGAACTTCAGGAAGAATCTAGGTCTTAGAGTGTCTAGCTTCATAAATGGATTTGTTGCCATTATTGCCTGAGTAAGTTAGGTATTACAGGGGTAGGTTCCTAATAAAAGGACGAGTTTGGTCACTTCTCTTCCCTTACTTCCTCTCTTTCCCTCAACTCCGTAGCACAGGGGCTTCAGTGATCTTCTGGCTGGCTCTGTTGCTCTCCTGAAGCCCTGTGCAAAGACATAGGGCTGCAACCCCATCCCAGAATCTGAGAGCAGCCCTCAGAAGACACGTATAGCTATGGCTTCATCTGTGGCCTCCCAGCCTTGAGAACTGTGAGGAATAAACTTCTGTCCTTTATACCCCTGTCAAAGGTGCTTCACTGCATCAGCACAAACGGACTCATACGGGAAGCATCCATATGTCCCATTTTATAAATCAGAAAGCAAGGCAATTCAAGATGGTCAACACAGGAGAGAAAAAAACAAAGATGACTTTTTCACTTTCTCATTTACCTTCACACTTGAGAAGGCTTTTCCCAAAAGAACACAGAAAGGTGAGTGCATAATGAAAGAACAAAGACCAACTGGAGTTCTCCTGGGATTGGAGTTACAGACGGTTCTCAGCCGCCATGTGGGTGCTGGGATTGAACCCAGGTCGTCTGCAAGAGCAGTCGGTGCTCTTAACCGCTAGGCTATCTCTCCAGCCCCAGACCTCATGTGCTTCTGAGACAACTTGCAGGAGAGAGCAGGAGAGAGCAGGACAGCTGCCTCGCTGGCTTTGGCAGTTACCTCAAACACACAACACCCGTGCTTCCGTCTTTGAAACCGCCAGTTTCGAGTTTGCTAAAAACCCAGAGTGTGTGTCCATACTTCTGTCAAATGTGCCATATTTTTAGCACTTGACATTATCCTCTTTTGTCTCTTTCTACAACCCATTAAGAACTAGAGACAGTATCATTTCCCAGCTGCAGCAGCTAAAACTTCCATGTCCAGTCACAGCCATAGCACAGCCCACATTCCCAGGTCCCTGCTATTAAGGCAGATTAGATGTATTTATCTTCTTTGAGTTGGTGGAGCTCTGGGACCTGTCATTCATGGATATGAGGAGGTTGCCAATGGTAACAGAGAATTTGGTAGCAGGGAATGAAAGGCAAAGATGATCAGAGTCAGAGAATTGCAAGACTGCAAGACTCAAGAGAAGTGACCTCACTGTCTTCCCAACCTGCAGAGACCAGAAGATGTCTGCTCTATGTCAAGAAGGAGCACATTCCTGACCAGATAACAGCACGGAAGACTGATAGAGGGATCCAGTGAAGTTCTTGGTTATCTTGCTTATCATGTTTGTTTAATGAATATAGATCCCCTTTCAGTGTGAATAATGTTCATTTATAATTGTGACAGTGTGCAACAACTTTATGTTATTAAGGAAGGGGATACCACAAAGGTCTGGGAAGATTAGAGTGAGCTGGCTAGTGGAAAAGAAGACTCAACACCACTCCTTCCTTTTCCTAGCACTCGGGAAGCAGAGGCAGGTGGATCTTTGTGAGTTCAAGGCCAGCCTGGTCTACAGAGTGAGTTCCAGGACAGCTGGGGCTACAAGGAGACCCTGTCTCGAAAAGACCAAAAAAAAAAGAAGAGGGAACCACGGGGCCTCACTGTTGCTGAGGGCTGGCTACACAGTGTTTGTGGTAACTGAGAGAAAGGAACAATCAGACTCACAGCTGTCAAGCTGCCCTGCGGTCCCCAGGACCCTGGCTCTACCATCTGTCCAGGGAACTAGGGGCTCTGTCCAG
Organism: Rhizomys pruinosus; assembly: GCA_009823505.1. NCBI lineage: Eukaryota > Metazoa > Chordata > Mammalia > Rodentia > Spalacidae > Rhizomys > Rhizomys pruinosus. The sequence goes on along the minus strand of VZQC01000085.1, from coordinate 1,938,362 downwards.
CCCGGTCAGCAGCATCCAAGTCTTAGGAAGCACTGGCTCAGGTGAGGGTAGGGAGCTGGTACTGGGGTGGGCCCAGCCATCCTTGTTTTAGGGGCTCCTGGGGAAAGTTGATGTGGCCTGTCAATCTAACTGGCTTGCTAGGGTTCCCCTACCATCTCCTGTCCAGCCCAGCCCCCCACCCCCCAGCTCCTGGACAGGCACAAAGCCATAGTGGCCCAGTGGCACTGGTAGCGTTGATGTGGATGATGTTCATAAAGCTGCCATCTCAGAAGAGGAAGTAGAAAGGCTGCGAGAGCCCGAAGAGCAAGCATCTGCAGTGAAACAGCATCCACTGGACACGACGGGACTGCTGTCTACGAACTCACAGTGGCTGAGGCTGAATGCACGAGTCCTGAGAAGATCAAGACAGCAAAATTCCAGCACAGGTGGGAAGCGGCTCCTGAAATCCTGCCACGGGCTGAGGAGCAGAGGAGCTGAGGAGCCATTAGCAAGTGATGCTGGTGTGCGAGGGAGTCAGTGTTCTTCAGGATATGGTCCCTGAGAGGCTTCCCGTGCTCACTAGATGGCTCTGTAACACACACACACACACACACACACACACACACACACACACACACACACAGCACTAAGTAGAGTCAGCGAGTTTGAAAACAGAGCATAGGAAATTGGGAGGGAAAAAGGCTGGGGGAAGCATAAGAGAGGAATTGAAGAGGAGGGGATGGGAATATTTGATCAAAACATATTATTTACGCATGAAATTGTCAGACAATAAAAGGGAAAAAAGTCACTGTTGGAGTAATGTTTGATTGACAGATGCCAATGCTGATGGGAAATTCAGATTTGGAAAAAAACCAGGGGCGTCTTCTGGGCTTTTGGGATTGCTTTTTTATTTCCAAAATGCCACTGACATATTTAGCCGGGCTGCTCAGAAAGCAATGGAGCCTTTTTCCTTGTGTCTAAACATACAGAAATCCTTTTTTTCCTTGTGTGTGGGTGGCAATTTGTGGCTGGAAGCCTAAAACCATGGCTGTACTATGAACAAAACCTGGCCTTACAGGCAGAGCCCTGTGACCTCTTTCTCCAAAACAAACAAATAAAGCTCAGTGCTATGTCTAAACTCATCTGTCAACAGGCATTCGCCAAGTACCTACTGCGATTAGGGGATTTTATGTGCGAGGTGTCTCAAGGTGGGGGAAACAAATACAAAGGCTATGTACTTAAGGCATTTCACTCTGGTCAGGCAGAAAGAAAAGGCTTGAGAGCAATTATGAGGAAATACATTGTACCAGTGAGGGCAAGGCAGGACCCTGGGCAGTAAATCCCTGATGCTGCCACTCAGTCCAGACCAGACCTGGGGATGGAGCTGGGTGCTTGTCGGGTTTCAGGGAGAGCCTTTAATCCAAGACATTCTCTCCAAGACAGAGACCTTTAGTTGGAAAATTGGACGCAGCAGGGAACTCCTTTGGGTTCTCCAGCGAGGAAAGTCAGGCTGAGAACAGGGCAGGCACCCCTCATCTTCCGGAGGTGTCCCGTCCTTGCTAATCAACCCACCGTAAGTTAAGATGGATGCAATGCATTCAACTTGCAGGAAGGCCTAGCTCTGCCGCAGAGAACAGTGGAGCATCTAGTTGTCGTGCTCTGTATATGGGTTGCTAGATCTGAAGCTTGCTGGTGCTGACCAGCGTCGGGAGAGAGGACTGTAGCATGTGCAAGCCCAGGGAAAGGTCCAAATCAGTATTTGTGGCATGGTGCCACAGGATGTGAATCACTTCTGCTCCATTTGAAAAAAATTAGGGGCTGGAGAGATGGCTCAGCAGTTAAGAACACTGACTGCTCTTGAAGAGGACCCGGGTTTGATTACCAGCACCCACATGGCAACTAACAACTGTCTGTAACTACAGTTCCAGGGGATCTGACCTCCTCTTATGACTTCCTTGGACACTGCATGATATGGGTGCACCTACCTACCTACAGACAATACACTCATACATATTAACAACTTCAATTTGTTCTTTGACACGTTCATACATGTCTACAATGCATTCTGCTCACTCTTACCCACCACTTCCTCTTATCTCCCTCTGTCTGCTGCCCACCCCGTCCCCCAGGGCCCTTCCCCACATCTGTGTCTTCTTGCTGTTTTGCAACCTAATGCTTTCAATCAGGACCATGAGGGTGGTCATCGGTGTGGACCAATCCACTGGAGCTTGATGGGCTCTCCAGTGGGAACAAACTGGAGACAGTGACTGCCCCTCCCCCGGGCTCCATCAGCTGCAAGTAGCACGGCAGGACAGTGTAGAGTCCCATGAGGCCCTCCTCCATCCGTGATCGACTGGAGGGCCCGTCTGGTGCAGGACAGTGTAGAGTCCCATGAGGCCCTCCTCCATGACTTCCCCTCCCCCGGGCTCCATCAGCAGCAAGTAGCACGGCAGGACAGTGTAGAGTCCCATGAGGCCCTCCTCCATCCGTCATCGACTGGAGGGCCCGTCTGGTGCAGAAGCAGTGCAGGCAGCTTTAGCTGCTGAGTGTTCATGAGTGCGTTGGCCATGTCTAGATCAGAGGGTGCATTTCTCAGCCCTTCCTCCTGTCTTCCAGCTCATGTATTCTGTTTACCCCTCTTCTGCAAAGTTCCCTGAGCCCTGGAGGGGCTGATACAAATGTCCTGCTAGGGGTAAGCATTCCACCGTCGCTAAGTCTCAATACTTCATGTAGCCACTTGTCTCTGCATTTACAGCCATTAACCATAAAGAGAAGCTTCTCTGTTTAAGTCTAAGACAGTATTTATGTAGGGGTCTGTTCTAGTTTGTCTTCAACTGCTGTGACAAAACACTCTGGGAGCCCAAGGCAGGAACTCAGGGCAGGAACCTGGAGGCCTGTGCTGAAGCACAGGCCATGGAGGAGTGCTGGCTTACCGGCTTGCTCTCCTGGCCCATGCCCAGCCTGCCCTCTTACAGGGTACACAACAACCTGCCCAGAGGTGGCACCACCCATAGTGGGCTGGGCCCTCCCAGATTGCCCAACAATAAAGATAATACTCCACAGACGTGGCCACAGGCCAGTCCAATGGAGCCAATTCCCCAGTTGAGGCTCCCTCAACCCAGGTGTGTCAAGTTGACACTAAAGCTACCCAGCACAGGGCCCAAACATACATATTCAACAGGCAGTTGGACACCATGCCAGTTTCATTAAACAACAGTAGTAGCTTCCCCTTGCCCCCTAGTGTCTACGATCTCCTTACACAAGGGGTTTGACCAGGTTTACACTGCCAGGTATGTATTCCCTCCTCTGGAGTGGGCTCCTTAAATTTGAATAATTGAAAACCAAACCACCCACCACTAGGATTCAAAAGAGTTACACTGAATAGGGGTAGTTGGCTCAGGGTGGCAGAGATTGCTTTTTTGACTGGCATTTGCCCTGACCTCTACCTTCTGAAGAAGAAGTGCTGGAAGGGCCAGCTCAAGGGCCGGTAGAGAGTGCTGTTTTACCACCATATAAAGAATATACAGGTAACAACAATAGATTTGAATCATGGGAGAGACATGCTGCTCTAAAGCATATTCATTGGGCTCTGACATCCAGGGCGACAGAACATCTCACCGTCAGTTGGAAGCTCAAGAAGGACCAGCTGGTGAGGCGCAGGGACCCGGAGGGGAAGGCAGAGGGAAAGGTCTTCCAGCATTTCTGAATGGCAGGTGGTTATAGTGGCAGATGGCTCTTGATACCTCCCTATATCTTGGCAGAACAGGAAGTAGATAGACAGGAAGCGGGGCAAGGTTATAATCCTTCCTGCCCTGCCCCTACTTCCTTCAGCTAGACACTACCGCCAAGGTTCTAGAACCTCCCCAAATAGCTCCACCATCTGGGGACCTAGTGTTTAAACACAGGAGAGTGTGGGAAACACTTCACATTCATCCCACAACAGTAACTAAGATCTGAGGAGCAAAGAGTGAGAATAATGGGGTCCTGTGCTTTCTGTGAATCTTGTGGTTAAAAGGCAGCAAGGGGACTACCCTGATGTCTTACAGTGTGAGGTGAATTCTCACAGCACAGATTGTATTTCAACTATATTACTCAACTGAACATGCCGTCAACATACCTGCCTGCATTGTGGATGAAAGCCTTTCTTATTTGCCTGTTGTTTTAATTTCTTGGGTTTAAATGATCTTTGAAGAATTCAGGTGCTAGCACCCATTTCCCACAACCACCCGTAACTCTGGATCTAGGGGAGCTCTGTCAGCACCTGAGCTCACATGCACCTATCTGTGCCAGTCAACACATACCAACAGACACAGATACACGCACAATTAAAAATAAATCTTAAAGCCAGGTGTGGTGGTACACACCTTTAATCCAAGCACTTGGGAGGTAGGGGAAGGTGGATCTCTGTGAGTTCAAAGCCAGCCTGGTCTACAGAGTGAGCTCCAGGCCAGCTAGGACTAAGGGGAGACCCTGTCTCAAAAAGACTAAAAAAAAAAAAATCTTAAAAAAGAAATCCCAAACACAATTACCTAAGTAAGTAATGTTGTGAACTTTCTCCTTTCAGATTTTTCCTGATGACATTAATTATTAATTAAGATCTAAAAATTTTTTTTAAGACAGGGTCTTCCTGTAGCTCCAGCTGTCCTGGAATTCACTATGTGGACCAGGCTGTCCCTGAACTCACAGAGATCTGACTGCCTCTGTCTCTCAAGTGCTAGGATTAAGGGCCACCACGCTGGACTTAATAGTTTAGCCAGGCGTGGTGGCGCACGCCTTTAATCCTAGCACTTGGGAGGCAGAGGCAGGCGGATCTTTGTGAGTTCAAGGCCCGCCTGGTCTACAGAGTGAGTTCCAGGACAGCTGGGGCTACAGGGAGACCCTGTCTCAAAAAGACAAAAAATAAATAAATAAAGTTTTTTTAAATTTTATTTATTTTTGTATGTGTATGAATGTACTGTCTGCATGTAGGTTTGTGCACCCATGTCGTGCAATGCCGCAGAGGTCACAAGAGGGCGTCGTATTCTCCTGGAACTGGAGTTCTCCTGGAATTGGAGAGACGGTTCTCGGCCGCCATGTGGGTGCTGGGGAACCCGGGTCCTCTGCAAGAGCAGTCGGTGCTCTTAACCACTAGGCTATCTCTCCAGCCCAATAGTTTTTCTTAATAGTTGAAGTCATAAATTTTGGGGGAGAGTAGGAGACAGAGGAGGGAGCAGGGTCTCAGAAGCCTCCTCTGTAGGCGTCTGGCTCAGGGACAGCAAAGGTGTTCTGGAGGCTCCATACAATCTGCATTTCCTGCTGTGTGGGGCAGGAACTATCATACACACTCAGTGATGCTGTTATAGGACAAAAGATTTGTCATCTGTACAATAGCTTTCAGCAACACCACGTGACTACAGCTCTAATTTCTACCTGCAGATATCACGGTAATATTTAGGCCATCTACACACACTTTGAGAATAAGAAGTTGAACCTGAGGATGATTATTTAACCTGTGCCTTTCATAGTTTTTCCTCTTATGTAATTCACTTGTTTCTCCCACTGTAATAGAAGCAGGTGACATAGGGTGGCTCTTGGCTCTTGCCAGTGGAGGGACAGGGGAGCATGGTGGCTCAGGTAAAGCTGGGTGGGCTGCAAGCTCCTGTGTGCTGTTGCAGCTCACTTCTCTGGTCAGTGCTCTACTTTGTGCATTCTTTCTGGTTTAACCCCATTCCTGCCTTCCAGCATGGTGCTAGTCCTTGGTTCTGCTTTCTGGTCTTATTGGAAGTGTGACAGAACAACCTAAAAGAATTCCATTAGATTCCATTGGAGAATAAGAAAAAATTATTAGGGCTGAGGTATATTCATAATTTCAAGCCTATAAAGATATTATATACTAATATATTCATAATACTAACAACAATAAACACATTAATTGTAAAAGCACTAAAAATAGTGGCTGCATCATTGAAAAATAATTACCCACCAGGTACCATATGAAGATATTGATGCACCGTAGCTCATGGTAGATATACGGAGAACCTGCTAGTCCCCTATTTGCACAGCTGGAACTGGAGCACTGTGAATGCATGCAGCCTGAATCTAAACTCTATGCTGGTGACCAGATGTACTTTAGAACTGCAGGGTCTGATCTGTAAGAGCTTCTGGAGGCATGGAGAGAACACCTCTGCCTTACCAGCTTAGGAGGCATGGGGAAGTGGGAGGAAAAACAGGTGAGAGGAAGGAGATGAGCTCAAGGCAGTCACTCCAGCACAGGGTAGACCTGGGGTGCAGGAGCGAGGGATGGCTCAATTGCCACATAATGTGAAATTATTATTATTATTTTAAATTTTATTTATTTTTGTATGTGTATGAATGTACTGTCTGCATGTAGGTTGGCGCACCTGTGTCGTGTAATGCTGAGGAGGTCAGAAGAGGGCGTTGGATTCCCCTGGAATTGGAGTCAAAGACGGTTCTCAGCTGCCATGTGGGTGCTGGGGATCGAACCTGGGTCCTCTGCAAGAGCAGTCGGTGCTCTCAACCTCAAGGCCATCTCTTCAGCCCCAGTGAAATTATTTTTAATAAATTAATTATGAGTGTTTTGCCTGCAGTATGTAAGGAAACCATTGTCATGCAATACCCATAGAGGTCATAAGAGTGCATTCCCTCGAACTAGAATAAATATAGTTGTTGGCTGTCAAGTGGGTGCTGGAAACCAAACTCAGGTCCTCAGAGTTAACCACTGAGACTTCTCTCCAGCCCCATGAAGCCCTTTTAATCTAGGACACTGGGTTTAAATACTGTAAGTATTGAAAGAAAAATATGTATGATATGTTAGAAGAGTACATAGGCACACTGTTTGTGTTTTCAGTTCCCCAAATCAAGACCACTATGAAAAGTATCTGTCACTAAAAACAATGCATTTTGCTTTCAAAATAGAGACTTCTACAGAAAGCTCGTATATGTTCATAGGTACTTTAAGTACTATAATTTCCACTTAGTCTTGGAAACACCAGAATTTCCTCCTGCAAGTTAAGGAATCTTGACCTTGGCACAACTGGTGCATGAGCAAATCTGTATTCTAGCAGAGTAAATAAAGGAAAACGGAGTGAATCTTGGCCTTTGGGAAGTGCTTTACAGCTCCTCCTTCCCATCTATGAGGTGCAACAAATGCTTTTAAATTTTAAACCAAAGTTTGGGGCCTGGAATAAGATTTATATTCTGAAAATTTTCAAATGTTTTGGTAATCAAATTTAACACAAATAAAATGAAGTTGGCTGGGTAACATTTTATTCCTGGTCAGGGATCCTCTAAGTTTAGTATGGTTTTTCATACAAAGTTTCTTGTACCCAACGAAAGAATAAAATGGGAAGATCTCTTAAAAAATGACTGACTTCAACTGCCTGAGTCACAGACACTAAGCATCTCTCTGAATACTATTGGGGTTAACTGTTTATAATGGGCCCTAACGAAGTTTACCTTCCAGATGCTGAGAAACCTTCCTACCTCTCCCCTTTATAGGAAAAAGAAAAACATGATGGCAATGAAACCACTCCCTAACTGTAAATTAGAGCCAACTGTTATAGTGGTAATTTCTTATAAAACAGGCATAACTACCCTTTTTTAATTGACTGATAGGCATGGGAACTGTGAAAGGATAATTATCTAGAGCCAAATTCAATAGTAAAGTGTTTATAAGCTGTGTAATTAAGCAAAATATATTACTACAGGAAAGCTCTGACATCAGCAATGAATTATTCTGCCTAGGAGATGTTGGCTAGGGGATTCAAACCCCCCCCCCCAAATTATAAAGGCCTTTTGCCTATAAGTGGGATATATGCAAGGAGAAAGGCAGTAAGTCCCTGTTGTCGAAGACCTGGTGTGAGCATGAAAAAATGTTATGAGACGTCACTTGCTAGCATACAACTGGCCTCTGAAATGCCAGAGAGCATTACCAAAGGCCACTAAAGCATACAGCAAAATATTGGTCTCCCTGAGACAAGCAAGACTCCTCTCCGTCAATATCAGCTCACCTCAACAGCCTGGAGATACTGTGCAACAGTGGCAGCCAAGTGTCTATATATATCCCAAATCTAATTGGCTATTAGCTCTCTCCTTGGAGGAATAACTCACAGTGGATGCCACAAGCTTATGTCTTCTAGTGGTTAGGATGGTTATAAGCCACAATAAGAACTTTGTCACCCTTTATAGAGAAACCACAGTTTGTGGATTAGCATACCATGCAAGTATCTGTGTCTATGCTCACAGCTTAGCTTGACATAATAATTATACACTGCTTTAAATGCCTGTACATCCAATTGCTTGTGCTTTTGTTAGTATGACTAAAGAGATATCACTGGAAAAGCTGTCAACCCATGAAGGGAAACAAATGAACAGACTAGAGTCCAAATGACAACTCCAAAGAAATTAGACTGTTTTCTTCTCACCCACTTGTGCCCCTTTCCAAAGCCCAGGGAACAAACTGCGGAAGAGGAGGTGTGGTAGAATGTAAGGGCTGCAGAGAGGTTAGGGGTGAATCATGAGACTAACAGGAATATAGTCTGGACTCCTAATTGATCAACATGCCTGTGCATACAAGCTTCTCCAACTGGACTATGGGAACCTTGGGTTGTTCAAAATTTGAGCATAGATACTTGCAAAATGACCAAGTTATCTAATTGTATGACAAACTGAGTAACATCATGTTTTTCAAACAACTGTGTCATTATATTGTAGAATCCCTTAAAAAAAAAAAAGGTGTGTGCCACGGCTAAAAAAAAAAAAAAAAAATGACTGACCTCAAATTTACTAAAATTTACAGAGGAGGGTAAATTTAAGCAATTTGATTCTAGGCTTCACCTTTGCAATGCATTTAGAATTTGGATAAAACATCAATAGGGTTTCTTTAGGACAACAGTGCCACTCGCCTTATAACAGTCCCAGTGCTGCTATCTGGCCAGTGGCCAGCGCCCTTGGTTAGAAATGGGGTTGCAAGGGGCTGGAGAGATGGCCTAGCGGTTAAGAGTGCTGACAGCTCTTACAGAGGAGCCGGGTTTGATCCCCAGCACCCACATGGCAGCTGAGAACCGTCTGAAACTCCTATTCCAGGAGAACTCCAGTTCCAGGGGAATCCGACACCCTCTTCTGACCTTTGCGGCATTGCATGACATGGGTGCACAAACTTGCATGCAGACAGTACATTCATACACATACAGAAATAAATAAAAAAAATTAAAAAAAAAAGAAAAAGAAATGGGGTTGCAAAATATACAGAGGACACAGGAGCTCTGTGGCCAAGCAGCAGTTATCTACAACTTGATATATAAAAAATTAACATTTAAAACAATGTATAAGGCCAGTCTTGTGTGTAGCCCATAACTAGGAAGCATAACCAGGTTTTTGTCACAGGAGTGTTCAAACCCTAGCACTGAGATCCGGCTGTAGGTACAGGTTTGGGTCAATCTGGAGAGCCATTTCTCCACCCTACCATGGTCTGTCATGTTACAGTGAAGCATTGCAGCTCCCCTCGGCCTGGTTGTCACCCACACTCTGATTGTGAAGAAGTTAAAACATATTAGTCTTTAGCTCCCAACATAATTCTTCTAAGTAGGCTAGGGCAGGTTCCTGTGAATCTCAGCTTTAATCTGGTGCTCAGCTACCAATAAAATGAAGATTCTATGAAGGGTTTAGAAAAGGTCTTTGAAGACCCTTGATCTGGAATGTTTTTTAAAAAAACCTCAAAATGGTAGGTAAAAACTCTGTTCAAACCTTTAAACTATCCTTCCTTCCTTTATAGTCTGGAAAAATTACCACCAAGGCTTATTCTTTAAGGATCAAGCTAGAGGAATGCCAGCCTTCCTGTACCAGGTCCAATCTAGGTCAAAACCTTAGTCTAAGCCCCATAAGACAAAAACAATTTCAAAACCCCTTATGCCTTCTGAGTGTGTACATATCTGAAAATCAGGTGCATATCTAAATAAAAGCCTAGATGCCTATAATGCAGTTCGCATACAAATACCACTGTTAACATGGTCTATGCATAAGTTTGTCCTTAATTGGATTCATTATGCATATATTGTTTTACAAGATTGGTTCATTTACTGTGTTTCATATAATTAAGTACTTATCTACAGGAAAGGTCTAGGTAGGGCAGAGCCCTCATCCTGGCCACGCATCACAATTTCGTTAACCTCAAGCTTGTAGGAGAACCCTCAGTCATAACTACTTTCTCACAAATGTAAACAGGATTCTGAGGAACAACAGTGACTACAATTCTGGCTGCACAGCTTATAATTTCTTAGGATAAATTTCTACCAATTTATTTTCTCATCCAAACATATGAACATTTAAAACACTCTGATACATCTGCAAATTTCTCTCCCCAAGTTGATTCAATAGTACTTTTTTATGAACCCACAGATCTTCAACATAAAGTAAAAGCAAATATTTGGGAGGGGAAATAGAATGGAGTGTTATAAAGGAGGAAAGGGGAATAACAGGGTAGGAAGGGCTAAAGGGGGTATGGAATGGGAGGGCAGGGCAAAGGAGGGTGCACAGGGAAGTGAACTAACACTGAAGGTCTTCATAAACAGCCATACCGAAACCAACCACTATAGAAGCTTCTTGAAGTATATACATTATAAAGGAGTTACAGGAGTTCCCTTATTACAGGGGGACATTACGCCTACTAAACACCATACACTAGCAAAGTAAAAGCCGGATGCCATGAATGGGGGCCTCACAGGCCCTGAAACAGCACTGGCCATTGCCTCTGCTCCTGGTTCCTCACCAGAACTGGATGGTAAGACACTACTACTGAAGACACTACACATATGGGCTGTAGAGCAAACAAGGAGAAACTGGTGCTGACTTCAGAGCCTCAGCTATGGTGGCTGCCTTCACAGTGCTGGAAGGTGCCATGCATGCTACCAGAAGAGAAAACAATCACTGACCATACCCAGCTGTGAATCTTATGAACTACAAGAACTGGCCTGGAAAGACGTATGCATTGGTGCAGTAGTGTCATGAATATCATGGGAGTAACCAACCACTTTCTAATTGGATTTAAGGTCTGTTTCATGAGATGTAGCCTATATATGACAATGACATCAGGCCTAGGAAACATGTGTCTAGTCAGGGGACAGGCCATAGGGGAGAGCTCAAAACTATTATCCTGCTAAATAGATATAGTCTTCAAGCAATTCCTATGATTTATTGTTAGATCCACAGACTAAAGCATCTCTCAGTTCTCATCAGAGAAGCTTCCTTATGCAGCAGATAGTGGACAACACAGAAACCCACAACTGGCCAGCATGCAGAGAACTGCAGAATGACTGCCCCCGAATAGGACACCTATATCAAACCTCTGCCTCCAAAAGCTCGAGGAATATTGCTAAACAGGTGGCGGAAAAATTGTAAGAGCCAGAAGTGGTAGATGACCACAAGGAAACAGTTTTCCAGATCACGGCCAAGGTGACAGCATGCATCAATGTCATACAAGTTAAGCCAGGCAAAATCCCAGCATTGATGTGGGGAACTGGTTAAGAACCCCCAACTCTACCTGAGGAACTATGGAAATTGATGGTTGCTGGGAAGGGGAGAGTCAGTCTCTTTTTTTTTTAATTTATTTTTTATTTATTTATTTTTTTGAGTTCTACCTTTATGTGGCTTTAAGTTTTCTAGACTTCCTGCTTACAGCATTATTTGGCCAAGTACTTTTGCAATATTTCTATTAAACAATTTTGATATTTAGTTTTTTTTTCTCTTTGGGATTTTCTTTACTGACATCATATGCTGAGAGATTTTCCTTTGCTTCTCTCTTGGAAGATTTTTTTTTTATTATTTTTTATTGATGCTTTGTGTATTTCATACATCATTTTCCAATTCAGTTCAGGCATATTTCCCTTTCCCTTCCCCCCACCCCACCCCATCCCAGATCATGCATTCTGCCATAACTGTCCTGCATCTTTCTCTCAGTTTTTTTTCATTTTTTTAACAATAAGTGATAATTTATGAGTACAAGCATCCTTCATGTAAAACCAATTTGCAGGCTGCTGTGCCCAAACCCACACAGCCCATGGGTCCCACCATCCAGTGGGGGGGGGGGCGCTTGTATGTTCAATCAAGTTGATCAAATGAGTGTCCAGACTATATTGCTGTAGTTTCACCATTCACCCTTACATTCTACCGTGCCCCCTCTTCCGCAGATTGTTCCCTACGCTTAGAAAAGGGGCACAGGTGGATGAGAGGTAAAACAGTCTACTTTCTCTGGAGCTGTTGTCTTGGACTCTGCTCAATTCTGGCTGTTTCTTTCATGGGCTGACAGTTTGTCCAGAAATAACCTTTCGATCCTACTAATGAAGCAACACAATTAGATATATAGGTATTTAAACAGTACAATAGTTTGGTAGGTTACTTTGGTATCACAGATGTTTGGATGGTATGTTAATCCATGAATTACATTTTTTTTTCTGTTAATATGACAGGGTCTTACTGTGGCTTATAACATCTCCTAACCATTAGAGGATGTAAGCTTGTGGCATCAGCCGTGGGTTATTCCTCCAAGGAGAGAGCCAATAGCCAATTAGATTTGAGATATACAGGCATATGGCTGCCTCTGCTGCACAGTATTTCCAGAAGGTGAGGTGTAGCTGGTGCTGATGGAGGAGTCTTGCTTGACTCAAGGAGACCCATATTTGCTTTTTTTGGTTTAGTGGCCTTTGGTAACACTCTCTGGTATTCCAGAGGCCATCTGTACACTTGCATGTGTGGTCTCAATACATCTTTCCCATGTTAACGTCAGGTCTTCGACAGCAGGGCCTTATCGCCTCTCTTCTTGCAGGTATCAGAAGATTTTTACCAAATCCCCTTTTTGTCCCCAAGCAATCCTCTTTAGGAGTTTAGAGTCCATCTACCTGATAAAGGGACACACAGAGGTCACTTTGAATTACACATCTTTCTGTCATCATCTCTTTTAAAAAGCAGGTTGCATATTTATAGTTGGGGCTAGATGCTTCTTTCTGTCTTCTCATATTTTCACTCCTACTTTGAACAAGGATTCAGGGTTGCCAGGGTCCACGAGGGCCTTGCCTGAGATGCCCCCCCCCCCCCGCAGCACTTGCAGCTGCTGAAGTGGTCAGCAGCTATTACTGAGTGCTCATGCTCCAGGCAAGGTTCTGGGCCAGAGAAAGACAGTAGCCACTGACACACATCCCGACCCACCTCTCAGACACAGACGCAGGCACAGACACACAAACACACATAGATACGGACACAAACACACAGAAACAAAGATAGACACAGAACAGACACATATACACCACACTGCTATGTGGGGTCTGGCATGCTGCGAGTACTGTCGGGCTGCAGATGATACTGTCTAGGCCGGCTGGGAAGGTGCTCACCACAGTGTTCCAAGGACAGTCAGATGTTGTCCGGACAAGTGTACCTAAAAATGTTGCTTGTTATTTATCTAATATTCTTCTTGTTCTTTTTCTCCCCTCTGGGAACATAGAGAATATATCTATACTTTCATCCGGAGATTCCTCCTGATTTGAATTAGTCCTTGACACACATATTCTCCACTTAGAGCATTACCACCTTAAGGTTTGTGAAGGCCCCTTTGACACCACTCCACTTCCCTGCTCTCCTGGCCCCAGAAATTCCTGTTGTGCGGTCAGCTGGGTGAGTGCTCTTGTGAGTATGCTTTACACTGTGTGAAAAAGCCCTGGCCTTGTTCAAGTACATGAAGTGTGGTCCTCCTGACCTCCTGTAAACTGGTAACACTGGTCTTAGAGAGCCATCGAGTGCAACGGTGCATCTCTCTGTAACTGGAGCCTGTGAGGCTCGGCATGGAGGCCCTGTGGCAGGCTGCACTGTTTTTTGATGCTGGCCACCTTGGGAGCTCCACTTCTCCTTACCTTCAAGGAAACATCCTTCCACACACCTCCTTTCAAAGCATTTGTGTATTTGTCTCAGAGGGTGAAAAGCAGATAGTTGGATCATAGGGTGATTAAATTATATTTCTGTGATATTATCAAATTGCTTTTCAAAAAGGATTTATAAATTTATATCATACTCTGAGGTGTATAAGAATGCCCAATTCTTATCACCCAGAGAAACATTTGAGTTTCTAAGTTTAAATGTCTTTTGATAATCTGATGGGTGAAGAGCCTCTTATCATTTCGATTTCTAATTTCCAAGATTACTACTGAGGCTTAGCAGCCTTCTCTTCACTGACAGACCATCTTGGGCGTTCAGTTTCCTGTAGATGTCTCCCTTGCTTGTTCACCTCCCACCAGTGCTGTAAGGCAGCCGGCAAAGGAGCCTTTGCTCCAAGATGCCTTCCAGGAAGCATGTTTGCCTTCATCTTGGTGGTGGCTTCTCTGTAGTTCTGGATTTATTTGACTATTGACTAGTTCTTGTGCATTTGTTTAGTTTGCAACGCTTATTATTCTCACTATTGTTGCCACTATGTCTTCTCATGGATTGGAATGAGGAGGCAAAACACCACTCCTTATGTTGGCCATGTTGTCTTGAACATGACGCCTCTCTAGCTGGGGCCAGAGATGAGCCATGACCTTTGAGCAGCTGAGCTACTGCAGGTAAATGGTGACTCCAAATTAGAAAGCATGTATGTATACAAAGTATGTACATATACAAATGCAGGTGGACTTACGTGTGGACATACCACAGTGGCAGACATAGTGACATGTCTGTGAACAGTCCCAAGGGAAAAAATTTTCTTTTTAGTCAACTTTTTTATTTGTTTGAGTATATTGTCTACATGCATGTAAGTGCACCTGTGTCATGCAATACCCATGGAGGTCAGAAGAGGGCATCAGAGTCCCCTGAAACTGCAGTTATACATGCTTATTAGCCACCAGGTGGGTGCTGGGAACTGAACCCACGTCCTCTACAAGAGCAGCCAGTGCTCTTAACTGCTGAGCCACCTCTTCAGCCCTGAAGTGAAAACCTTTATAAGCATTCATGCTTTGTGGAAGGATCCATATTCCGAGTGCTGCTCATGGTACTGTGATGCTCACGAAGTGTGGAAGCTGATCACATTTTTGACAGGTACTCAAATTTTTATTTCCGCAGAGCCTAACTTTTTTTTTTTTTTTTAACCCGGCTACCTACTATTGCAACCTATAATCATCTCGACAGCAGCTGAACTGAGACACTGGACTTGCTTTCTTCGAAGTTTATTGTGCAGGCTGAAGAAATGTGACTGCACCTTTGATATCTGGGTGGAGGTTGAGGCTAGTGGGTGCTTAAAGCCACTACCAACTACTGACTACATGAATATTAATAATTGAATTTGGATAGTGAATAAATATTCAGAAGATTAAAGTTTTTAATACAGGCATTTAAACAATTCATTAATCCACCTCTCTGAACTCAAATCAGTGGGTGGGCTAAATTCAGTTCAGTCCTGGATCCAATAATGAATAGGGAAATTCAAGTAAAGATAAATAGAATAAGAGCTACATTACCCAGGGCTGATAAATGGAGGAGTCACTAGCTACAAAGATAGTATCCCTTAAATATTTCATTATAGTCTATATGGACTCATGACAACCAGTGCAGAGACAATTTGCAGAAGGGACAGCAGGATAGAGAGCCTTAATCTTTTAAGGTAGAAATTATGAGGGCATTGCCTATGCTCCCAAACCATACCACAAAGCCACTCTGACTTTCTGTACGGATCACCTATCCTGCTTCTCTAGGCTGTGGAAGGAACCACAGGAGCAAGTCAACCCCCCCCCCCCACAACTGGGCTTTGGGTGCACTTGGAGGCCTTTGGGGGCAGTGACATCTTAGGGAGATCAGTAAACCTTAATTCTTAGTTTCCTCAAGCATAAAATAGAGCAAATTGTTCATCTTCAGGGCTGAAGTGCACATTCAGTGAGCCGTTTTGACAAAGCTCTCAGCACCATGGTCAGCACTGGGGACCCACAGTGAGTTCCTCTGCTCCAGTTCCAGGCACTCTCCTGATTGCTTGATCTACCATTTACTGTCAGAGCAGAAGGTTAACTACAGCAGCTCTGAGTTTTCTCTTTTCAAATGAAATACGTCCCACATTTATTCCAGCACATTCAATGACCATTGTGCTAGGAGAAGGCGGTGTAATATGCGGCTAGAAATGAGGGCGCTGACTGCACTGCACAAATCAGAGTGCGTACAGTCTCAGGCTCCCATCAATGTGCCTGTAAATCTGGGCCTCTGCTAGGAGACACTCATTCCTGTGGAGAGGGATTGAAATAAAATTTAGTTCATTTCACATAATAGAAATGACATTTCCTCTGTGTAAAAATAGCACCCTGGTGGATTCAAAGATGTGTCGTATCATTCAGTGTGCTTCTGGAAACTCTGTTTGCTGTTAAGAATCCAAAAACCAAAGGGAAGAACTGATAAATAAACAGAGCAAATGCCTGTGATAATAGAGAGCATTCAATTGTTGCATGTGAACAAAAAAAGTGCCAAAGTAACATATGGAGAGCGCCTGATGCCCTCTCTAGCACACCGCAGGCGCTTAATCAGTGCAACCTGCCTCTTCTGTTTTCTCTTGTGAAGGGCTAATAATACTTGTTACCTTTCCTTCCAAATCTGAATATTCCTCCTAAAGCATCATTCAGATGCAGTTTGTAAGAGGGACAATAAATTCATCACAGCTCTCATCAGTTTAGCCAAGGACTTAATAGATCTCTATCAGTCACATTTTCAAAATGGTAATCCCGGAACTGGAAGCCATGGCTTGGAAATGTACACGAGAGGCAGAAACAGGGGAAGACAAGATAAACGGGGGGGGGGGGGGTCTGGGATTCTGACAGTGTGCCCAAACATGAACGAGGATTCTTTTTCTAGAAGGACCAGAACAAAATCCAGGCTTTTTTCTTCCAGTGCTAGATCTTCACAGGCTCTTCCCGAACAGTAATGCTGATGAGCTGCATCTGCAAAGCAGGCTCCGTTTCATGGATCCTGTCATTGCATTACACAGAGAAGGTGCTGTTCCGCCTTCCAGATTCCCTTCCTCCCTGTCAGACTTCAGTGAGCCAGTGTCTACTATAGTGAACGAGGAAGAGACACTAAGAGACACAGGGAGGCTGCAGGTGGCCACCCTCAGCAAGTCCCTGGGTGGCCAGCGACTTGGAATTTCCTCGTGACTGGACTCCTGTCTATTTTCCTGTCCCAGATAAAGGCAGGGGAAAGGATCCATCTCACATCTTGACTGTGCAACCCCTGTGGTGGAATGCATTAACTCCCACTGTCATGTGAGGATGCATTCTCTGTGGAACGACAGGAGAGGGAGCGCTCAGTCTGCACAGTGGGCTGAGTCTCCTGACCCTTTTCCCTCCAGTACAGCACACAGCAGAGGCCAGCATCTAATCCCAGCTACAAATAAGAGTCTGATGGGAACTGCTTCTAGATAACAGGCTGAACCAAAAGCAGCCCCACCTGCAGAAACACACGTTTAAATATTGATCACTAAAGGTGGCGTAACTGATCCCAGGAAAGGCTTCTGTGCTGCTTTCTCCGTTCTTTCAACTCCCCAGGGGTCTTTGTGGAATAGTCACGGAGACCATCTTGTACAGATGGACCTGCTTCAAGACGGGAGAGCGTCAAGCCCCACTCTGGCCATCCATGTCTGTTTTGAGATTTCACACACAGGCACCAGAACGCAGGCCATTGTGTTGACTTTCCTCCCTAACAGACATTATGACAGGAAGTAGCCACCACCCTGGCAGACACAGGCGTCCTCTCTGCTTCTGTAAGGTTTATTTTATTTTTTATGTATTACTGTTTACTAGGAAGAACAACATTTTGTCAATAATTATTTTTCAGTATTTCAGAAATGATTCTGAGCATAGCACCTTTCTGAAAAGAGATTTTAGAGCTGAGGAGATAGTTCAGTCACTGAATTGCTTGGCTTTGGAGCATGAGGATGTGATTGTGAAACCCAAGGCCAATTTAAAAGCTTACAGCCACAGTACTAGGGAGATGCAGTGTGGCAGGTCCTGCACTGTCTGACCAGCCACTGTCACTGAATTGATTGTCCCAATGAAATATCCTGTTTCCTGTCATGCTGAGGGGAACTTGCAGGAGTGGAAGGATCTGTGCCGCCATTTCACTGTGAGGACAGCGGATTCCACAGTGCTTGGTACCCGCTTCATCACTCAGCTAGCTGGATCTTTCTTGATGAAGATCTCCTTGTGTTGGCTCGTGCTACCATCTCATACTCAGTTTTAGCATCTTCTAGACCAGGGCTCTACCCCCCAAAGCTGAGATGAAGATAAAGTGGTCACCTGGTTGCCACCCCTCCCCCCCCATACCACAGTGAAAGGGAGAGCATGTTAGGAGAAAGAGAATTCACATTTTCTATGCAAACTTCTGGAGAGAATATTATGAGCATTGTTTTAAACAATCATAAAACAGATGCTCCTGGTTAAAAACCAACAAGAGAGACTTCAGGTGTGTATTTAAAATTTGTTTTGACTCATTTATTTTTGTTTCATACATATGAGTGTATTGCCTGCATGTATGTAAGTGCACCTGTGTTGTGCATTGCCCACAGAGGACAGAAGAGGGTGTCTGATCCTGTGGAACTGGAGTTATGGATGGTTCTTAGCCACCATGTGGGTGCTGGGAATCGAACACAGGTCATCTGCAAGAGCAGCCAGTGCTCTTACCCATCTCTCCAGCCCCCTTCGACCATGCACTTACATCCTGGTGGAGCACTGTTCTGAAGATTTGGACCTGGCAATGTGCTTACAGGCAAGGAGTGAAGACAGTTTTTCCCTGGTGGTGCTGATCACTGGCTCCTGGGGCCTGAGGTCAAGCTGGTCTGCGACTCTGAGCTACTCAAACCACAAGGTCAATGGGCCAATCAGGAAGAAGACAAAAGTGTTTTGTGTCATAAAAAGATGCAGCAGCTCTGCTGGAGGTTCATATGACCCCACAGTAATTGTAACGCTCCAGAAAGCTTGGCAAGAGAAATGCAAGGGAGCCGGTGGCAGAGGACAGTTCTTCTTTGTTCCGCTCTTCCCATGAAGTAAAATTCACTTTGCTATTGAAATGCTTAAAGTCAGCCTCAGCATCTGAGATATGTAAGTCTGTTCTTTAATTAAGAGACTTTGTGATTGTTCATGGTGACATCTATATTGGTTTATATGTGTAGACACCTGGACTGTGATAAGACCACAAGGTCACATCACAAGGAAAAACCCATGCTTTGCATAAAACTCAAGGTCGAAAATAATTAAAGGGAAAATATTTACTTTTTAAAGATATTCTTTGTATAGAAATCCTTCTTAATAGTTAAAATGATATTTTTTCTCTGTCTATAAATTAATCATAATAGTTTGTGTGTATATGTTGTCTGTGTGGTATATGTGTGTATTCATGCATGTTTTATGTGCATATGTGGGTCATATGCTCATATGTGTGCATGTGTATCTTATATATGCATGTGTGCATGCAGGTCACACGTACACATGTGTATGCATGCGTGTCATATGTACATATGTGTGTATGCATATGGAGACGAGAGGTCAATGGGTCTTCCAATCCCTCTCCATCTTATTATTTTATTTTTATTTTAGCTGTATAAGTATTTTGTGGGCATGTATGTAAGTGGACACATGCATGCAATGCTCACAGAGGTCAGAAGAGGGTAGAGGATTACCTGAAATTGGAGTAGGGATGGTTGCTAGCTGTCAGGTGGGTTTGGGAACCTGGGCCCTCTGCAAGAGCATCCACTCTTAACCACTGAACCATCTCTCTGCCCTCTTTGGCGTGTTTTAAAATTATTTATTTATTTATTTATATATTTTATTTCATGTGTATGAGTGTATTGATTGCATGTATGTAAGTGCACCCAAGTTGTGCAAAGCCCTGGGAGGCCAGAAGAAGGCATCAGATCCCCTGGAACTGGAGTTATAGATAGTCGTTAGCCATCATGTGGATGCTGGGACTCAAACCCTGGTCCTCTGCAAGAAAAGCCACTGCTCTTAGCTGCTGAGTCATCTGTCTAGCACCTTAGTTTTTGAGACAGTCTCTCACTGAACCTGGTACTCAAGGTTTGGCTGGCCTGGCTGGCCAAGGAGCTGCAGGGATCCTTCTGTCCCCTCCCCACTCCAGAACTGAGGGGACGGGCACATAGTCCCCAGGCTTTTCCATGGCTGCTGGGATCAGAATTCAGCTCCTCACAATCACACAGCAAGCATTTTGCTGACTGGGCCATCTCCCCAGTTTCAATAGCTTCAATAGCTGTATTTTTAAGTGAAGCCATCATTGCATTTGGTTATAATGGGTTAGAGAAACGTCTCTCAGTAGGAGAGTCAACAATTGAAAACACATGGAGGGCATTTCGTGGGTTAAGAACATCTTATTCCATCATAGTCGATCCAATCTGGCCCCGTTCCACCCTGACTCACTGAGAAATTTAACGTGGATGTAATGGGTATTAAAGGAATTTGTGACTAATTATAAAGTGCTGAAAATTTCAGATTAAACGTATGTTCAAGGTAAAACCTATTCTAAGGCTGTGGTGTTGAGATCTGTTTTCTTGTTTCAGAGAATAAAATCTGAAACCGTCTTCGAGTAAAAGAAGTGATAAGTGGGGGATGGTAACATATGTGTTGTCTGTGTGGTATATATATGTATTCATGCCTGTTTTATGTGCATATGTGGGTCACATGCTCATGTGTGTGCATGTGTATCTTATATACATGTGTGTGCACGCATGTCACACACATATGCGTGTGCATGCATGTCACATGTACACATGTGTGTGCATGCATGCCATGTATACACATGTGTGTGTACCTGTGCACAGAACCCCACTGGGGGTAATGACAGGAAACAGAGTTTGACGTATGGGCAAGGCCCATTGAATAGTTATCCTTTCTGTTGTTTGGAAATCTCTGTGATTACAAAAACTGTAGGAGTTTCTAAACATCCAGCAGCTTTTGAAGTCAGACTAAGATTTTATATATACATGTAATACTAAATGAACTAATTTATTTTTAATTTAAACCAAAAAATAAACATTCCTAAGAATACATTCATTTTGAACTGGCCTTGTCTTGAAGTATGTTCACCATGTATGGATTTAGAATTTTTATCTTATGAAACATTTAAGGGTTTGGGAACATGGCTGAGTCACAGAGAACTCTCAAGTGAAGAAATGCTAAGGAGCAGGGATCAGAAATTAAGCTCTACAGAGATCAGCAACGTGTGCTGAAGACAGAGAACTGCAGCTGGAAAAGAGGACCACTGGGTTAAAGAATGAAACACGAATAAGTGACAAGCTAAAAGAAACAGAAAGCAAGATATGAGCACACTGCACTGTGAATATATATATGCATAGATATGTGCAAGGAATATACATATAATCATGTATTAATGACTGCAATGGCATGGAGGAAGGCACACATCATTAGGCATGGCATCACAGTTAAAGATGTCAGAGCTTTCTGGAGCTGTCCAGGATGTAGTTTTGTGTTCTGGGCCGTCTGTACTGTCTGGACCACCTGCTGTCCTCTTACAGTGGATGTTGCTATCCCCACCCACAGGTGTTAGCCATGTGCAAATCCAGCCAGGCTCATGGGGTTCTATTTATTTATTTATTTATTTATTTATTATATTTTAAGGGATTCACAATATAAGAGCACAGTTGTTTTCAGATCACATTGATGCAGCTCAGTTTGCCATACAATTAGGTAATTGGTGCTAGCATCCACAGATGAGGGATACCATTCATTCTTTGTTTTTCTGGGACTGTGTTACTTCACTCAGCATGATATCTTCTAGCTCCATCCATTTGCCTGCAGAGCTCATGATGTCACCTTTCCTTACTGCTGCATAGAACTCCATTGTGTAGATGTACCACATTTTCTATATCCACTCATTAGCTGAGGGCCTCTTGGGTTGGTTCCAGCTCCTTGCTATTGTGAACAGAGCTGCAATAAACATGGCTGTGCATGTATCTCTGCGGTAAGATGAGTCTTGAGGGTACATGCCCAGGAGAGGTATAGCTGGGTCAGGTAGCAAGTTCATTCCAAGTCTTCCAAGGGTTCTCCACACTGCTTTCTATAGTGGGTGTATGAGTTTACATTCCCACCAGCATTGGATGAGTGTTCCCCTTGCCCCACAATCTCTCCAGCACTTGGTATCATTTGTTTTCTTGATCCTAGCCAGTCTTATTGGAGTAAGATGATATCTTAGAGTGGTTTTGATTTGCATTTCCTTAATGATTAATGATGATGAACACTTCTTGAGATGTTTCTCAGCCATCTCTAATTCCTCACTTGTGAAGTCTCTGTTCAGCTCTTTGCTCCATCTATTGAGTGGGTCATTTGTTTTCTTTCTTCTTTGTTTTTTGAGTAGTTTATATATTCTGGAAATCAATGCTTTGTCAGATGTTTCTGCAGTGAAGGTTTCCTCCCACTCTGTGGGATTTCTCTTCACTTCCTTGATTGTTTCTTTTGATATAAAGAAGCTTTTGAGTTTAATGAGGTCCCATTTGTCAATTGTCAATCTTAATTCTTGTGCAGCTGCTGTCTGATTTAGGAAGTCTTTTCATATGCCTATGTCTTGTAGTCTGCTGCCAACTTTTTCTTCTATCGCCTTCAGAGTTTGGGGTTTCATGTTGAGGTCCTTAATCCATCTGGAGTTGACTTTTGTACAGGGCGAGAGGTAGGAGTTTAATTTCATTCTTCTACAAGTGGTGATCCAGTTTTGCCAACACCACTTGCTAAAGATGCTGTCTTTCCTTCATTGTGTCTTCTTGGCCCCCTTGTCAAATATGAGGTGGCTGAAATTGTGTGTGCTCAAGTTTGGATCTTCAGTTTTGTTCCATTGGTCAACAGGTCTGTGTTTGTGCCAGTACCAAGCTGTTTTTATGACTATATCCTTGTAGTATAGTTTGAAGTCTGGTATAGAGATCCCCGCTCTTTTCACTCAGGGTTGTTTTGGCTATTTGGGGTCTTTTGTTTTTCCAAATGAAATCAAGGACTTTTTTTCCCAAGCCTGTGAAGAAACTCTTGGGGATTTTAATTGGAATTGAATTAAATGTATACAAGAGTTTGGGTAGAATGGACATTTTTACTATATTAATTTTCCCAATCCATGAGCACGGGAGGTTTTTCCATCTTCTGATATCTTCTTCAATTTCTTTCTTCAAGGGTCTAAAATTTTTGTTGTAGAGATCTTTGGTGTCTTTGGTTAGGTTTGTTCCTAGGTATTTTATTGTTTTTGAGGCTATTGTGAGTGGGAAGTTCTCCTTGAATTCCTTCTTCAGCTGCTTGTTGTTGGTGTAAAGAAAGGCTACTGATTTTTCTAGGTTAATTTTGTATCCTGCCATATTACTGAAGCTCTTAATCATTTCTAGGAGTTTTCTGGTGGAGTTCTTAGCATCCCTTAAGTAAACATCATATCATCAGCAAAAAGGGATAGCTTGACTTCCTCTTTTCTAATTAGTACTCCTTTAATTTCCTTTTCTTGCCTTATAGCCCTAGTAAGTGTTTCAAGCACTATATTGAAGAGGAGTGGTGACAGGGGGTCATGGGGTTCTCTAAGGAGCAAATGGTGGTGACAGGGGGTCACCTCTAAAGAGCAAATGGTGACTTTGAGCATTCCTCTCACGCTCTGCCTCTGGACAGCAGCATAGTGATGGGGCCATGGAAACACTGGGCACAGTGTCTTCTGCTTCAGATGACGTTGCTAATAGATCTTAAGAGTGTGGTTTTTATCAGAACAGAAATGAAACATTTATTCTGAGTCACTCACTATGTGATCCATTATTGTCATAAACACATTACAGTGCTAATGACTTCTACTAGTAATATAGGGAAGAGGTCCAAATTTAATTAGGAAATACAGATGCTTAAATCTTAGTCTCTTCATATGGAAAAATATAAGAGTGGGCAAGAGGAAAAATGTGAAGAAGACCTTATGAAATCTGGGACAGGTTTATACTTTTTATTGTTGAAATGGTCGCGCTTTAATTTTTTATGTATAAGAGTATTTTGCCTGAATGTAAGTGCACCATGTCATGTAATGTCTACAGAGACCAGAAGAGGGCATCGGATTCTCTGGAACTGGAGTTACTGATGGGTATAAGTTGCCATGTGGGTGCTGGGAACCAAACCTGGGTCCTCTGCAGGAGTAGTCAGTGCTCTTAACCTCTGAGCCATCTCTTCAGCCCCTGGTTGTGTTCCTGAATCCTGACTTCTGGTGACCAAGGAAGACCACCTACTAGTGTCAAGGGCAGCAAGTCCAGTAAGGATTCTACTCCTAAGGGACAAGTAACTTCAGAAAATGAAGTTCTTTTCTCTTGTAATCAAATCTTTTTTAAAGTTCACCTTTTCATTATTGAAACTTCATTCATACACACATACCTACAATGCAGAAAACTCTGTGAAAGAGTGTTATCCAAATTTCACCTGTGAGAGCTTTTCTTTTCTTTTTTTCCTTTTGATGGGGATAATTTGAGACAGGCTCTCGTTCTGTAACTCAGAATAACTTGGAACTCACTATATAGCCCAAGATGGCTTCAAACTCATGGCAACCATCTTGTCTCAGCCTCTCAAGTGTTCGAATAGGTGGGGCACCACATAGAGCTTTTCAGTCACATTCCCAGCTGTGAACATCTGGACCCAGGCAATCCATGTGTGCTAGTTTACAAAGAACTGTACTTCAGCTTTTCTGAACATTTTAAGGCAACTAGAAGTGAACTGAAGTCTTTAGTTCCAATATTTTTCCCAGCCAATGCCAAGTCTATAGGAATACAGAAAACAGGGTTTTAAAAAAATGATGTTAGGTTCTTGGTTTTATGTATTTAGATATTTTCAAGAGCAAAGTGCCTTTTAAATTTGTTGAATTTTGGGAGTAGTGCAGTCTTATTCCCATATATTTGTTTAATACAGTATTGTGTGATTCCCCAGTGTCACTTTAACATGATTTACAAAAGACCAATGGAAATATTTCTCTTAGTGTTTAAAATTCATTGAAAATGGGCACTAACAGGAAGTCTGTGGTAAGTATTAGCATGAAATGATAAAAGCTAGAGAGAAGGAAAGAGGGACTAGAGTGTCCTGTCCTCAGCCACTACTGGTTGTGAGCGAGCACTTATGAGTCACTGGCCAAGGTGCTGTTGGCCTGCGTGGCTTCTTACCACGCAGGTGGTAGGGCATCCTCAGATTATGCTTCTGTTTCAGCCTCATCACTTCTTACTGTTCAAATGATCTATTCTCCCTGTTTCTATTTTATTCTGTAAAATGGGGCATTACTTCCAGCATTACTTCCACCACCAGCTGGTACCTAGACATAGCCTAGCATGTCCCAGCCAGTCAATAAATATCATTGGGTTTTCTTTTGGTTTGTTTGCTTGCTTGTTTGTCCTCTTATATTTTAATTTATAGAGAATTTGGAAATAGGTAAAGTAAGACAAATGTTTCTTTACCAATGTATTGGCAAAAGATCTGCTAGTGCTTTCTTCTACTTATAGAATATACTACAAGGTAAGGGAACTTTCCACCTTACTGCATTGTAAATATACCATACATGTGAACATGTCCATTGAAGACCTTCTTAATCATGATTAAATAGTAAAATTAGAACTGGCACTACAGTGACTGTAGTAACAAGTGAACAAAATATAGTATAGTTGTTTAGCTTGGCATAACTTTTCTAACAATTAGAACCAGAAAATGAAGGTTGGGAATATCTTCCCCTGGGAAAGTTCACTAGATGCCCTGAGGGAGGAACGCACCAGCCAAACATTATTCTATACAATACACACTTCCTAGAGTTCAGTGCTGGGGGCACTGCCTTCGTTCTCCCGACCTGTGATATCTTCATGCAATGATATGCACATTCAATAAGCTTTTGCCAAGCCCGAAGAATTCCTATGAGCATGTTTAGGTTCCTGTAGAGACAAAGGGCTAAAACCAAAAAGCAAAATTCCCACCCTTAAACAACCAGACCAGGATGACTTGAAGTCTGACCTCTAGTGACCTATGACATCTTACATAGATGTCTGGTGCCTGACTCCTAATGACCCATGGAACCTGAACAAATGGCTGGGCTCAGGAAAAACAACTTCTGCTGCAAAATTTACTACTTCAGAGGGATGCCCATTTAGCTATTAAGATACGGACTCTGCACAAATGGCCCATGAGGTAAGACTAAGTAACTCCTCCTCAACTATTATAAAGCCTTGGACCCTCCTCAGCAATGCTCCTTCTTGCTCTTTGGCAGTATATTATCATAAATTTTCTCTATAACAGTCCCTGTCCTGGTCAATTCCTTTACTGCTTGCATAACCAGCCTTCCACATGCATTCTGAATCCCATGAAGACAACTGCAAGGGATGATACAAGGCAGAACTCAAAGTCTGGTGATGTGCAGGATCCTTCCCATGCAAAGAACACAAAGACCCATAACTGGCTCCTGATCCACAGAAAATGGTGGCGGTAAGTAAACTGAAGTGGTCATTTGTTACATTGCAGCAGGAGGAAAAAGGCATGTGAACTGATTTCCCTTAGGGGGTTAAAGTCAAGTTTAAAAAATCAGTTTCTTTCCCTCCCATGGTCCCTCAAATGAAGTCCATTAAGCATGCATCCTGTCTTGATCCCCCTGCACTGGCCTCCACGATAGAGCCCGGGTAGTCCAACAATGGCAGTGTGGAGCACAAGGGCAGGATTGATGGTTGCTTGGGCTTGCCAAAGAGGAACCTTTGAGCACTTCCTTAAGGAAACATGACATCTTATAGCAAAAAAAAAAAAAAAAAAATCCTCCAATTCAGGTAATATATATATATATATTAAGTTAGAGAGAACAACAACAACAAAAGAACTGGGAAAAAAAAACCCGGAAAGACTTAGAAAAAGATGCAAGACATGTACGGCAGAATGCAGGGACTCAGGTGGGGTGGGGGGCATGGAAAGGGAAGTGACTCTAAATTTGATTGAGAAATGATGTGTGATTTATGGAAAAAGTTTAATAACAATAAAAAATAAATAATAAAAAATGTGATTGGGGGCTGGTGAAATGGCTCAGCAGTCAAGAGCAATGGCTGCTTTAGCACAGGACCTGGATTCAGTTCCCAGCACCCACATGGAAGCTAACAACCTCCCATAACTCCAGTTCCAAGGTATGTGACATCCTCTTCTGCTCTCAGTAGGCATTTCATGACATGGCTGAACTTAAATATATGTAGGCAAACCACTCATACACATTAAACAAATAAATCATAAATAAATAAATAATAAATATGATTTATGTAAAAAGATCAGTTTCTTGAGTATCTAGGGCAGAATCTCAGTCAGTGAAGTTCTTTGCGGTACAGGCATGGGGGCCTGAGTTTGATCCCCAGAGCCCACTTAAAAAAGGTGGGTGTGGGGCTGGAGAGATGGCCTAGCGGTTAAGGGCACCAACCGCTCTTACAGAGGACCCGGGTTTGATCCCCAGCACCCACATGGCAGCCGAGAACTGTCTGAAACTCCAATTCCAGGAGAACTCCAGTTCCAGGGGAATCCGACACCCTCTTCTGACCTCTGCAGCATTGCACGACATGGGTACACAGACCTGCATGCAGACAGTACATTCATACACATACAGAAATAAATAAAAAACTTTAAAAAAAAAGCTGGGTGTGGTGGTGTGTGCTTGTAATTCCAGTGCTGGGACTCGCTGACTGGCTAGCCCGGCATCATGGCTGAGTCCTGAGCCAGTGAGAGACCCTGGCTCAGAACAAAAAGGTAGGCAGCAGCAAGGAAAAGAATATGTGGATTTGACCTTTGGCTTTCACATGCACATGCACATGCAACATAAACACATGCACCGTTCCCATACACATGCTCCAACACACATGAAGACAGACAGACAGACATACAGACACACACACACACACACACACACACACACAACTGAAAACATTTCGAAGCAAGTGGCATGAAGTGAGCTGAGGGAGTAAGGGATTTATACTGATCTGCTGATTATTTTTCTTAGTTTAAGTTTCATGTGTTCCTTCCTCATGTGCTGCATCACAGTGTTGTTTGTTGAACAGAAGTAAATCTTAATGTCTGCACATGGACACTGGTACTACTTTGCCTCCAATTAAACCCAAGCTTGAAAACAGATTTTTTGGAAAAATCTTTTTTTACAGTCAAGGTAAATTTTTATAAATATTGAAAAGCAAAAGATAAAAGCACACATGGCCACAGACACCATCTGAGTCAGGGCCACTTTCCTCTAGTGTGTCCTCTAGTGTGTCCTCTAGTATGTCCTCGGCCTGTCTTCCTCCTGCACAGATGTACACGAAAAGGTGAGATCATGAAAAATGGATGGTCTGGCTTTACTGTTGTAATATTCCCTTTGTAAAATAATTAACTCGGTGAATATTTGTTGACCACTTTTTATACAAATATAACATAAACCACAGACATGACACTGAAACATGCATCTTCTCATTAATTCATTCATTCATTGCTTACTGAGCTTTAGGCCTACACAATATGCTGGAAATATACAGAGTAAGATACACATCTGCCCATAAGAGAGTTCCTGCTCTCATGCCAACATGTGTCTTTTTTAAAATCTTTATTCTTTATCTGTATAAGTGTCATTCCTATATGTATGTATGTGCACCCATGTTGTACAGTGCCTGTGGAAGACAGAAGAGGGCATTGGATACCCTGGAACTGGAATTATGGACAGTTGTTAGTTACCATGTGGGTGCTGGGATTCAAACCTGCGTCTTCTGCCAGAAAAGCCAGAGCTCTGAACCACAGCCCACCAAGACATGCTTAACATGAACTACTACCAAAAAGAAAGGGCTTTTGACTAGACTTAGGCTAACATTTTGTTTCTCCTGCTTCTAGCTATAAAATTTTGGAGAATTACCTACCCTCTCTGTTCTTCCGATGAAAACCTGTAGACTAGAATATCTACCTTGCCAAGGAGCTTCAAAGATTAGGAGAGTCCATGGAGAACAGATGTTCTGGCTTCGGGTGCCTACTGGCAAGGTGCTGGTAAGAAGAGCACCCTATGTGTGCTTTTCTATGAAGGGGAGTTACAACAACCTGCTGTTTATCGTCCCTTCATAGCGACTGGTCCAACTGCAGTCATTGAAAGGAAGAGCCTTATTCATGAAATGTCCTTAGCAGAAAGTATTCAGGGAAGGGAACTAGGTAAATCCTCTCACAGTAAGTGTGAAGTATGAGGAAGGTCAAGGTTTAAGTGCTGAGGAAGGGGAGGATCCGAGTAGGAGGGTCAAGTACATCTGCTCAACTCATCTGGACTCCACTAGAAAAGGAAAAGGAGCCATGGGATGGCTTTAGCTAGAGTGTAACTGACCAGAAAATGGCCCCCAAGAAAGAATCAGAACAAGTGAATTAAATAGGGAAGAGCTTCATCAAGATGGAGACAGAGCATAAGATATGACTTAACGAAGAGACTGGAGCTGGAGAAGATAGAAAAGCTTAGAAAAACATCCAGCAGTATAAAAGACTTTAGGAAAGGAATTTAGAAAAGGCAATTAAATATACATAGAAATAGGCACAGAAGAGATGAAAATATTCTTAGGTCATGTTTTCAAGTCTCTTATATTACACCAGCTCATGATGCACATGCTTGAAAAACCTCAGAGGTAAGTCTGTTACTGTCCGAGTTTCAAGGGATGGAAAAGGAGGCCTTGCAATAGCTAGTAAGTGGCAGAGCCTGGGACAGCACACCAAAGCCACCCAGGACCACGCTCTGCAGTGCAGACTGTCCCAGAAACATGGGAGGAGTTCCTGAAGTTGTAAGGGGGAAGGCACCAAAAAATGCAGCCAGTGCTTAGGGCAAGATCTGATTTCTGGCCTGTCACATAAAAGGCAATGAACGCACTTGAGAACGCTTTGTGTCACATCTGATATACCACATATTAAATATAATCCATGAAATTGATTTTGTCATTTAGAAAGACCATATTTATATTCATCTAAGAATAGCAATTTTTAAAAATGCATCTAACAAGCCGTCTTGTCTCCAATTGGCCTGACTCAGTTGATAAGAATCCAACATCAAACACAGAGGACTTGAGTTTGGACTCATTTAAAAGTTGAGTTTGAGCTGGGCGTGGTGGCGTACGCCTTTAATCCTAGCACTTGGGAGGCAGAGGCAGGCGGATCTTTGTGAGTTCAAGGCCAGCCTGGTCTACAGAGCAAGTTCCAGGCCAGCTGGGGCTACAGGGAGACCCTGTCTCAAAAAGACCAAAAAAACAAAAACAAAAACAAAAAAAGTTGAGTTTGAAAAGTGGATATTTCTTCAAATGCACCTGACTATTTTCCTTATATTTTATAATTTAGAGAACAAAAAAGAAGCTTTTATTTTGCTGAAAAATTGTGCCAAAACTTCCCTTGTAAAGATAGAACAAACAATCACCAAGTAAGAGAAGCAACTTTATCACTCCAACGTACACTCCGGCAGATGGAGGATTAAAATCTTGGATGCTAAGAAGAAGCAAGGGTCTTTTTTTAAAATTTATTTTACTTTTATTTATTTTTTTTAAAGATTATTTATTTATTATTTTTTTATGTGTATGAATGTACTGTCTGCATGTGCACACATGTCGTGCAATGCCGCAGAGGTCAGAAGAGGGCGTCGGATTCCCTTGGAACTGGAGTTAAAGACAGTTCTTTAGCAGCCATGTGGGTGCTGGGAATCGAACCTGGGTCTTCTGCAAGAGCAGTCAGCACTCTTAACTGCTGAGCCATCTCTCTAGCCCTGAAGCAAGCGTCTTTTTTAAGATCTGCTTTCTAAAAAAAAAAAAAAGATCTGCTTTCTGCTCTCCATCGTCCTCATTCACGCTTCATGTCCTCTACCTTAGGGGATGAGAGGTCTAGCTTTCCTAAACCCAAAAAGTCACAGAAAAGGAACTAATAATATTGAAAAGGGGAAAGTAATGTGACATTCCTGTCCCAAATAGCAAAGGGCTCAGGTGTATTCCTGAACAATAAAAGCACAAGGACCGGGGACCACAGGTTCATGATGACAGCAGTACTCACACACACAGAGATTCTAGAGAAAAGTGGACCTGGTACCAAGCAGGATCAGCAAGACTCTGTGTGTGTGTGTGTGTGTGTGTGTGTGTGTGTGTGTGTGTGTATCATTACTCCAGATGCCAAGCTGCTCCATGCAAGCCCTGGGTACAGTTTCCTTGAGATTTGCATTTCCCACTTATAGAGACCCACATCCATCTTCCAAGTACAGATGGGGCGGCCCAGCTGGAGAGCTCAGTAGCCTGCAACCACCAAGTTACGGCGGAAGTAAATTTGGGTGCAGACCTATATCCGTATTTTATTGGCTGTAAATCTGCCTAAGGTTTATCTTGCCGGTGCCAATGCAAGTTCGTAGACTGGAGAGTCCAACAGGCTCAGTGACTGTTGGAGGAGTCGTAATGACAGTAGTAGCCGGAACCAAACAGAAGGGAAAAGCAGCACCACTTGCAGTCAGACAGGAAGTGTGGGCTAAAGCAGAAGTCGCCGCTGGAAATGCAGAGACGTCAGCAGGACGGGACCTTCTGATGAGGGTTACTGTTTCCTTGAGATTTGCATTTCCCACTTATGGAGATCCACATCCATCTTAGGAATGCAGATGGGGTGGCATCAGTTAACTCCTTCATCAACACTTGTTTGAACTTCACTTGTATATAAGGAGAATGCATTCTTATTCTAAGGGCCTGCCACTTTAGAAACATTTTCAATAGTGTGTCTTAAAAGTTAAGTAGGAGTTCCATCCAAGTCCACATCCCGACACAGTTGAATTAACCAAGAGGAGAGTTGATGTGAGTCCTTTAAATGCCTTCCCTGTCAAGACTCTGCTTTTCCAAGCTACTGTCTCTGAAAGACATCTGCCAAGTAAACAATGTTCATGGGAGTTGTTTATCCTTTCTTTTTGTCTTTCCTTTCTGTACTTCTGTCTTTTTAAACATTTAGACACATGTAGTACTAATGAGGTCTTCAGATCAGCCAGAGTTAACCAGTGTTATCAAACTGAGTTGATGGGATTTCTGCCCAAAGCAACTTGACATTTCAATTAAATTCTGCAGCCCTCTCAAAGGAAAATGCACACTTCCATTTAAACGCTTTTGAAGTATTAAAAATAGCACCTGGCTGCCTGGGATGGTCTTTGCAGCTGCTGGAGTTGTTCATGTACCCCCTTGTGCCTTAGAATGCAAGGATGTCACCACGGAGGGTTGTTCTGTTCTACTCCAGAGATGCCCACTCAACTCCAGTTCTTCCATTTCCTGAGACAGTTTGAACTGCTATTGCTACACACCCTGCCTCTTTCACTGGGACTGCAGGATTGCCTGTCTCAGTTTACCTGAGGGAAGGCTCTTGGTCACTTGGCCCAAACAGATATGCCCCTATCCAGGCCAGTACTCCTCTCATGTGGGTGGCCTGGCTCAATCTGGGTCTTCAAGCTGTAATTCTGAATAGGCTGTTTGCAATATTGATGAACACATTTAGACACTGGATGTGGGAGTTGAATCAAGTTCACATTTTACAGCTGTAACAAATGGCTGACACTCACAGGCAGCTTTGCTGCAGACAGTGTATGGAATAGTCCTGTGGGCACAAGCTTTACAGATGACTAAGTGCAGAGAATCACAGCCAGACCCTTGACCTGGTGATCATTAAAGGAGACTTTATCAGTGCAATAACTTCTAGTGAAACAGTTAAGGGGGAAGCCTAGCTAAGACAGATGGACTATGAGACTTAGGAACACAAGAAGATTTCACTTTACTTTGATCCAGGAAGATGGGCTTCCTGCATGCACAGAACAGTTTCACTATCTCTCCTGATTTAATGGTCTGGAAGCTTTAAAATTCTCATTAGCCTTGTCTAAGAATAATGAGGTAAGTTTTAAAAATAATTGATAGCTACCCTACGTAAAGTCTACAATATACTGTGTTATTTAGATTTGGGTTGCCGTGACAAAATTCCTGAGGAATCAGTTCAAGGAGGAAGGTTTCATTTCAGTTCATGGTTTTTGTCTACTGTCACTTGACTCTCTGGCTTCTGGGTACCTGTGTGGGGAGACAGAGCATCATGGGGGAGAACCTGGTAGAGAACACAAAGTATAGAGACCAAGGGGCCAAGTACAGGCTATGCCCATCCAAGGAACACCGCTGTTAGGTCCTTACCTCCTAATAATGCATCAACTTAGGGCTCCATCAATAAATGAATCCATTGACTAGATCAGGGCCCTCATGATCCAGTTAGTTCTCGATGATTACATCTGCCATCA
Source organism: Rhizomys pruinosus (assembly GCA_009823505.1). Classification (NCBI taxonomy): domain Eukaryota; kingdom Metazoa; phylum Chordata; class Mammalia; order Rodentia; family Spalacidae; genus Rhizomys; species Rhizomys pruinosus. The sequence continues at coordinate 1,905,110 of VZQC01000085.1, read as the reverse complement.
GGGGATTAAGCCTTCCACACTGAGTCTTCTGGAGAACTTGTCTCTAAACCACAACCATACTCAAATGTCCACCTGACCCGAAACAAGTCCATGTGCCAGGGTGTCCAGAGACGTGGATTTTTATTCTCAATTTGGTCTGTGCTGGTGACATCATCCTTGAGGATGAACTCAAGGTGACTTTTTCTAGTCTAAATACTTCCAGGCATCTGTCAGTTCAAACACAGTTTATCCACCATCTTGTCCACATGGGAAGGATATTCCAGTGGACTTATTCGGTGGTCACGATGTCTCACTGTTCCTCTGAGGACCTGATGAGGAGTACTCAGAATTGAAGTCTGGGAATGGAAACAGTCCCCAAAGAGACTGAGACATTTACAATTAAAAATCTCAGAGACAGTGTGAGAACACTCATAAAGTTGACTTGGCAATGGCTAGCTTTTGTTGGACTAGGAGTCCAAGTAGGGAGTTCCATCTCTTACAGTGAAGCGAGCCCAGATGCAGTGGGATGCCCTCCAACCTGGGAGGAAGGCCCAGCATCACCATCAAGGACGATGCCCACCACAGGCATCAAATTCACAATGGACCCAGATGCTCCCTCCAGCTGTTAATAGAAGCTGCACATGGACTGACACACTTCACCCTCTTGGCCTTTGGCAGAACATTAACTCACACATCATCATCAATTAATAAAAAAACTATCCTTGGAGCAAATCCAATGTTCTTTTTCTAGTATGCTATATTCATTGTGCCTTGAAAGCAACATTTTAGCTGTCTTCAAGACGTGCACCCTTGAACAACCTGCAGGACCTTCACACTTTCAATTTAGAAAGCAAGAACCAAGCAGGGCCCCTCAGCACAGCTCTCCCAGATGCAAGGATATTTCAAGCTGGAGTGTATGTGTTGGGGATGTGGTGCAGGTTCCACATGGTGATGGAATAGAAGATTCACTTTTCTGGCACCTGGCATGAATGATAGCAAAGCCCTCCCCTTGGGAAATTCACAGAGGGGGAGAAGAGTCCAGATTAAACACTTGTCCTGGTTCTGAGACCCCCAGTTTTCTGCTATAGGAGATTGTTCCAGTTTGTTTCTCTATTGCTATGATCAAAACTCTGAGAAAAACTACTTGGAAGGAAAGGGCCTACTTAGTTCACTTACACATCCTGATCACAGTTCATCAATGAGGGAAGCCAGGGCAGGAACTCTGGGCAGGAACCTAGAGCTTGAAGCACAGAATGTGGAAGAATGTGCCTCCTGGCTTGCTCCTCTGGCCTGTGCTTAGCCTGGTTTTGTATAAAACTTGGGACCATTTGCTTACAGGTGGCACTGCCCACAGTGACAGCCCCTTGTCACTCAACAATCAAGAAAATGCACCCAGATTTTGCCCACAGGCCAGTCTAATGGAGGTAATTCCCCAGTTGGGGTTCTCTTTTCCTAGGTATGTCAAGTTGACTACTGAAGCTAACCCCCCATGGAAATTCAGGGTAAGTCTGTCTAAGAGGCATCTGGAGTAGGTCCTGCTTTAACAAGCAATGGTCCCTCATGGCCTTCACAATAACAAGGCTTTTATAAGTTTCACAGCCTAGTTTTGATGGAGCTTTCTTCCTGCTGTACTGTTTCCAAGCTACTTGCAATGCTAACTGCCCCATTCCCGGGCTCCCAGCTCCTCCCCACTAGCATAAGGTCTCCAATAAGGAGGGTAGGGCCCACTTTTCACAAGGAACCCCACCGAGAACTCCCCTGGACACAGTCTGGGAGTGTACAATTAAGGTAGGGATGAGAGCTCTGTGTCTGTGAGCTCAAACTGCAAAGCTGACCAATGGCAGACAGGACATTGTTTAATTGAATTGTACTGAAGATGTACAGGTGCTTCTGCTGGAGCTGCTCTGTAAACGATACAGTATTACAATTATTTACATCAGGGACTGTAAGTAGTACAGAGATAACTTAGAGTCCACAAGAAGGTGAGCAATTCTAGAACATTCTTCACAAGGGGCTGGAGCATCCTTAGCTTTGGTGTCCACCTTTCTTGGATGCTGAAAAGCAGCTGAACAGATCACATTCTGGGCAAGAATCCTTATAAAATAACCCATTGAGGTGGTTAGTAAATCCTGCTGCAGATTTGCCACACAGAAAAAGAATATGACGTTTGCCTGCATGCTTGTTTTACTGCTGCATTTTTTGCTATAAACAAGTAATCACTAAATTCTGTCCCAGGGAGCCCTGGAGTTTAGTTTATGATCTTAGAAGCCCTTTAGAGGGGAAGGTGCAAGGTGTGGGAGCCTGGATGAGTCAGGACTCCTGGCTCATCTACCTTGATGATACATGTGGTTTCTGCTTCAGAGCTCATATAAAAATAAAGTCTATGCTTTTCTTTTTAAATTTGTATGTATGTTTTTTGAAGCTACTTTGAACATCCTCTATTCAGCCAATTTCATTTTATTAATTATTTATAACTTTTTGCACAAGCTGAGCATAATGCTCCTCAAATTGTGAGACTATAGAGTTTATTTTGTCTCTGAAACTTTCCACACTAAAGTTTCCTGATAACCATAGTTGGAGCAGAGATGTAAGTGATGGGTTCAAATGCTTACAAGTGGACTCAACTTGGGATTAACAGAAAACTTTTAGAAACAAAGCAAGAGGCAATATCACATATACCACACAGAGACAACAGACCAACCATGTACTAAAAATATCCATTTGATATCAGCTACTGAATGTGCTGTCAGCTTTTCAGGCCTTATTTCTAGCTGTCCTTATTCTTTAGAGACTGTATTAATGAATCAGGAACATTAATAGTCTTAGCAGCAGGTAATGATGCCCACATAATTGGTTCCCCTGGTCGAGGCTACAAAGATGGAACACCCCTCCAAGAGCATTTAATCCTGCTCCCCCTCCCTCCAAAGCCCATTTTGTCTCCATCAGGACACAGTCTAAGTTTCAAGAATAATGACAGGTTGCCAGTGTTCCATAAAGATTGAGAGAATGTCTCCAGCAGAGATGCTTGGTCAGCATTCGGCAAGGGTCAGGACCGTGGTGTTGGCTCCTTTAATCACAGGGGTGGCTAACACAAGCAGCTCAGAGTGCTGAGCACCAGTCACTGTTCAAAGCACTTAGCTATCTCAGTTAGCCTTAAAGGACAGCTATTAGCACCGTGACCACTTGGTAGATGAGAAAACAGCTACAGGAGGTGTCGATCCCATGCTGCCAGCAGCATCGGGGCAGGATTCGAAAGCTGGGGCTGTACGCCACTGCCTGTGGATCTGACGGTTCAGACTCTCTCTCCCTCCCTCCCTCCCTCCATCCCCTCCCCTCTCTCCACGCTGCCTTGTGGGATGTGCTTTCTCAGCTTCTTGCCCCTGCCCCATGCCTTCCCCACTCTGATGGACATCTAGCCCCATGGAACCGACACTGAGTACCAATGCAGCAGTCACAAGAGATCTGCTTCTTCCCTTAAAGGCACTGAAGATCCGATCAGGGGAGCAGAAAAGAATGTCCCCTGGGTCCCCATGTGGGTAGGCGAGACCAGGGGAAGCCGACGGGGGATGCTAACATTAGGAAAATCCAAGAAAATTTCTACTAATTAGATGGATGGAGGATGGGTGTCTTCTGAAAAAGTGCAGATCCACGCATGCAGAGATCTTCACTTGTTCACCCAGGGCTCGGCAAGGCAATATGTGACTGACACATTCTTACAGGTGCCAGGATGGAAGCTGGTGGTGTATACCAGAGTGTACTTTCCACATCAGAGGGGAAGGTGAGAGGAAGATCAGGGTTGTCTGTGGGAGCAGGGCTGAGCTAACGTACGAGTCTCTGGGCAGCCCCAGAAGAACAGAGATCAGTACTTTCTGGCCAAAGCATGCCTGTTGCAGCCCACAGCATGCTATGTGACAAAACAGAGATCAAGAAAGCATTTTACATACTTCCCATGTCTGTGCCTGGGAGCCTTCTTGGGAGTCCCAAGTGACACCTCCCCACAGTGTGGCCAGCAGGGGAAGGAGCTCTCATTAGAGAATGAACTACATCCTCCCAGGATGAGCTACTGAGACCCTCACATCCCTTACAACCTCGGCCCACTCTACATCCTCCCAGGATGAGCTACTGAGACCCTCACATCCCTTACAATCTCGGCCCACTCTACATACTTCCAGGATGAGCTACTGAGACCCTCACATCCCTTACAACCTCGCCCACTCTACATCCTCCCAGGGATGAGGTACAGAGACCCTCACATCCCTTACAACCTCTCCCACTCTACATCCTCCCAGGATGAGCTACTGAGACCCTCACATCCCTTACAACCTCGCCCACTCTACATCCTCCCAGGATGAGCTACTGAGACCCTCACATCCCTTACAACCTGACCCACTCTACATCCTCCCAGGGATGAGGTACAGAGACCCTCACATCCCTTACAACCTCGGCCACTCTACATCCTCCCAGGGTGAGCTACTGAGACCCTCACATCCCTTACAACCTGACCCACTCTACATCTTCCCAGGGATGAGCTACTGAGACCCTCACATCCCTTACAACCTCACCCCACTCTACATCCTCCCAGGGTTGAGCTACAGAGACCCTCACATCCCTTACAACCTCGCCCCACCCTACATCCTCCCAGGGTGAGCTACTGAGACCCTCACATCCCTTACAACCTGACCCACCCTACATCCTCCCAGGGTGAGCTACTGAGACCCTCACATCCCTTACAACCTCGCCCACTCCCCCCATTTCCCAGCACTGTTCTCCCAGAACGAGGTATTCCTTTCCTCACTTTACTGATCAAGCAAGGGTCTGAGAAGCCAGGCATTTCTCTTTTCTTAAATTGAATTTTTGTGAATTTCACACAGAATATCCCAGTCCTCTCTATACCCCTCTCCTTCCTTGGCCCCTCCCACGGCCCCTCCCCCCACTGGAATTCATACATTCTGCCATCTGCATCAAGGCCCATTTTGTCAAATTATTGTCCCCAGACGTCCCTCAATGTAGGTTCATCTACTGGTGACTAGTCAACCCATGCCCAGTCTCTCCCCTTAAGAAGATCAGCTCTTTCTCAATGAGTAGTAATCAGCTGCCACTAATCCTTCTAAGATTGAGGCCTACTGCCCATTTCCACAGTTCTATGCTGGGTTTTTATCTGCTTGAGTTTGCATGGGTCTTGTGCATGCTGACACCGCTGCTGTAGGTTCATATGAGCAGGGTCCCATAAGAGTCAGGCATTTCTTGGGAGTAGGTCTGAGATTCAGACACTGCGCTTGGCCCACACTCTTCTGTTTGGTGTGCTATAGCACCTCCATGGAGTGTGCTGCTTCATCCCTGGAGACCCCAAGACTTCAAGTTATAGAGCCAGACAGCAGTAGGAGATCCCCGACTAGAAGGAAGAACTTCGTCTACAAGTAGGACCTATTAGAACACACCCAGGTCTTTTCCCCAATCCTGCTACACACACACACACACACACACACACACACACACGTACAAACACAAACACTAGGGGGGGCAGGAAAAGAAATACAAGCACCCAGGGGTAGAATAAAATCAACTGAATGAATAAGTTAAAAAAGAAAGCTGCAATTGTTGAGTAGAAGGTATTTTTTGCTGCTGCCATATCTACATAGAGACATATCTATCTGTCTTTCTATCATCTATCTATCTATCTATCTATCTATCTATCTATCTATCTATCTAATCTATCTATGCCCAATACTGAAGCTGACACAGTCACTAGCAAATATATCCATAAACATAACTATGTTCTAAACCTCCAAGTTCATGTTGAGTCAGTTCATTATCATGTATGTTTTAAAATTTATATATTTTATATGTATTAGTTATTTGTATGTAAGTGTACTCGAATCATGCAATGCCCACAGAGGCCAGAAGAAAACATCAGATTTTGTGGAACTGGAACTTCAAACTGTTGTCAGCCACCATGTGGGTGCTAAGAACTGAACCTGGTTCTCTGAAAGCTGCCAGTGCTCTGAACTGCTGAGTCCTCTCTCCAGACAACTTATGATCATATTTTTTGAGGAAACATTCTCAAGTGGTCGTGAAGAGTTCAGCAAACATCTGCCATGGACTTGTCAGATATCGAGTGGAGTGTGAATCTGTGTGGATTTCATGAGCACTTCTGAAGACCCAAAGACAAAAGCAACAAGGTCCCTGTGCTAAGGTTGCCTGTTCAGAACAGGTTTTTTAAAAATTGTGACAAGAAGAAATTGTCAACAATTCCCCATCCCTCTCTTTGGAGGTTTCTCTGTGGGGATGATGGAGATTCTAGCCTCAGCAGATGATTCCTTGTTTGCCTAGAAGGAGGCTGAAGAGACGTCACCCAGGATTCCCAGGAGGAAAGGAAGCTGAAGAGACGTCATCCAGGATTCCCAGGAGGAAAGCACCAACTAGGTAAGGCACGGCCTTTGTTCTCCTCAAGATGTGGAGACAGGAAGAGAGGACACAGACAACAGGGACCATGTACCCACTTCAGAGGACTTGCCATTGAAATGTGTGAAGCCGAGTGACATTCTGTAGTGCAGCCAAATATTAATTGTAACAATTAACTGTGGAAGACACGTGGGCAGGCGATATTAGCAGTGCATAATCCTTTCTAGTTAAGAGCTCCCTCCTGGATTACTGCCCAAAAGCTCTGGAGTTCTAATTACCTGTGGAAGTCCCACAAGGCACCCGCAAAACATGGTAATTAGATGGCTGTAATCTGAGGTGTTGGCAGGGGAGGCAGGATTTGCTCTAAGCACCACGGTGTTTTCATGGCTATTTACTGAGCACAGCACCAGAGTTTAATGGAATTTGGTGGAATTCTCCGATGACACCATGAGTGTGTAGTTAACAAATGTGTCTTAATGTGAGTCCCATAGTTTTCTACCTAGAAGTGCTGAAGACTGTATCCTAACTAATAGAAGGAAGGAATCCAACCTTAGTGAGGTACAGTATGCAGATTTGTCATTGGGATTTATGGATCCTGTCTTTATGTCACTCTCATCCAGGGGTATTACTCAGCTTTGAGACCTGAGCTTCCTGGGCAGAGCCCAGGACTGCTTGCCTGCCTCTCCTCTTACAGTGGAACTGGGACATCTTGCACATGCTTCTGAAAGCTTTGAGGAAACTCCTACCCACCTGCAGACAGAATTTTATACATCTTAGTGATGGTGCAATAGATTTATTCAAAAATGGCCATAAATATAAAATGTATAGGCAGAGTGAGGGAGATTCATTTTTCTTTCATTCTCTTATGTTACTCTGTGTACTATGAATGTGTACATAAAAATGAAAATCAGACTATAAACTTCTCTATGCTCCCAGAGTATGGACCATAGAGTAATTGAAAGGAAATATTGGTATAACATGGCCATCTATGCTTTGATTCTGCCCAGGAAATAGCTCATCCCTTTGGAAGTGTGAATTATTTCTGACCCCTGAGGTAGGAGACCCCTGAGGGTTAAGGCCAGCTCTGCCTACACCTTATTTAGTTCAGACCAGAGGTCTTTCAGCATCTGAGAGCACCATTAATTAAGAGTCTTCTAGAGTGTCCTTTAATGAGAAAGAAGTGGGGTGGAGCTGCCGGGGATCACACTTCCACATGCATGAACAGCCGTGTGTCCATGTGTGTAAGGTGTTCTCTTCCAGAGACTCTTCCTCATGTGGCAACAACTGGGCAAAGCCTCCTTGCAGCTTTCTGCTTGTCCCTGCCTGTGGGGTACCTGCCCACATGAAAATGTGATGAATGAGTGGAGTGAACCGGTCAGTTGGTGGGGAAGGACGGGGAGGGGAGATAGCACAATCACAGTGACAGCCTGGCAGAGGGCAGGGAAAGGAGGCTATACACCTGCAAAGTTCATGACTTGGAAGTGACCATGTAGGACCACAGACCAGAGCTGGCTGGCAGCTGGTTCCTCCATGTGTGGCTAAACTCTGCATGGGTCTGCTCTGTTCATGAAGAGGTCCAGTAGGCCAGGCTCAAGCTCGAGGACCAAAACTTATTTCTCTGTAAGACTGGAATGTCACGAGCTGGGGCGACGTCTCAACCATACACCTGGAATTCCGGCTCTGGGGAGTGGAAGCAAGAGTGTCCAAGCTGATCAGCGAGCTCCAGGTTCAGTGTGTCAGTGAGGGACCCTGTTTCCAAATACAAGCAAAACAACATCAACAAGATGGCGAATAAAGACACCTAATGTCGACCTCTGTCCTCCACATCTACGTGTACACACACACACACACACACACATACACGAACATGTACATACGTATATCACACCCCACCACACACACATATTGTCACAGAACCCCCCCACCAGCGTGGGGGCACCCACACAGGGTGCCCCGCCATTCCATCCTACCTCTGCCATTTCCTGGTTCCCCGATTACTAAGGCAAGGCAAGGAGAGAACTCCCTAATCTTAGACTAGCGAATTTATTGGGCTTGCCTACAAAGTGATGGTGGAACACATACATTCACTGGAGCCCTGCCGCACAGCCAGTCCTCAGGAGAGCCCGGTGGAGCAGCCGGTTCTCTCCTCTTCAACATGGCCGCCTGGAGTCCTGGCATAAATTGTGTGCCCTGCATCCATGCTAGTAAAATGTCAAGAGGGAGCCCAGTCTTGCATAGTGGGCTTTTATATGCCCCTGCCCTCACCCCCCAGAGTCCCAGGGTTCCCTGCGTTTCTGTGGGAACACCAGCATTGTGGAAACTCATTGCACAGCTGGGCTTTGCCCTTGCCTCCTCCCTCTATGCAGCTTGTCTGGTGATAAGCTCATTTCAAAGATGATACAATTCATCCCACACATATACACTAGATTAAAAAAAAAAAACAGAAAGATTGAAAAATCTGGGAAGGGAAGGACCTGGCCATATACCTGTGTGAACAGGTGTGGACGGTAAAGCAGCAAGCAGAGCACTGAGCATGTTTGTGTTCATGCATGCATATATACACACAGGTAATTGTGTAACTTTTCCACATATAAATGCATGATCACTCATTATTTGCATGTGTTAAGTCATCACTCTGATGTGTCTGTGACGAAGGAAAGTCATCTGCTGGATGACTGGCTTGGTAGCAGAGGTGTCCCAGGCAGAGATAATGGACAGCAATTCCACATTCTCTGACTTGAGCACCTTAGTTTAGCAGGCCTCTGTCTATCTGCCCCTTGCTGCGGCTTCTGCATGGGCTGGAGCCCTTTGAGGTGAAGCTGTACAGAGTTGGGGTCACATAGTGAAGGCAGGGTAAGGATCTGCTACCTACAGACCAGAGGCTCACCCTTGTCACAGCTGACACTGGCTGCTGGCATCCCTGGGTTCCCTGTCTGCTCTGGTGGTCCCGAGACCACCCACTCTCACTTTTATCTCTCTCCTTAAAACACACAGACACAAAAATGCAGTCAATTGACTTTATCTTTTTCAAAAGCTCAACGATTCCATCTGTTCATCTATGATGCTCATTTTGCATTCTTCTGTGTGCTGACTGCCTTTGTTGGGACAGTTAATTCTTTTCTGTAAATATATGAATAGCTCAGTTGAAGCAGTGTAATTTGGCTGGCATATTTTAAGTTAATAGGATATTAACAAAAAAGCACAAGCATGGGTTATATAATTATTTTTAAAGTTAGTACTAAATTGTTTTGTCTCCTAACTTGTAAGGCCCATGAGCTTATTCTTTACTCTTATTATCTAGACCTGTTGAAAGTTTTTATATCTTAACAAAATGTGGGCTATAACTTAATTGACTGAGTGACACCACCAAATAACTTGTTTATTCCCTAGAGAAATTTTTCATACTTTCTATTGGAATTTCTAATTGACTTCTATTCCTGAATAATTGTTGAAACTAATATGTTGGAAGAGCTGGTGATTTTAAATAGGTATAAATGAGGCACAGTGGACATTCCCCATCTGCGCCAAATCCATAGGTGAGCTAATATGTTTAAAGCCAATATTGAAAATTCTGCTCTTTGAATGATTCAGTGGGTGAGGCAGTAAGTCTGGCAGCAAGTCTGACAGGACCACTGTCACCCAAGCTTCGACTCCATGCACACTAAATCTGCAACTAGGCGGGAGAGAGTGGCTCAGAAGGGAAGCCATACTGGACTTCTCAGAACAGCAATGTTGAGATGAATAGAATTATGATGAGTTTTTATTAGAAACTGATTTTAAACAGATTTAGAGGTTAACTGTGGTTCTACCTAAATGTGTACATACTGTTTGTCTTTCACTGATAATAAGCCACGAGTATCACTGATGATTCATACTGGTGGAGTGTATGAAGAAGAGAGACCTCCATGGAACCAACTTACAAACCCTTACAAACTGTGCCAACCCTGTAGTTTCAGAATAAATGTCATTCACACAGGTCTGTTTTCTTGTCCTCGATTTAGAATTACCTTACCTTGGTGAACCAGCCCTGCTAGAAGGGGGTGAGTGAATCTCTCCGTAGACAAAATTCCTCCTCTGCTTGGCATCCTCCATAGGGAAAGACAAGGTCCACCTTCCCCTCTACTTTCTTAACCATCATAATTCTCTTAGCCGCCCAACCCTGTGCTGCACGATGGCTATCAAATATTAAAGCCTTCCCATTTTTGAAGTTCAAATAATAGCTTGGTTTGTTATCTGGCACTAAATCTGTACTACATTACAAATTTATGATGACCTGTAAATTTCATGCTGATATTTAAGTTTTAAAGTATGCTGATGCATTTAAAAGTGTGGGGACATAAAATGATGGGATCCTAAGTGAAGAATCATAGCAGCATAAATACAAACGTCTAAATATTATCAGTTATTTATTTGTATTAAATAATCCAGCTGATACTTGCTGTGCTCCTACTGTGCAGTAGAGGACCACGACAGACATTAAGAATTCAACTCTGAGCAAGACAACAGAGCTCTTGCTTTCCAGATGATGATAAATAGATTAACAAATGAATAGGTAATTCCAAATTATTATAAGGAGTATGCAGAAAGCAAATAGGAAACTTAGACTGGGTATCTGGCTTGTATGTATCTGAAACATTTCCAATTCTGAGACTTGGATGAGAAAAGGGCTGTGCAGGTAGGAGACGGAAAGGAGGGTGCAGTGGGCAGGTGGGAGGGGGGAAGCGCGTATGAAAGCCCTGAACTGGATGACAGCTCAGAGGCCATGGTGATTGCATCAGGACAGCCTGCTGGTCTTGGTAGAACATTGTGGAAAATTGGCTTTATTTCTTAAGAAAACCATTTAGGGACAGGGAACCATTCATTCTGGCTTGTGTGCGGCAAACAGATTATATCCAAGGGAAGTGGAGAAACGATTTGGTAAATTGCTGCAGCAGTGTGGAAGTCAGATGGTCATGGTCGAGGCTTAGATTAGGTCAGTGGACCGGAGATGGAGAGAAATGATAGTAATCATTCAGAAACTTTTAGAAGCACAGGGATGAGTAGGAATTAGTGATACATTAGTAAGGCTTCAGAAAGGCAGGACTCAGGAATGGGTACCACAGGCAGTGGTCAATGAAGGGAAGGTTGTTAGAGAATCCGGTCTAGACTTTGTGTGGAAGGGAAGGGGATAGAACCAAGATGTGTTTCAGACCATCTAAGTTTGAGATACCTTGAGAATTAGAGTGGAGTTTTCAAGGAGGCAATTTAGTATAATATTCAGAAGTTGTAAGGAGTTTGGGAACCAAGATATAAACTTAGAAGTTATGAGCGGAGCACATTAAATGATACTTAGAGCAACAGAGAGGGATGGTCACTGTCAAGGAACTGTGTGTCAGATAGAGGATAGTAAACAGGAAATACCCAGAAGGAGCCACTGTTACAGGAAGAGGAGCTTTGAGAGGGCATAGTATCCAGAAACCCATAGTGAATGAGCACCAAATAGTTTGTACTGTTGGGCAGGGGACAGGACTCAGTTGATAAAGGGCCTGCTCCAGATGGACTTCAGATCCCCAGAACCCATACAGAGTGCTGAATGCTGTGGCCCATGTCTGTGATTCTAGCACTGGGGAGGCAGAGTCAGGCAGATCTTGGGTTCTGGTTGGTCGGCCTAGTCAAATCAGTGAGCTCCAGGTTTAGTGAGAAATTTTCTCAAAAAATGTGGAGAACAACCAAGGAAAACAGTCATCATTGACCTCTGGCCTACACGCACACACACACACACAGACACACACACACACACACACACACACAAAACTATTAACATCAATTGGTATTAACCATTATTTCATCAATGGAGATTTACAGTGGAATGGAAGGATCAAAAGCCAGACTGAATTAGAGAAAATGGACTGGCTGGTAAATTAATGGTCACAAATATATCTTCCATGTTTGCAAAAAGTTTCCCCAAAGCACAAAGAAACTGAAGAGGACTCAGAGGGAGAGGCTTGTGGTTCACCTTCATTCTTTAGTTTACTGAGCATAGAAGAAACAGAGCATATTTGTAGGAAGAGAGGACATGGAAGGAACGTTGGTGAAGCCTAGAGGGGAGATACTGAGGGGTCAGAGGTGTGGACCAGAGCCCTAGAGTACGGCCAGGCTTGGAACAGAGACAATTCTCATGCTGTGTTGGGAGAGCAGGAACCCAAGAACAGTACATCATTAAGGATCTTGATATTTGTTTGGGAGGCAGTAAGAGAGATTCTGCTATATCGAAATATAAAATGTGCCCCCAGAAGCCCCTGCATTAAATGCTTACTCCCCAGATTGGCACTACTGGCAGGTGGCAAGGGTTTTAAGAGGAGGACCTAATGAGAGTCTTTAGGCCCCTGGGCATGCTCTGAAAGGCGTTGCGGGATACTAGTCTCTTCTTCCACTTCTGTGTTGCATCCAGGAGGTGAATGGGCTTCCTTTGCCACACTCTCCTTCCATGATGTGCTGTCCTACTTACCACAGGGCCTAAATCAGTGGGGACAGCTCTGGCCCCAAATCTCCAAAGGTGTAAGCCAAGATGAATCTTTCCTGTCTGTAAGTCAGAATCTAACATAGCCTGTTTGATGGCTTCCAAGTTTTCACTCTACATAAAAAACAAAACAAAACATGACATCGCAGGTTAAGGGGGAGAACACTGTGAGAGGCTAATGATCAAGGGTCAAGTTATAAAGAGTGGTGCTGATGCAGCGGGACTGGGGGGAAGGGAGGGCTGCAGATGGTGCCCAGGGCACACTGATGAGGAGGTTAAAGGAAACCAGGTCAACTCAAATCTGTGCTATTTTTATTGAATTATTGTGCATTTCATACAAAGCATCTTAATCATCTTTATGCCCCCTCCCCCACCTGCACCCACTCTGTAGCCTTCCCTACTGGATTTCACAAATTCTGTCATATGTTAAGGCCTCTCGAGTCAGGCTAACGTATCTAGATGTCCCTCAGTGCAAGTTCATCCAGTCAGCCTATCTAGTTTCCCTCTTTAAGAAGATCAGTTCTTCCTTGTCCAGCAGCAACCAGCTGCCAAGAGTTCTTCAGCTAAGGTTGGGGCCTGCTGACCATTTACCCAGTTCTATGCTAGAATTTGTCTGCTTGGGTTTACATGGGTCTCATGTGTGCTACACTATTGCTGTAGGTTCACATGAGTGAGGTCCCAGGAGTTTGTAGGACTCTATTTCCATATCATCGTGCACCTTCTCCCTGGCTCTTACAATCTTTCTGTCCCCTATTCTGCAGTGCTCCCTGAGCCCCGAGTAGGTTACATTTAATATAGGACTCTTGTCCAGGGACCTACACTATATGGACTCTTATTTTATATGCTTTGGCCATTTGTGGCCTTTTGTGATCATTGCCTTTTGTTACATGAGGAAGCTTCTTGATGAGAGTTGAGAGATGGTACCTAACTGGACATAAAGCCCACTCAGTGGGAGGGAACTCATGTGTGGTACTGTAAACAAAGCCAAATACATATAGCCGGATGGGTCATATAGCTTATAGAAAATCTAGGATATCACATCCCTAGACAAGTGTAATTTCTTCCTATATGCTAAACACGCATGCTTATATTTACAGACAAATATGCCAGTCGCCACTCATCAAAAAGGCTTCTTTTGCAATGAACAGGTAAAGACTATTACAGAGTTCCAGAACTGCTCACACATAGAAAAATAAGTGTCTGTGAGATACCCAACCCTAAGTGACACATAGATAATAGAGCCTCTATACCTAAAGCTCACAGAGCAAGGAATAGAGAGAATACTAATCTCCTGTTTTAATCCAATTGTCCAGGCAGAAATACAGATGAGGTGGACCAAGGGGTTCATGTGGGGTTAAGATTGGTTACAAGATATATGTTCTAGGTTCCTTTCAATTGCTGCAATGAAACATTCTGACCAAAACCAACTTGGGGAGGAAAGGTTTATTTGGCTCACATCTCCCAGGTCAAAGTTCATTACTGAGGGAGCCCAGCATAGGAACTCAGGTCAGGTACCTGGAAGCAGGAGCTGAAGCACAGGCCATGGAGGAATGCTGCTTACTGGCTTGATCTCCTGACCCATGCCCAGCCTGCTTTCTTGTACTGTACATAACAACCTGCCCAGGGGTGACACCCCCATAGTGGGCTGGGCCCTCCCACATTGCTCAACAATCAAGATAGTATGTCACAGACATGGCCACAGGCCAGTTCAATGGAGCCAATTCCCCAACTGAGGCTCCCTCAACCCAGGTGTGTCAAGTTGATGCTAAAGCTATCCAGCACAATATAGATATGAAATTTGGGGAGGAGATACAGCTTCAGTCATCTGTAATGATCAGGAGACTTTATGTCACTTGACATTACAGGAGAGGAGGCAGTCTGGACAAACAACATGAACCTCAGAGGTTCTGGGCCTAATGTGAGGTATTGTGGTGGCTAATCTTAGTTGTCAGTTTGACATACCTGGAAAGAATGAACTTCACTTGTGGAACATTCTCTATCAGGCTGGCCTGTGGTCCTGTCTGTGGGGAATTCACTTGTGGAAGGTTCTCCATCAGGCTGGCCTGTGGTCCTGTCTGTGGGGAATTCACTTGTGGAAGGTTCTCCATCAGGCTGGCCTGTGGGCCTGTCTGTGGGGAATTCACTTGTGGAAGCCTCTCCATCAGGCTGGCCTGTGGTCCTGTCTGTGGGGAATTCACTTGTGGAAGGCTCTCCATCAGCCTGGTCTGTGGTCCTGTCTGTGGGGAATGCACTTGTGGAAGCCTGTCCATCAGGCTGGCCTGTGGGCCTGTCTGTGGGGAATGCACTTGTGGAAGCCTGTCCATCAGGCTGGCCTGTGGGCCTGTCTGTGGGGAATTCACTTGTGGAAGGTTCTCCATCAGCCTGGCCTGTGGTCCTGTCTGTGGGGAATGCACTTGTGGAAGCCTGTCCATCAGGCTGGCCTGAGGTCCTGTCTGTGCAGAATTTTCTTGGTTGTTATTGAGGGGAGAAGGTCTAGCCCTCTGTGGGCTATGCCACCCCTGGGCAGATGGTACTTGGTTGTATAAAAGAAGGCGCCTGAACAGAAACAGGAAGAAAGCCAGTAAGCTGTGAACCTCCGGACCTCTGTGTCCATTCCTGTTTCTGGTTCCTGCCCTGCCAGAGATCTTGCTTTGGCTTTCACCAATGCACCGTGATTAGAAGTTTAAGCCAATAAGCCCCTTTCTCCCCAAGTTGTTCCTCACAACAGAGAAGCTACCTAGTACAGATGGAAACTGTGGGTCAAATGGACATGGGTTTTACCTCTGGGACCTGGCAGATGTGGTAAGGGGGACTGAGGACATGAAGAGGCATGTGCAGGTGTGATGCCAGGTTCCAGGGAGGTCCTAGAAGCAGAGGGGACAGCGGAGGACAAAGATCAGGACACCGGTCAGAGGGAGTGGTATCTGAGGGCCAGAGGCAGGAGCAAGAGGGCCCCAGGGCAAACATTCTGGGGGAGCAGGAAGACAGTCCCAGAGGTGTCAGGGTGCCAGGAGCTCCTGTCCTCACTCAGATGCTGGGCAGGGGGGCAGGCACTGCACCCCACACATTGCCGCACCTACAGGTGGCCTGATCCACTCACATGCTTTTCTTCTACCTCATAGGTCCAGCACCTCTTGGACAATGATGATAAATAGTGTGGGAACTATTTTCAAATTACTGACATCTAGTGGACACCCTGTAGGCCCCTTGGGTTCACAGGCTTGGGACAAAAGTCCTTAATTTCACATGGAAAAACAAAAGACTCTGAATAACCAAAGCAACCCTGAGTGAAAAGAACAATACAGGGAGGGATCTCTATACCAGATTTCAAACTATACTACAGGGCTATAGTCATAAAAACAGCTTGGTAATGGCACAAAAACAGACCTGTTGACAAATGGAACAAAACTGAAGATCCAAACTTGAGCACATACAATTTCAGCCTTCTCATATTTGACAAAGGTGCCAAGAAGACACAATGGAGGAAAGACAGAATCTTTAACAAGTGGTGTTGGCAAAACTGGATCTCCACTGTAGAAGAATAAAGTTAAACCCCTACCTCTCACCCTGTATAAAAGTCAACTCCAGATGGATCAAAGGCCTCAACGTGAAACACAAAACTCTGAAGGTGATAGAAGAAAAAGTTGGCAGCAGCCTATAAGACATAGGTGTAGGAAAAAAACTTCCTAAATCAGAAGCAGCTGCATAAGAAATAAGATCGACAACTAACAAATGGGACCTCATTAAACTCAAAAGCTTCTGTACATCAAAAGAAATAATAAAGGAAGTGAAGAGAAATCCCACAGAGTGGGAGGAAATTTTCACCACAGAAACATCTGACAAAGCATTGATTTCCAGAATATACAAACTACTCAAAAAACAAAGAAGAAAAAAAAACAAATGACCCACTCAATAGATGGAGCAAAGAGCTGAACAGAGACCTCACAAGTGAGGAATTAGAGATGGCTGAGAAACATCTTAAAAAATGTTCAATGTGGGGCTGAAGAGATGGCTTAGCAGTTAAGAGCACCAACTGCTCTTGCAGAGGACCCAGGTTTGATCCCCAGGACCCACATGGCAGCTGAGAACCATCTTTAACTCCAGTTCCAGGGGAATCTGACACCCCCTTCTGAACTCCACGGCATTGCACGGCACGAGTGTGGCGCACAAACCCACATGCAAACAGTACATTCATACACATACAAAATAATAAAATTAAAAAATGTTCAATATTGCTAATAATTAATGAAATGCAAATTAAAACCACTTTAAGATATCATCTCGCTCCAATAAGACTGGCTAGGATCAAGAAAACAAATGATACGAAGTGCTGGAGAGGTTGTGGAGAAAAGAGAACACTCATCCACTGCTGGTGGGAATATAAACTTGTACAGCCCCTATGGAAAGCAGTGTGGAGAACCCTTGGAAGACTCAAAATGACCTTACCACCTGACCCAGTCATACCATTCCTGGGTATATACCCACAAGACTCATCCTACTCCAGAGATACATGCACAGCCATGTTTATTGCAGCTCTGTTCACAATAGCAAAAAGCTGGAACCAACCCAAGTGCCCCTCAACTGATGAGTAGATAGAGAAAATGTGGTACATCTACACAATGGAGTTCTATGCAGCAGTAAAGAAAGATGACATCGTGAACTTTGCAGGTAAATGGATAAAACTAGAAGATATTATGTGAAGTAATACAGTCCCAGAAAAACAAATGATGAATATTATCCCTCATCTGTGGATTCTAGCACCAATTACCTAGTTGTAAGTACTTCTAGTGTACGGCCCCTTGAGCTTTTTTCCAAGTAGTTGGAGTGATGCATATTGGAAAGAACAACAACAACAGAAAAGACTATGTCAAAGAACTGACTGAAACAGTGAACTTCTGCTCAAAAACAGTCAACTTCTACATCGAGAATTTTGAGAAAATCCGAGAAAAAGATGAAAAACATGTTTGGCAGAATACATGAGCTCTGGTGGGGTGGGGGGGTGGTAGGGTGGGGGACACGGGTCTAGATTTGATTAGTAACATAATCTTATACAAAAATATATATAATTAAAAATGGCAAAATAGAAAAAAAAATAAAATACAAATAAAAAAGCAAAACCAAAAACCAAAAAACAAACAAACAAACAAAATGCAACATTCTTGCCTTTCTCAGGTCATATAAACCATTCGAGATCATTAGAAAGCATGAACCTTCCTCTATTACCACCACAGGTGCAGGGTTGAGATTCCCTGCTCTGAAGAAACTCAGGCCAGCATGGGACAGGGTTGGGTCTCAAGGAAAGGTCTTGCTTTTCTTGCATAGTAAGAAGTGTGGCTGACAAGATCCCAAACATAAATATCTCTGGGTCACTTCATCTCACTTAGTGTATGAGGATATTCCAGAGTGTGGAAAGCCCCATTTCCTGCTGTTAGGGAACTTTGTGATGGGAAGAACATTTATTCTCTTTACCATCCACACTATGCAACAACACACACTCTTCAATGTAATGCATCCACAGCAAGAGAACTCCTTAGAAAGAGAAGGAAACGTGTGGCCTCTCAAAAAAAAAAAAAAACATGAAAGAGAAAATGAAAACCAGGCTTTCTGATATTCTACTGGGCCACTTCTTAGAGTACAGCACCCATCACCAGGGTGATTTAGGTAGCCATGGGATTATCACATGTTGGAAAAGACTGAACATGAAGGGCACTTTATAAGAATATGGACGGGTTATGGATGTAGATTCCTATTACATGAAAAGCACATGTATTATACTCCTAATAGTAATGGGCTTATGGTTGCGATTTTGGGTGTAGGAAGAAATATATAAAGCCAGTCATCCTTTGATATCTAAAGGAGATTGGTCCCAGGACTTGCTGTGCATATCTATATCTGCAATAGTTGAGTCCTTTGCTCCAAATGGCATGGTGTTGACGCATAATCTACGTGTGTCCTCTTATATACTGTAAACCACCTCTAGATCACTCACAATATCTAACAAAATACATGTGTATAAATGACTGTTCAATGCTAGATTGCTGAGAGAGTGTGAAGAGGTAAAGTCCAGACATATTCAATGCAGATAAGCTTTTTAGATATTTTTTGATCCATAGTTATCAAGTTCACTAATGCTGAGTCCAGTTACACATAGAGCAATGTCTTATCTAGGAAGATAATATTTAAAAGATTATTATGATGATGGAAAATATTGATTTTATTACAGAATGTACTGTTAAAATGGAAACTAGATAAACACTATTCATAATAATAACTTAAAGGAAGACACAGGAAGTCAAACAATAGGTTGGTTAAACATCCTATTAACCAGGAGTTACGTGTTCTGCTGCCCACCTCTCTTCACAGCAGCCAGTTGATAGGGAACATTGATAGGGAACATCTTACAAGGAGGGTGAGTAAACAGATGGTCTCCATAGCAACACTGGGCATTACCTTCCATCACCAATAGATGTTGACTACATAGTGTTGGACAAAATACTGGGAGGCAATTTGTATGTGATTCTTAAACAGGACTCATAAGTAGTTGAGAATTAATAATCAGCTGGGTTGAAACTGATAAATGAGAGAATGAAAGTGATTAAAAAATGATGAGACTGATTAAAGGCAAAGTCGTTAAAAAGGAGCTAATGGTTCCTTAGGAACCATAGCTCATGCAAATTAGTCAAACTAAACATTTGATGAAAGAAAGCTTCCTACCATCTTTTAATTTGTATTGCTCAAGGTCCCCCAAATTATTCATGTTTATCCCCAAAATGATTCTTTCCTTAGGAGTTTTTCATATGGTAAGAGCAAAGAAATGTGTTCTCTACCTCTCTTCCTCCCTCCCTCCTCTCTCCCTCCCTCCCTCCCTCCCTAGCTCTCTACCTCTCTTCCTCCCTCCCCCTCTCTCTCCCTCCCTCCCTCCCTCCCTAGCTCCCTCCCTCCCTCCATCCTTCCCCTCATTCTTTCCTCCTTCCTTCCTATAACTTAATTCTAGATAAAATCTAAGGTTGTAGGAATCTAAATGAATGCTCAGGTTTTGAAAGTTACTCATTTTAGAAGACTCCCAAGTCCTCTCCCATTGCAAGCATTCTTCCCCTAGGGCTGTCACTAGAATCCAACCACATGTTTTTCTTCTTGTAGGACCTTGAGAGTTCTTCTCAGCCACCATGTGCTGCTTGCTTGGAAAAGCTGCCATTTTCCATAAATGCAAATGTGCTCTTTTGAAAGTTCCAGAAAGCACTAAAATGCCATTAGAAACAAGAGGCTGCATTTTCCTTTTGTGCCTTCATACTCCCAAAGATGCCGTCCACTCCCAGGAAGATCACGGTCCCGAGGTGGGCATTGGCGCTGTTGTTCTCAAGCCTTGTCTGTGTTCTCTATTCAGCCTGCGTTACGAAGGAAGACTCACTTCCTTCAATGACCTTTTCCAGTGACTCACACACATCTGTCTCAACTACCAGGTTAAGTCAGACATGTTGTTTCCCCATTCTTTCACTAATACAACCTTATTCCTGTCAAAAGTTGTATATATCTAATGGTCACACCATTAAGACTAGACAGCTGGCTTTTTGGGTGTGCTTTGCGGTTCCCTAGATTTAGAAATAGAAATTCAGAAATGGAAATTAAAGATCAGCCTGGACTCAGTTTTCTCAAGTTTGACAACACTGGCATGTTGGACAGATCACTGAAGTAAAAGCAGCTCTGTGATGGAACTGAAGAACTGTATTCTTTCAGTAAACAGGTGTAGCATCCTAGATGTAACTGATTGATCCGCATATGTGTGCCAATCAAATGCCACCTTGTATTCCTTCTCTCTAAATAACCCTTTTACCACACAGCTCATTATTTTAAAAAACTTGTATGGTCATACTGTCAAACGATAACTTTATTTTCTATTTACAACATCCACTTATGAGTACACTTTCCTTCAATTTAGTTAGTTAATGTCACTCACACTTTAATTGGGAACACTGTGAGACTGAGCTGAATTTTCATATATATATCAAATCTAGACCGGTGTCCCCCATCCCCCCACCGGATCAGAGCTCATACATTCTGTCAAACATGCTTTTCATCTCTTTCTCAGTCTTTCTCAATATTCTCCAAGTGAAGTTGACTGTTTTGAGCAGAAGTTCACTGTTTCAGTCAGTTCATTGATGCAGACCTTTCTGTTGTTGTTGTTGTTGTTGTTGTGTTGTATTTCCAGTATGCGCGCTCCCAGCTGCTTTGGACAAAAAGCTCAAGGGGCCGTGCACAAAGAAAATTACTTACAACTAGGCAATTGGCTACTAGCATCCACAGATGAGGGGGATACCATTCGTTCATTTGTTTTTTCTGGGAACTGTGTTACTTCACTCAGCATGATATCCTCTAGCTCCATCCATTATCCGCAAAGTTCATGATGTCATCTTTCTTTACTGCTGCATAGACACTCACTCTGCTGCATAGAATGTACCACATTTTCTCTAGTCCCTCATCCAGTTGAGGGGCATGGGTTTGGTTCCAGCTCCTCTATTGTGAAGAGAGCTGAAATAACATGAAATAACATGGCTGTGCATGTACCTCTGCAGTGGGGTGAGTCTGAGGGTACATGCCCAGGAGTTGTATAACTGGGCGGTCACGTGGCATGTTCATTCCAAGTCATCCAAGGTTTCTCCACACTGCTTTCCACAGTGGCTGCAGGGTTTACCTTCCCACAGCAGTGGATGAGTGTTTCCCCTTTCCCCATAACCTCTCAAGCATTTGGTATTCATTTGTTTTCTTGATCTAGGCCCAGTCTTATTGGATAAGATGATATCTTAAACTGGGTTTTGATTGCAACTTTCCTTAATGATTATTAATGATGTTGAACCACTTCTTAAGGTGTTTCTCAGCCATCTCTATTCCTCACTTGTGCAGTCTCTGTTCAGCTCTTTGGCCCCATCTATTGAGTGGGTCATTGTTTTTCTCTCTTCCTGTTTTTTTTGAGTTAGTTTATATATTCGGAATCACTGCTTTGTCAGATGTTTTCTGCAGTGAAGGTTTCCTCCCACTTTGTGGATTTCTCTTCACTTCCTTGAATTGTTTCTTTTGATGTCAGAAGCTTTTGAGTTTAATGATCGGTTCCATTGTCAATTGTTGACCCTTTATTTCTTGCCCAGCTGCTGTCTTATTTAGAAAAAGTCTTTTCCTATGCCATATGTCTTGAGTTCTTGCTGCCAACTTTTTCTCTTACTGCCTTCAGAGTTTGGGGTTCATGTTGAGGTCTCTGATCCATTCTGGGAGTTGACTTTTTTGTACAGGCAAGAGGTAGGGGTTTTCAATCTTAATTTCTTCTACAAGTGGTGATCCAGTTTGCAAAACACAGTTGCTGAAGATGCTTCTTTTTCTCCATGATGGACTTCTTGGCCCCCTTGTCAAATATTGAGAAGCTGAAATTTTATCGTGCTAGGTTTGGCATCTTCAGTTGTTCATTGAGTCAACAGGTCTGTTTTTGTGCAGTACCAGGCTGTTTTTATGACTATTAGCCCCTGTAGTATAGTTTGAAGTCTGGTATAGAGATTGTCCCTGTGTATAGCTCTTTGTGCTCAGGGTTGTTTTGTGGCTAGTCAGGGGACCTTTGTTTTTCCAAAATGATTTAGGACTTTTCTCCCCAAGCCTGTGAAGAAACTCTTTGGGGATTTTGATTTGGCATTGCCTGTAAATCTATCCAAGTATTTTGGTAGAATGACATTTTCTACAATTGTTATGTTGTCACCAATCCATGGCATGGGAGGTTTTTCCTCTTCCTGATGTTCTCTTTTTCAATTTCTTTCTTTAAACGATGTTATAGAACATTGTTTTAATACCTGGTGTCTTTGGTTAGGTTTGTCCTAGGCAATTTTATTGTTTTTGAGGGTTGATTGTGAAGTGTGGTAGGTCCTCCCTGAAATTCCTTCTCCAGCTCTCGCTTGTTCTTTGCTGTAAGAAAGGCCATTGATTTTTAGGTTAATTTGTAACCAGCCATCTTTGCTGAAGATAGTTATTTCATTTCTAACGAGTTGTTCTGGTGGAGGTTTTTATCATCCCTTAGTAAACAATCATTCATCAGCAAATTGGGATATCTTGATTCTTCCTTTTTCCAATTACTACTAATACTTCTATAATTCCTTTTTCTTGCCTTATTGCTCTAGCAAGGTTCTAAGCACTAAGTATTTAATGAGGAGTGTGACGGGGACAGCCTTGCCGAGTTCCTACCTTTAAGGGAATGTTATCTATCGTTCTTTTCCTCCCATTTAGAATATTATTTGGATGTGGGTTTTCCTGTTATGGCTTTGAGTATATTGAGAATGATCCCTCCCATCCAATTCCTATAGGACTTTAAAGGCATGAAGGGATGCTGGATTTTTGTCAGAGGCTTTTTCCATCTCAGCCAAACTGGAGATTGATGGTAGTGGTTTTTTTGTCCTTAAATCCATTCTGGTGTTTGATGATGTTTATTGTTTTCGTATGTTTGAACCATACCT
This sequence comes from Rhizomys pruinosus, assembly GCA_009823505.1. Lineage (NCBI taxonomy): Eukaryota > Metazoa > Chordata > Mammalia > Rodentia > Spalacidae > Rhizomys > Rhizomys pruinosus. Next base: position 1,881,746 of record VZQC01000085.1, on the reverse strand, counting down.
GCAGTCTCTGTTATGAATCCAACTTGGTCATGGTGAATGATCTTCTGATGTGGGTCTGTATGCGATTTAACCAGTATCCTGGTTTAGATTTGGCATCTGTGTTCATTAGGGGATGGGTCTATATTTAGTTTTCTCCTTTTTAATTGTATCTTTGCCTGGTCTTGGGTGATAAGATAGTGGATGCTGCTCAATAGAATGAATTTGTGGAGTAATTCGCCTTCTGATTGTATCCTTCCCAAACAGTTTCAGTAATAATGGTTTGTAGTCTGTTTAAATGTTTTAAATAGTAATTCTGCTAGTGAAACGTCCTGGGGCCGGGGATTTTTTTTGTCAGGAGGTTTTCTTATTATATCTTCAATTTTCTTCATTATTTTTGTTTAAAGCTGTCGTTCTCTTCTTGGTTGAGTCTTTGTTGCATTCTCAGTAATTTTCCAATTTTTTTTTTTTTTTTTATTATCATTCTTCAGTTCTTGTATTTATCTTACTATCCTGTGTAGCTTTGAGTCATGAGAGATTCATCCATTCTAGGTTTTCACTTGGAAGAATAGGGTTCTAGTACCTGTATTGATTTTCTGGATCTGTTCCTTGTCTATTGTGATATCCCATTTTTATCATGGATTGTAATTGATTGGAGTTGTTCCCCCCCGGTTCTCTTTCTTTGGTTAACTGGCTGAGGACTGTCTATCTTGTTTTATTTCTTTAAAGAAAACCAACTTTTGTGATTTCATGATTTTTTTTTTGTTTGTTGTTTCTTTGCTTCTATTTCATTGATTTCCTTGCTCTGATTTTTGGTTATTTTTCCCTTCTGTTGTCGTTTGGGTTCTCTGTTGTTGCCTCTCAAGTGCTTTTTAGTTAAGTAGTGTTTAGATCATTCACTTTGCTCTTTTCTGTTTTTTCTAATGTAGAGCACCCATGGCTATTAAACTTCCCGTCTTAGGATATGCTTTTAAGGTATCCCATAGGTTTTTGTTGTGTTGTATTGTTATTGTTATTTCGTTTTTTTTTTTTTTTTCAATTATTCTTTTATTCTTTTTCTTTACTCTTCCTTACCATTAATTATTCAAGAGTGTCTGTGTTTAGTCTCCATTTGTTCGTGTGTTTTTTTTTTTTTAGTTTAGGCTTCTGTGTTGATAGTTGAGCTTTATTTGACTGTGGTCTGAAAGAATAGCATGAAATATATTTTAATTCTTTTTGGATTTTGATGGAGGTTTTCTTCTGTGTCCCCATGTGGGTGACTTTATGGGGAGATGTTTCCCTGGGGTGCTGAGTAGAAAGTGTATTCTCTGGTATTAGGGGTGGCATTTTGGGTACGATTTCTATGAGGTTCATTTGGTGATTCATATGTGTTCGTTCAGATGTCTCTCTGTTTATTTCTTTGTCTGTTGACCTATCCAAAGGACTTCAGTGGGGTACTGAAATCCCCTCTATGAGTGTACTGGGGTTAGTGCGTGTAACTTGTGGTCCTGGAGAGTTGTCTGGTATAAAGTTGGTGGACCAGAGGTTGGGGGGCAATGATGATTCCCAAATTGTGAAATCTTTTGGTGAATTGTTCCTTTGATAAAAATGTATGGCCTTCTTTGTTGTCCGCTTCTTATTGTCGTTACTTTGAAGTCGATTTTGCCTGATTATTAAAAAGGCAACACCCTGCCTTTCTTTTTGGTACCAATTTGCTTGGCAAGATTTTTTTTCCATCCTTTCACTTACAGTGGTGCCTGTCCTTGAAGGTAACGATGTGTTTCTTGTAGACATGATATTGATGGATTTCTGTTTCCTAATCCAATCATCCCGTCTTATGTCTTTTGATTGAGAATTTAGTCATTAATTTATTTAAGGATTATGATCTGTAGGTTTGTGTTGTTACTTTCACCTTATTATCCACTTGTGCAGTTTGGGTTTGTTTCTACTGTTCTGCAGTTATGCTTTTATTGATTTCTTTTCTAGAGATGCCTGGGGTTGGTTGCTCCTTTCTTCTGTCTTTTGAATTGCTTCAAGTATTCTCTGGAAGGGTTGGTTTTCCGACATGTATTCTTTTCAACTTGTTATATGTTCATGGAAGGCATGTTTCTTTTTCCTTCAACTGTAATGACATTTTTGCTGGTAGGTAACCTGGGTTTGGCATCTAATTTGTCCTTTAACACTGGGGAATGCTTTGCTTCCAGGTTTCTTTTTTTTTTTCTTGCTTTCATAGTTTGCTAAAATGTCAGCTTGTAATTTCTGATGGTTTTCCTCCCCTTAGGCCACTTGTGTTTTCTCTTGTGGATTTAATTAAGGATTTTTGTCTTTGTCTTGGGTGGTCTAGCAATTTTAACTATGATTGCAATGAGAGAATTTCTTTTCTGATCTTGTCGTTTTGAGTTCTTCGATATGTCTTCTTGTAAAGTGTATTTGGTTGTCCTTTTTTAGTATCAGGAAGTTTTCATCATATTTTGTTGAAGATCTGATCAATACCATTCTCTTGGGATTCTTTTATGATGTAGAGTTTTGATCGTTTCATAGTGTCCCACAGTTCCTGGTTCACTTTTGTGTATTTTTAAATTTTTTGTAATCTTTCCTTGAGGTTTTTAGTTGTTCTGTGTTATCTTCCAGGTGTGATATTCTTTTTCTGCTTCCTCCATTCTGCTTCTGAGGCTTTTTCCATTCCTTTCCTCTTGATTGGATGAGTGTTTGATTTCCTTTTTCATTTCATCTTCTGATTTCTTTAGTATTTGTACTTCTTTTTGGAGCTTCTCAATCTCTTCCTGTAGCTCTTTGCTTTGCTGGTTGGTTTCCTTATCTTTTTCAGCATGGGATCTTTTCAGTGTTTCCAGTTCCTTCTGCAGTTTGTCATTCTTTCTCTCTAGGTCCTTCTTGAGTTCTTCATTCTCTTTTCTTAGTTCTTTGATTTGCTCTTTATAATCTTGTAGCTCTTTAAATATGTTCCCAATTGTGTTTCTGATATCTGTGTCCTGGGGCATCCCCAGGGGGATCCCACTGTAGGAATCTTCCAGAGGGTTGGTAGAACTTGGTGGAGAATTATCCTGCCCCTTTCCCGTGTTGTCTCTTCTTTGTGTTCCTGGCATATGGGCTTCTCCTTGCCTGTATTCCAATGTGAGTTCACTGTGTTGAAGGCTTGCTTTGCTTGCCTCCTTCAGATGCCTGCCTGTGCTTCAGCTGGTCTCAGGAGATCTCTGACTGAGCTGAATTTTCAAATGGTGCCACCATGTCAGACTGAGGCCCCTTGGTCTCAGAAGTGCACACAGCAGCCAGAGGCCAACCAACCAACATGTGCTCTTGCATTGGAATTGCACTTTGGCATTTTTATTCTATTTCTTAATATTTTATCTTTGTTATTTTTATTTTATCCACATGAGTATATTGCCTGTGTGCATTTAAAGTGCACCAGTGCCATGCAATACCCCCAGAGGTCAGAAGAAGGTGTTAGATCTCCTTGAACTGGAGTTACGGATGGCTGTTAACTGACCTCATGATGCTGGGAACTGAACCCGGGTCCTCTGCAAGAGCAGCCCGTGCTCTTAACCAGTGAGCCCCAGCATTTTTGTTTTAGTGAAGCAACACCTGCAGAGATGAGACAGCTCTTCTCCTCCTGAGCTGAGCTCTAGTACTTGTGGTTCAGCCTAATCAAGTTCAGTTGAAGCATGCATACTTATCACATGCTTGTGAGCTTTCACCCTGTATGCTACACATATCTAAGCAGTCATCAGGACATGAGTGGGTTAAACACTGCTTCCATAGGGATAAGGTTCCTTAAAATAGGGACAAAATCCTGCCAAAAATAGGTTTAAACAGATGTTCTAAAGAAAGACTCATCATGGGCTAGTATGGTTATTTTCATTAAGAACAAATAATACAATGACCTCTCTTCTATTATGTCTTAACACAGTATGGTAGATATTTGCCTCTAATAAAAGTTACTCATTGTGGTGTGTGTGTGTGTGTGTGTGTGTGTGTGTGTGTGTGTGTACTTCTAAATAATACTAGAAGCTATTTGTAAAAAGAAAGTTTCAGTTTGCTTTTACATTTCTATCACCAATGCTATATGCACAGCTAGTTTGGTCAATGAATGCATACATGCGTGCATGCACACATGGGTTTGCGGCATATAGGAACAGGTATCAGGTGGCATTCATTGTGTTTATCCAATGCACACTAAAATCACCAATTTCTAACAGCTGGAAATAACAAAAACATTTAAGGGGACCCAGGAATAAACTCATTAGCATACTGACTATAAAACTATAAAATTTTAATTTGGTAGGACCAGAAGCAAATGATTAGCCTAATCGCCTTTCTCCTACTTTCTGAATTTATAATTCAGAATCCACTGTGCGGTGGTGAAGGAGAAACCCACACTTATAGCTAGAAGCAAGTAGAGTTAGGCAAGTTACATTTAGGGTGAGGCAAATCCAGAAGTCAGAGGTACTAAAGGTCTAAATCACCTGATGACTTCCCGGAGTACTTACTTGAAAGTCTCTGTGCCTGGGACTGCTCTGAGCAAAACAGGAATCTAAAGTAAAAGAACAACAGGCTTTGAAGGTTGCCTTCAGTGCTAAATAATAAATACTTAATTGGAGTTTTCAGGAATCATTTCTATCAGGGGCCTAGGTAATGATCCAGGCTGGATCAGGAGGGGTGTGCTTCCTGGACATGACAGGAGACCCAGGGGGGTCTGGGAGCAGAGAAGGAGGTATCTGGAGCTGGGGGGGGGAGCAGGGGGGCAGCAGGCTTAGGGGAATGACACTGTAAAGATGAAATATAAAAGAGCAGAAACTTTACAGATTAGGGTTAAATACCCTGAGACAGCTCATGATGGAGAATGGAGTTCAGGAGAATTCAGGAAGTCAAGGAAGGAAACTGGGCTGCTAGGACTCTAGATTTCAAAAGCAAATGGAGATGCAGGAGGCAAGACCAGAATGCTGGCCTGGGGAAAATGGGGTTCTGATTTGTGGGAAGGCAGCAAGCAGCAAACAACAGGGGAGGGACCTTGGAGATTCTCACAGAGTTCAAGAATAAAGGAAGTAAGCTATGCATGCTGACAGCTACAAAACCAGAACAGAAAGCCAACAAACACACAAAAACAAAAGCACTAAGGTGTGGCTTAGAAAGAACCAAAATGTTTGCATTTGAACCTTTTAGTTCACAAATTATTTTTCAGCTGTAAGTGAAGGAATTTCAGGCTGCCTGATGTGCTGTTTTATAACAAACGTCTGTGGTGGCTGGTATGTTCCAGAGCTGCATTAATATGGCAGCCATTAAATTGCTTTATGATAATGAAAAAATAAATTTACTTCCAAATGCTTTGATCAATGTAAAGTTAGATTTAAATAACATATATGACCAGCTGCTTTGTATGAGACTGTGTATATCACACGGAGTTTACCATCGAGCCATGAATAGTTTTCTCCCTGGATTGAACCTCATGCATACAATGATGCAATCACTCTATCACTGAGCTCCATCCCCAGGCCCCAGCCATAAAAGGAAGGTCTCAGGAGAAAACAGCTCTTCAAGTACCATGCTGTACAGTGATATCTTCTTCTGGATTGACAACTATATTCCAGACCAGAAGTGTTCTTAGCCAAGGAGCCATTGTTATTTTCAAATTGAAATTTCTATTGATCTCTCCTTTCCTGTGGCATTCTAGAAAGGGTTTTGTGACAGTCACGTGAATATGTACACACAGAATAAGATTAAAGTCTATGATAAACGTAGAGAAAATGGGAAATGGAAAGAGATTGCTGAGGATGCAGGGGAAAGAAGGCATGCAAGAGCAATAGGCCATAAAATACCACAGCTGCTACAGACTCTGGAAATCCTCTTTCTAGACTCTAAAACAGGGAAATTCTGATTTCTAAGAGTTCTGATCTACAGCACAGACTAGACTGTCTTTGTGTTATTAGGGAGAATCATAAGTCTGAGCATCTCTGACTGAATGAAAGTAATTACCTGGTGGTGTGTTGTGACTCTCTACACTTATGAGATACAGGCACGTATGTGCCTGCTCCCCATTACAGAGTCAAGGAGATTGCTCTACAGCCAAGTGGGGATAGGGAGACAGGCAGCAGGGTGAAGAGGCGTCTGCAGACAGCTATGATGTCACTGGCCCTGCAGGTCCACTTTGTGGGCTGCTCATGGTTTGGTGCCTGAGGGCAGACTGCTCATGGAGCAGTCTGAGGGCAGAGACAAACTTCTCCCAGGAGCTGACGGACTGCTATGTTGGTGGGAATATTCTCAGCGATGAGGGTGAAGACAGACAGGACAAGAAGACATTCCTGTCTATTGCTTGTTTTGTCCTGTGCTGTGAGCTCAGAGGTGAGATGTGAAGGCCACTCAAGGAAGAGGAAGAGCTGCATTTCTTTAGCCCTGTGCTCAGTGCCTTCTCCCCCAACAGAGTGAAAAGAGCAGTACTCTGCACATCAAGTTCAAGGCAAATTAATTTTCTCATCCTGTTGAGGATTCCTTGCTGCTGTTCTTGAGCACCTGCAAGTTACAATCTGAAGATGACCTTGCAACCACTAGAAAAAGCAGTTACCATTAGTCAACTGCAGTGATAATTATTAAAAGTGCTGAGAACGGATCTTAGTTTTCCACAGATGTCTCATGGCCATGTGCATCCATCCCAGGCCAAAGCTGAACATTTCCACACTGCCTGCTGTATTACCCACCTTCCTTCCCTACAAACCCAGACCAAGTCCATCAACCACAGCCCATTAACTTGAGAAAATCGGTTTCTTCCAAGCACATTAGCACCAGCGGCAAGCCTGGACAAGCTGGTGTGCCCCGCAGGTGCTGTGTGCTGACCACGCCTGCTCAGGCTGCCCCTTTCTGAGCAAGTCTCCCTGTTCTTCTTTTCCATGGCTGGCGTGGTCTTCTGAACATGCAGATTGGATTCTGTCCCTTTTTTTGTCTTATAGTTTTGGGGTGGCTTCTTGAAAGTGGTGTAGGGAAGAGCGCATTGTCTCACGGTCACCTGAGGCACAAATGCTGAGCACACTGGACACTTGTGCTTCAAGCTTGCTTTACTCCTTGTCCAGCTGTGTCAGCTCACGGAGGTTTCTTTTTAATATTTTTAAAATTGCATGTATTTATTTCCTGTATGTGCATATTTGCCATGACACACAGACGGTGGTCGGAAGAAAACTTGCTGGAGTCAGTTCTTTCCTTCCTCCATGTGGGTTTCAGGGATGGAACTTGGGTCTCCAGGCTTGGCAGCTCCTTTTGCCCACTGAACCATCCCGGTAGCTCCTGATGTTGTTTTGGGCAGGTTTCCTTTCCCGGTTCCATTCCACTCATTTCTGCTGGGTATTTGAAAAGTGCTCTAAGCCTACTGGGCTGTAAACTCCACGAGGAGAAGCAGCTCATCTGTTCTGCAAAACAGTTTCCTCCTGTGACTCCAGCAGATACTGCTTTCTACTGGATGGGCCTGAGGAGAGATGTGCTGGCTTCCAGAACCCTCTGCAGGCCTCTTTGCTTTCACTGTGGTGCCTGTTATTAGGTTTCTATATTTACATAGTTCAATGCACTGCCTGAACTGTGACCACAGGTGTTTGTTTTTTTTTTAAAGGAAAATCAGCTTTTCCTCCCATATTTGGAGAAAAGCATTGAATATCATTTGTATATTTTAAGAATTAAATAAATTAGACATGTGTAAGTGAAACTAAAACAGGAACTCAGTAGAACACCTTCTGCGTTATAAGTCATGAGGGTCCGCAGCTTGAAAATCTGTCTCCACACAATATAATCTCAGTCTTGAGAGAAAACCTGTTCTTAAGACAATAGCTAAATTCAATAACCTTAAATTCAAGATACATGGCATTAAATCCCTCAGGTACCATAATAGCTCTGTAGTCTTTTTCTAGAATAGTATGTCAAGTGTTCTTAAACATATATTTTATTGACATCAGTAAAGCACTGAAAATGTTTTCTTTTATATTCAAACTCCTTTAAAAAAAAAGACTCCATCACTAGACTCTGAGAAATGTACCTCCCACGACCACACTGAGTTCCTTTGCAAATACACAATTCACAATTATAAGCAATTTTGCAAACTGCATGCTATTCTCCAGAGACCAGAGTGCCTTAGAGTGGTTACCTGTATGACGGAGTAATTTTCTGAAATGCTTATTATTTACTGTCTCATCATTTCAGCCTCACTGGTAAACAATGTAACCCTGCTAATTGTGACTAGCCCCAAAAGGCTTCTATACTTTTCTGTGTTCCCAGGACCAAGGTTTGGACCATGACAGAGGCTGCCTGTGTGCATCTCCCTGTCCAACGGTGGGGGCTCTGTTCCCCGCACTGGAATTTCCTAAATTCCAGGTAGAGTAGAAGGTGAACAATAGAACTTAATTTTTAAAATATAATTTAGGTCCTGTCTTATCTGGTTGCAAATCTCATTATCAGCTTTACAGCTGTTTTCCTACCTTGATTTATTTTTATGTTTAGATCAGAAGGAAGAATGGCAAAATTGCAGCCTAGAGGTTTGCATTGGAGAACAAGGTCTGAATTACTCTGCCTGTGATTTACAGCCACGTGCTGTACTTAGCATGGAGGCACAGTTAGGCATGCTTTGTAGGTAGTTACTCCTGTTGATATGATGACAGCTATCGAGAATGAACACAGCCTGGAACAATAGTCAGTTCCAGAAATAGCATTGTCGAAAGTGCGGTGTTTGTTAGATAAATAAATTCTGATGATGGTGGTAGAATTTCATTCAACTAGAGCTCTCACTTTCTCTGAAACCAAGGTCTTTTACTACTAGTTATATATGAATAGTAAAGCCTCACCCAAAACACAGGTATCACCAAAATAAGAAACAGAAAGCAAAGTGTCTTTGAAAGGAGCACACTCAAATTCAACAGGAGAAATAACCCCCAAACCCTGCCTTGAGCTGCTTTAGAGGGTCTCTGCCCCACAAGACTTTATTTGCACAGTAGCAACCCCCAAATTTCCTCTCTGCAGCAGTTATGGAAAGGGTTATATTTGGTCTTTGGGGTTAAAGATGAAGCTAGAACCCAGCTTCTTAAAGTAGGGGTCACAGCCGGGCAGTCAGAGGCAGGCAAATTTTTGTGAGTTCAAGGCCAGCCTGGTCTACAGAGCGAGTTCCAGGACAGCTGGGGTTATAGGGAGACCCTGTCTCGAAAAGACCAAAAAAAAAAGTAGGGGTCACAACCTCACTTGGGGCCATGAAGCCCCGAGGGGGTGGAGCAGGGGGAGGGTCGTATGACTATAGGACTAGCAAAAATTTCTGAATGCACAAGGAACAAAAATTAATTTAAAATTGAATTCCTAATCAATCCAAGGTGTTTGTGCAGTTCTTCCCTATGATACATCTGTGACTTCTCTTGAGCCACAGCTCTGCTCACATGACGTGTACTTTGTACTTCATATGCAGTCACACAAAACACCATCAGTGCTACCTTGGCTGAGATTCTAGACTACGGCGTGTGAATGAACTGCAGTGCTTTTGCTGTGCATACCAAATTTCCTACTCTTGCAGAAATAAGCTTTAATTACAGAAAATAAAGACTTTTAATAGTTTCCTGCTGCCATTCCTCAGCGTGTAGGAAACAGATTAGTTTATCTTTGGACTGGATTGTATTAGAAGGTTTGATTTTTAAATACTGTTCTTTGATTTGCTGACTTGAGTTTCATTTTTAAAAAGTCTTTAAAATGAATCTTGGCTTAGGACAAGGATAAAATTTCCAATACTTTTGGAAACAACCCTACTTGTGCTTCTGCCATTTTGCATACATATTCATATGGAGCAGTATTCTTAGCACTGATGGTTATAAAACCAAAAAAAATTAATTCTGAAAATGTTGAAGATGCTCTGCATCCTACAGTACTATTCATACACGATTCAATTCTTTATGTAAAATAAGCAACATATCCATCTCATTAGTCTCTGTAGTTGCTCTCATTTTTAGTAGATGGTAAGATTACATGCAAACCATAGAACTGCTTTAAAGCAAACTTCCTTATGACTCATTCTCAGTAAATGTTGGATTTGTATACTTCCTCTATAGGCCTGCATGCCCAGGATCACATAAATCTTCCTCAACTGAAAAGGGGTTGTGGGTAGAAAACATCTAAGAAGCCTGTGTTATTATGTGCATAACCCTGGGTTCCACTTGAGCAGAAAAATAAATAAATAAATAAATAAATAAATAAATAAATAAATAAATGTGATGGTTAATCCTGGGTGTCAACTTGACTGGACTAAGGAACAAATAAGAGAAAAAGGGTCCTCTGATTGGACCACCTCAACCCGGATGACCCACCCCAAATGTGGGCATTACCTTCTGCCGGCAGGCAGTATTTAAGGCCACGGCAGCAGGAGCTGGTCCCTTTTCCTCCTGCGGCTTGCTTTTCTCATCTGGTGAGTTTGTCTTGCTGCTGTGATCAACCTTTTTCGGATCCCAGCGTGTACTGAGACTGGCAGATCTCCTGGAATCCATTCGGGCCTTCAGCACTAGACTGGGACTACTGAGATATCCAGCCTTGCGGACTGAGCAGTTCCCTGGATTCCCGGCCTCTCCAGTTCGGCGCTACTGTTGAGCTCCGTCACGTGAGCAAATCAATAAATTGTATATAGTTATATATTCATCCTGTTGCTTCTGTTTCTTTAGAGAACCCTGACTAATACAGATTTTGGTACCAGAAGTGGTTCTAGAGAAACAGAATTGAAAGGATGAATTTCTTTAGTGGGCTTGGTAGCCTCTGGAGCCAGCTCTCCAACCCAATGAAGCCTAGAGTTACTGAAGGCTCTCCTGGTGGCATGAAGAGGAATGATAATCCTTGGTGCAGACTATTTGATCTAATTATGAAGATAGATCCATTTGACTCACCTAACTCACCTCTTGTGAGAAGCAAGGAATTTAGTGACTCTATATATAAAACGTTCGAGAAATTGCAGAAAAATCAGGAAAATAATGATGTTGCCTTGTTGCTCCTAGCATGTCTGGATAAACTGTTAGACGAAAATATGGAGCTCGGTGATAAAAATGACCAGCTCCGGATTCGAAACAACAGTTTAAAGGTTTCCAAGTGTGCTCTGGAAGAGAATCTTCTCTCCAGCAGCCAAAGAGCTAAAGCAGCAGAAAATCAAGCTGGAGCCCTTATTATACGGTTGGCTGATTTACAACGCAAATTTAATTCCCAGCCACGAAAAGTGTCAGCAGTTAAAGTGAGAGCACTGGTGGGGAAAGGGTGGAACCCTGAAACTTGGGATGGAGATGTGTGGGAGAACTATGATGATGAGGATTTTGAACCCTCGGATTCTGAGGGATTTTCTTTATCTGAGGAATTAACCTCCCCACCCTCAGCAGAGAATCCACACCCTGCAGATCCCTCCTCCCCACCCTTGCCTGAGGAAATTAATCCCCCCCTCCCAGTGGGAGCTGATGTCCCTCAGGGCCCAACAATTGTTGCCTCTAGACCTATAACCAGATTGAAGTCTAAGCAAGCCCCTCAAGGTGAGATAGAAAGTGTGGTCCACGAGGAGGTGCGATATACTACTAAAGAAATTAATGAGTTTGCTGATTCATTCCGGCAGAAGCCTAAGGAATATGTGTGGGAATGGATTTTAAGGGTGTGGGATAATGGTGGAAGGAATATAAAATTGGATCATACTGAGTTTATCGATATGAGCCCACTGAGTAGAGATTCTAGGTTTAACATGGAAGCTCGAGCAGTTAAAAAAGGTGTTAAAAGTTTATTTGAATGGTTGGCTGATGTATTTATTAAAACATGGCCTACTAACAGCGAGTTAGAGATGCCTGATATTCCTTGGCTTAGTATTGATGAAGGGATTGTGAGGGTCAGGCAGATGGGCATGCTCGAGTGGATTCGAAGTGTAAAACCACATTCTCCACAATATGAGGACCCAGAGGACATGCCACTCACTGAATTTATAAGATGGAAAGTACTGAGAGAGACACCAGAACATTTGAAGAGCTTTGTTTTTGCTCTATTTCTTATGCCAGATCTTACAGTTAGAGAAGTTGTGGCTCGTTTGCATAAATTAAATGTACACGTAGTAGGTCTAACAGGACCTCAGGGTAGGCGTCAGGTGGCAGCACTGAATCGCAGAAGGCCAGATGAGCGTAGTTACAGTAATTATCATAATGGGTGGCAAAGGCAAAACAATACCTATAATGGCATGACCCGAAATGATCTTTGGAACTGGCTAATTAATCATGGTGTTCCCAGGAACCAAATACATAAGAAGCCTACTAAGTTTTTATTTGATCTGTATAAGCAGAAAAGCTCTAGAACGAATGACAGGAAGTCAACATTTGATTTTAGGAGTAGCGAATCCCGCCCAGTTGACCGGTTTCCAGACTTGAGACAGTTCACAGACCCAGAACCCCTTGAATGAAGGGGTGGCCGGGTTCCAGTGAGGAAGGACCTTGTCACAATACCAAAGAGTTATGCTGTTTGCCTTCCTCCTGTCCTTCCCCAGAGGGACCTGAGGCCTTTTACTAGGGTAACTGTACACTGGGGAAAAGGAAATAATCAGACTTTTCGAGGCCTATTGGATACTGGTTCTGAGTTGACACTGATCCCAGGAGACCCTAAAAAGCATTGTGGCCCTCCGGTTAAAGTAGGGGCCTATGGAGGTCAGGTGATAAATGGAGTTTTGGCTGAAGTCCGACTCACGGTGGGCCCAGTGGGTCCCAGAACGCATCCCGTAGTTATTTCCCCAGTCCCAGAATGTATAATTGGGATAGATATAATTAGAAATTGGCAGAATCCCCACATTGGTTCCCTGATCTGTGGAGTGAGGGCTATTATGGTTGGAAAGGCCAAATGGAAACCATTGGTGTTGCCTCTACCAGGGAAAATAGTGAACCAAAAACAGTATCGTATCCCTGGAGGGATTGCGGAGATTAATGCCACTATCAAGGATTTGAAAGATGCAGGGGTGGTGATTCCTACCACATCTCCATTTAACTCTCCAATTTGGCCTGTGCAAAAGACAGATGGATCATGGAGAATGACAGTTGACTATCGAAAACTCAACCAAGTAGTGACACCAATTGCAGCCGCTGTACCAGATGTGGTGTCCTTACTCGAGCAGATTAATATGTCTCCTGGTACCTGGTATGCAGCTATTGATCTGGCCAATGCTTTTTTCTCAATACCGGTTCATAAGGACCACCAGAAGCAATTTGCTTTCAGCTGGCAAGGCCAACAGTATACCTTTACTGTCTTACCTCAGGGGTATGTTAACTCTCCAGCGTTGTGCCATAACTTAGTTAGAAGGGATCTTGATCGCCTGACTCTTCCACAAAATATCACACTGGTCCACTATATTGATGATGTTATGTTGATTGGACCCAGTGAACAGGAGGTAGCAGCTAGCCTAGACTTGTTGGTAAAGCATATGCGCATGAGAGGATGGGAAATAAATCCAACTAAAATTCAAGGGCCATCTACCTCGGTGAAGTTTCTAGGAGTTCAGTGGTGTGGAGCATGCAGAGACATTCCTTCTAAGGTAAAGAATAAGTTGTTGCACCTGGCCCCTCCCTCCACCAAGAAAGAAGCACAACGTCTGGTGGGTCTTTTTGGATTCTGGAGGCAGCACATTCCTCATCTGGGTGTGTTACTACGACCCATATATCAGGTGACTCGTAAGGCAGCAAACTTTGAGTGGGGCTTGGAACAGGAAAAGGCTCTTCAACAGGTCCAGGCTGCAGTGCAGGCTGCTCTGCCCCTAGGGCCATATGATCCAGCAGACCCAATGGTGCTTGAGGTATCAGTGGCAGATAGAGATGCTGTCTGGAGTCTGTGGCAGGCTCCCATAGGGGAATCACAGCGGAGGCCCTTGGGATTTTGGAGCAAGGCTCTACCTTCATCTGCAAACAACTATTCTCCTTTTGAGAGACAGCTCTTAGCCTGCTATTGGGCCTTAGTGGAAACTGAACGTTTGACAATGGGCCACCAAGTCACCATGCGACCTGAGCTGCCCATCATGAGCTGGGTGTTATCTGACCCACCAGACCATAAAGTAGGACGTGCACAGCAACAGTCCATTGTCAAATGGAAGTGGTACATACGGGACAGGGCCCGGGCAGGCCCTGAGGGCACAAGCAAGCTACATGAAGAAGTTGCCCAAATGCCTATGGTTCCCACTCCTGTTACAATGTCTCCTGGGCTTAAGCATGCACCTATGGCTTCATGGGGTTTGCCCTATGATCAGTTGACTGAGGAAGAGAAGACTAGGGCCTGGTTTACTGATGGTTCTGCACGCTATGCAGGCACCACCCAGAGGTGGACAGCTGCAGCATTACAGCCAATTTCTGAAACAACCCTAAAGGACACTGGTGAAGGAAAGTCTTCACAGTGGGCAGAACTTCGGGCAGTGCACATGGTTGTGCATTTTGCCTGGAAGGAGAAATGGCCAGAGGTTCGATTATATACTGATTCATGGGCTGTAGCCAATGGTTTGGCTGGATGGTCAGGGACTTGGAAGGAGCATGACTGGAAAATTGGTGAGAAAGACATTTGGGGAAGAAGTATGTGGATAGAGCTCTCTGAATGGTCAAAGGATGTGAAGATACTTGTGTCTCATGTAAATGCTCATCAAAAGGTGATCTCAGCAGAGGATGAGTTTAATAATCAAGTAGATCGGATGACTCGTTCTGTGGATTGTCAGCCTCTTTCTCCAGCTATCCCTGTTGTTGCTCAATGGGCCCATGAACAAAGTGGTCATGGTGGCAGAGATGGAGGTTATGCATGGGCTCAACAGCATGGACTCCCACTCACTAAGGCTGATCTGGCTACAGCTGCTGCCGAGTGCCAGATTTGCCAACAGCAGAGACCAACATTGAGCCCCCGATATGGTGCTATTCCCCGGGGTGACCAGCCAGCAACCTGGTGGCAGGTTGACTACATTGGACCACTTCCATCATGGAGGGGACAGCGTTTTGTTCTTACAGGAATAGATACTTATTCTGGTTATGGATTTGCCTTTCCTGCACGTAATGCTTCTGCCAAAACTACCATCCAGGGACTTACGGAATGCCTTATCCACCGTCATGGTATTCCTCACAGCATTGCTTCTGATCAAGGAACTCACTTCACAGCCAAAGAAGTGCGACTGTGGGCCCATGGTCATGGTATCCACTGGTCTTACCATGTTCCCCACCACCCAGAAGCAGCTGGCTTGATAGAACGATGGAATGGCCTCTTGAAGACACAGTTACAGCGCCAATTAGGTAGCAATACCCTGGAGGGCTGGGGCAAGGTTCTCCAGCAAGCAGTATATGCTTTGAATCAGCGTCCACTATATGGTACTGTTTCTCCTATAGCCAGAATTCATGGGTCCAGGAACCAAGGGGTGGAAGTGGGAATGATTCCACTCACTATCACCCCTAGTGACCCAGTAGGAAAATTTTTGCTTCCTGTACCCACGACCTTGCGTTCTGCTGGTCTAGATGTTTTGGCTCCAATGGGGGGAGTGCTTTTGCCAGGAGATACAGCAAACGTTCCATTGAACTGGAAGCTAAGACTTCCCCCTGGCCACTTCGGGCTTCTACTGCCTTTAAGCCAACAGGCTAAGGAAGGAATAACAGTAGTAGGAGGAGTGATTGATCCAGACTACCATGGGGAAATTGGACTTTTTCTCCACAATGGGGGCAAGGAAGATTATGTCTGGAAGGCAGGAGATGCTGTAGGGCGCCTTCTGGTGCTACCATGTCCTATGATTAAGGTCAATGGGAAACTCCAACAACCCAAACCAGACAGGACAATAAATGGCCCAGACCCTTCAGGGATGAAGGTATGGGTCACTCCTCCAGGGAAAGAGCCAAGACCTGCAGAGGTGCTTGCTGATGATGGAGGAAATACAGAATGGGTAGTAGAAGAAGGTAGTCATAAATATCAGCTGAGGCCACGGGTCCAGTTGCAGAAACGTGGATTATAATAGATATTAACTTTTGTCCTATTTGGTTAAGAATGTGCTTGTTCATATGTATATATATGTATATTAAGTGGATACTTGTGTTGTTCCCTTTTGAATGTGCAACTGAGATATGTGTTAAGTGTTGTCATATTTAGGTTATTAGATACTGAAGGACTAAGTTCTTCTCAAGGACATTACCACCTACTCTAAGATATAATGCTTTGCTATTGCACATGAGATACTTATAACATGTTAGGTGGAATTATGACCCTGCCATCGTTTGCAATTGACATTTAAGCAGAGGCTATTTATTGGGTGTCAAGTTGACAAGGGGTGGACTTGTGATGTTTAATCCTGGGTGTCAACTTGACTGGACTAAGGAACAAATAAGAGAGAAAGGGTCTTCTGATTGGGCCACCTCAACCCGGATGGCCCACCCCAAATGTGGGCGTTACCTTTTGCCGGCAGACAGTATTTAAGGCCACGGCAGTGGGAGCTGGTCCCTTTTCCTCCTGCGGCTTGCTTCTCTCATCTGGTGAGTTTGTCTTGCTTCTGTGATCAACCTTTTTCGGATCCCAGCGTGTACTGAGACTGGCAGATCTCCTGGAATCCATTCGGGCCTTCAGCACTAGACTGGGACTACTGAGACATCCAGCCTTGCGGACTGAGCAGTTCCCTGGATTCCCGACCTCTCCAGTTCAGCGCTACTGTTGAGGTCCGACACGTGAGCAAATCAATAAATTATATATAGTTATATATTCATCCTGTTGCTTCTCTTTCTTTAGAGAACCCTGACCAATACAATAAACCTCCAAACAACCCAGAAATATTAATAAAATTTTGTCTTTGCCATTGTGCAATTATGGCATTTAAGCTCAAAATTCAGATCGTGTGGTTCTTTCTGTTATTCTTCAAATTGTAGAATATTAGAAAGATGAAGGTGCTCTGAATAACTGCTGGGATGGTTTGCAGGACTACTCTTCTTCCTCCCACCATAACTTTGATAAAGTATTGAAATGGAACCCTGAGCACCATGTATATACATTATTGCTGGCCACCCCTGCTTTTCAGCTTAAAGTAACCCGTGGCTTGCCTTCTGCACTTGTCTTCTGCATTAGCTACTTCTCTCTCACTGTGGTTATTCACATGGACTCCGACCAACTTCAAAGAGCACGTTTAGGTTAGGGATCAGCAGTCAAGGACCACCGCTTCTTTGAGGTGGGAGAGGCCCTGGGTATGATATAAGCAGAAAGGAGACAAGCTGGGGGGACAATTAGCTTTGGAGCCAGGCAAGCTTATGCTTGGGTTGAGGTTCTGATGGTCTTCGTTTCTTTACCTGTGAGATGGGGTGGGTCATCTATGCGAATTATGCAGAGTCATCATGTGGCTTCAGTGAGGCGATATATGCAACTGCTCCCCCTGTACCCAGCAGTTAGTACTTTGACCCACATAGCTAGGAGTTACTTAGAGGGAGAGTCAGGACCAGTTTTGAGACTTCTACAGCGCTACTTCTAGAGGCGTAGGGGAGTCTGAGGAACAAGTATAAGCAGACTTGAATTCATCTTGTTGCACTTCTCAAAGAACAAACCCCAAGACAAACCGTTGATGTTTCCCTTAGAAGGAGCAGCAGAGCAACAAAGAAAATCCCTTGGAGAAGAAACTGTTAATAATAGCCATGAGTTTCTGAAAATGCCAAAGGCTGTGGAGGGAGCATTCTTAGGAATTATCACAAGGTGGAGAATTAAACACTATTAGACACTATAATTGAGGTTAATTGAGATAGTTTAATCATGTTTCTTTAAAAGTCACTGTTTGGCTACAGGTGGCGGCACATGCTTTTAATTTCAGCATTTGAGAGACAGAGGCAGGTAGATCTCTGTTAGATCAAGGCTGGCCTGGTCTACACAGTAAGTTCCAGACCAGCTGGGGCTACAAGGAGACTATCTAAAAAAGATCTCAGAAGCTGGGTGTGGTGGCGAATGCCAGCACTTGGGAGGCAGAGGCAGGTGGATATCTGTGAGTTCAAGGCCAGCCTGGTCTACATATTGAACTGGCCTGGGACTAAAGGGAGACCCTGTCTCAAAATTACCAAAAATAAATAAATAAATAAATAAATAAATAAATACATAAATACATAAATACATAAATACATAAATATTAAAAAGATCTGAGAGACCCCCCCAAAAGTCACTGTTCCATATATGGAACAGAATTGGTCCTGACTGGGGGTAGGGTTGAGGAAGGGGGAGGTCTTCTGAATCTTGTACCTTGGGAAGTGATATTTTCACCTCTGGGCATGAATATTTATAGAATGTCTTATACTTACTATAATAATAATGTCCAGCTCAAAGGAAATGACTATTTCAGTAATGTATCAATGCACCGAAGAAGACAAAGTCAAGTAGAAAAATAGATTTTCCCTTTTTAACCATAAAACTTCGAATAAACCCAAGCTGCCACCTGAGGCTTCCCATGTGAATCAAGGGTTTCCAGTGTCCATTCTGAAATTCATGTGCTGTCACACATTAGTGCAGGAAGCGTGGCAGCCAGTTTTGATATACTATCTTATTGAATTATCTTTGAATTCTGAAACATTTTCGCTTTAAAAAGAGAAAACTACGGGCTGGAGATATAGCCTAGTGGTTAAGAACACCGACTGCTCTTGAAGAGGACCCAGGTTCAATCCCCAGCACCCACATGGCAGCTGAGAACTGTCTGTAACTCCAATTCCAGGAGAACTCCAGTTCCAGGGGAATCCGACACCCTCTTCTGACCTCTGTGGCATTGCATGACATGGGTGCACAAACCTACATGCAGACAGTACATTCATACACATAAAGATAAATAAAAATTAAAAAATAAAAAGAGAAAACTAGCTTACTATATAGCAGAGCAGGTCTTCCATTGAATCAGTGCTGTCTACCATGGGGTTTGCCCTCTGTACATGCACCTGAATCATACAAATGAATCATGTAAGAAGTTTACCCTGCAGAAGCTGAGCTATCAGGACTCCAAAGGAACACTTACATTCTAAAGACTGCCAAGCATCAGCCCAAGTTTTTTTCTGTATCCATGCCCTCTATCTGGAACACATTAGGCATACTTCCTTGTAGATAGGCAAAGGCATAACAGTTTAAGGAATCAAGAGCTATGTGGCACAAGAAACCACCATGCCTTGCATTGGCTGTCAAGTGGTAAGCACAGCTACTTTCAAGAAAGACCCACACATCTTGATAATTTCTCCCCCTCTTCCAGTTGGAACTCAGGATGTGGAATTAGGCTAGACTCTGAAGATGCTAACAAGGGCCAGTGGCAGAGAGCCAAAGACCATGACCGCTTGGAAGAAAAACACCCACCCAATTTGAAATATCCATGCTGAGCAAGAGCCAGTCACAGTCAAGTATGAGCCATTACAGTTTGGACTCCATGGATTCAGGTGGACGCACAGAGGGCAAACCCTGTGGTAGACATCACTGATTCAATGGAATTTAATAGTCTCCAATAACTAGCAAAAATATTTTTAGAGGCCCTGGATCCTGCCCATCCATCCTGGAGAACCAAGGACTGTGATGTGAGTGTAGTACCACTCCATCTACTGCCTCCTCAAGGAGTATTGCTTTTACAATGGATGGAAGGGTTGAGACGATTTTTCCTGAAACACATACTCAAGGGTCAAGATTTTAAAATCAGACACTTCTCAATTGATGCTGAAAAAGCCTTTGACAAAATCCAGCATCCCTTCATGCTTAAAGTCCTAGAAGGAATTGGGTTGGAGGGATCATTCCTCAATGTAATCAAAGCCATATACAGGAAACCCACAGCCAATATCATCCTAAATGGGGAAATGACAGAAACATTCCCTTTAAAGGTAGGAACTCGGCAAGGCTGCCCCCTGTCACCACTCCTCTTCAATATAGTGCTTGAAACACTTGCTAGAGCAATAAGGCAAGAAAAGGATATTAAAGGAGTACTAATTGGAAAAGAGGAAGTCAAACTATCCCTATTTGCTGATGATATGATTGTTTACTTAAGAGATGCAAAAAACTCCACCAGAAAACTCCTAGAAACGATTAACAGCTTCAGCAAAGTGGCAGGATACAAAATTAACCTTAAAAAATCAATGGCCTTTCTTTACACCAAGAACAAGCAACTGGAGAAAGAATTCAAAGAGACCTTCCCACTCACAATAGCCTCAAAAACAATAAGATACCTAGGAACAAACCTAACCAAAGACAACAAAAATTTTTTGAAGAAGACCTCAGAAGATGGAAAAACCTCCCATGCTCATGGATTGGGAAAATTAACATTGTAAAAATGTCCATTCTACTGAAATTCTTGTATAGATTTAATGCAATCCCAATCAAAATCCCCAAGAGTTTCTTCTTAGGCTTGGAAAAAAAAAGGCCTTAAATTTTCATTTGGAAAAATAAAAACCCTGAATAGCCAAAACAACCCTGAGCAAAAAGAGCTACACAGGGGGATCTCTGTACCAGACTTCAAACATTACTACAGGGCTATAGTCATAAAAACAGCCTGGTACTGGCACAAAAACAGACCTGTTGACCAATGGAACAAAACCCAAGATCCAATCTAGCACCATACCATTTCAGCCACTCATATTTGACAAGGGGACCAAGAGGCCCAATGGAGAAAAGAGCAGCATCTTCAGGAAGTGGTGTTGGCCAAACTGGTTCCCACTTGTAGAAGAATGAATTAAACCCCTACCTCTCGCCCTGTACAAAAGTCAACTCCAGATGGATCAAAGACCTCAATGTGAAACCCCAGACTCTGAAGGTGATAGAAGAAAAAGTTGGCAGCAGACTACAAGATATAGGTGTAGGAAAAGACTTCCTAAATCAGACAGCAGCCGGGCAAGAATTAAGGTTGACAATTGACAAATGGGACCTCATTAAACTCAAAACCTTCTGTACATCAAAAGAAACAATCAAGGAAGTGAAGAGAAATCCCACAGAGTGGGAGGAAACCTTCACTGCAGTACATCTGACAAAGCATTGATTTCCAGAATATATAAACTATTCAAAAAACAAGAAGAAAGAAAACAATGACCCACTCAATAGATGGAGCAAAGAGCTGAACAGAGACCTCACAAGTGAGGAATTAGAGATAGCTGAGAAACACCTAAGAAGTGTTCAACATCACTAATCATTAAGGAAATGCAAATCGGACCACTTAAGAATCATCTTACTCCAATAAGACTGGCTAGGATCAAGAAAACAAATGATACCAGTGCTGGAGAGGTTGTGGGGGAAAGGGAACACTCATCCACTGCTGGTGGGAATGTAAACTCATGCAGCCACTATGGAAAGCAGTGTGGAGAGCCCTTGAAGACTTGGAATGAACTTGCCACCTGACCTAACCATACCACTTCCTGGCAAGTACCTCAAGACTCACCCACTGCAGAGATACATGCCACAGCCATGTTTATTTCAGCTCTCTTCACAATAGCAAGGGTTGGAACCAACCCAATGCCCCTCAACTGATGAGTGGATAGAGAAAATGTGTGGACATCTACACAATGGAGTTCTATGCAGCACTAAAGAAGACGACATCGGTATAGCACAGATTTTGGATGGTATGTTAATCCTGAATTACATTTTCTTCTGTTAAGTATGGCAGGGTCATCGTGTGGTTTATAACATCTCCAACCATTAGAGGATGTAAGCTTGTGGCATCAGCCGTGGGTTATTCCTCCAAGGAGAGAGCCAATAGCCAATTAGATTTGGGATATACGACATAAGGCTGCCCACTGTGCACAGTATTTCCAGGCAGATGAGGTGTAGCTGGTGTGATGGAGGGTTTTGCTTGACTCAAGGAGACCCCAATGTAACCTACCATAACACACTAGTAATGTTTAAATACCTATATACCCCATCTGCGGCTTCATTAGTAGGACCAAAGGCTATATATTATACTGTTTAAAAACCTATATTCTAATGGCATGTGCTTCATTAGTAGGATTGAAAGGTTATGCCTGGACAAGCTGGCAGCCCATGAAAGAAAACAGCCAGAATTGACAGAGTACCAAGACAACAGCTTCCAGAGAAAGTAGACTGTTTTGCATTTCATCCACTTGTGCCCCTTTTTCTAAGCTAGGGAACAATCTGCGGAAAGGGAGGCGCGGTAGAATGTAAGGGTGCGATTGGGGTGAAAGGTGAAACTACAAACAATATAGACTGGACACTCATTTGATCAACTTGATTGAACATCAAACCCCCCCCCCCGCTGGATGGTGGGCCATGGCTGTATGGGTTTGGGCACAACTGCTCGCAATTGGTTTGACATGAAGGATGCTTGTACTCACAAATTATCACTTATTGTTAAAAAAAAAATGAACCAAAACAACAACAAAAAAAACCCCAGAAAGTGCAGAAAAGTTACTGCAGAATGAATGATCTGGGATGGGTAGGGGTGGGGGCGGGGTGAGGGAGAGGGTTATACGCCTGAACTGATTGGAAAATGATGTATGAAATACACCAAAGCATCAATAAAAAAAATAAAAAAAAAAAAGAAAGACGACATCATGAGCTTTGCAAGAAATGGCTGGAGCTAGAGGACATCATGCTGAGGAAGTACACAGTCCCAGAAAAACAAACGACGAATGGTATCCCTCATCTGTAGATGCTAGTGCCAATTACCTAGTTGTAAGTATTTCTTGTGCATGGCCCCTTGAGCTTTTGTCCAAAGCAGTTGGGAGTGATGCATATTGGAAAAACAACAACAACAACAACAACAGAAAGGACTGCATCAAAAAACTGACTGAAACAGTGACCTTCTGCTCAAAACAGTCAACTTCCACATGGAGAATATTGAGAAAGACTGAGAAAGAGATGAATAGCATGTTTGGCAGAATGCATGAGCTCTGGTGGGGTGGGGGGATGGGGGGACACGGGTCTAGATTTGATAAAAAAAAATAAATAAAATAAAATAAAATCAGACACTTGGTAGACAGGTCACTGGATTCCTAGGTTCACAGTGTCTGTGTCAAATACCAGCTGATTGTGAGAACTGAGGAGGGCTGTTGGTAAAAGACTGAGAATAGGCATACGCATCTAGTACTGCTACCATGCTAAACAGCACCTATATACAGCATTCATGCTCAATCAAGCCCCTCTGAATTTGAGATATTTAGTATTTGAAAATGAATTTGGAATCTGTATGGTGGGTAAGAGAGGCGGAGCTGTGTCCACACTCCCAAATCCGTACTTAGATTTCTTAGCCCTAGAATCTCAGAAGATGGCTGGATGTGTGGACAGGGCCTTTAAAGTGCTGATGAAGATAACTCTAAGCTGACTGACATCCTTATAGGAATAGGATAGGATATCAGGGCACAGACACACACAGGAGCATGCTATGTGAATACCACAAGGAGGAAAACAGCCATCTGAAAGTTAAAGAACCTTACCTCAGAGGAAACCACTCCTACTGACACCTTGACCTTGAACATGTAGCGTCCACAGCTATGGGGAATTAATTTCTACCATCTAAGTCATCTATTCTGTGGTATTTTTAAATGACAGTCCAAGAACAAGAGCTGTTACTGGGGCTGCGGATGTTGCTCAGTGGTGGGGAACTTGTTTAGAAAGAGTTGTTATGGGCAGCAGAAGAAGAAAGAAAAGAAGGCAAGAATGACATTAGACAAAATAAAATAAAATATAAGAAGCAATGACTTCTCCAAATTCTCGGTAGAAGAGAGCATATAGATAGCGTGAGAGGCATGCAGGTCTCACTGGAAGTACACACTATGATGGCTTGGTTCCGTTATCACATATTATGACCATACTGACATTAGGATAGTAAACCACTCCTCTTCTTGTTAAATTGATATACATTCAAAACATTAAACTTTTCCACTGTCCTGCTTAGGAACCAAATGGTCTACACTCTCATAAATATGCAAATCAACTCCTCTAAGCACATTATTAATTATTTCGAAGACAGTTGGAGGTCACCAGCTCATACCAATTTCTATGCTTGAAGTCTCATTAACACAAGAGATCACACAGTGAGAAAAAGTAAAGTTTATCACAGTCACTAAATGTGTGTGTGTGTGTGTGTGTGTGTGTGTGTGTGTGTGTGTGTCTGTAGGGGGTGCACACATCGTACTTGTATTGTACTAGGTGTTGTCCATCGAATACTGTTTGGATGGTGATCGTGGTGGAAGTGTGACGAAGGATCACAGTTTATGTCAGAACACCCAGGCCAGCTGAGCCCTGAGCAGAAAGGGTTGGGAACAGAGCAAGAACACCCATTCCCTCACTGCCCTGACAGCTTGTCTCCATGTCACACATTAACCCCGCCCCACTCCCTTACTCAGAGAGCGACTTCTGTAACCTAGCCTAAGTCGCCTGTGTTCCATTTCCTAACCCCAAGCACACAGCACCATAGCACAGGTCATACATCACCTTCCCAGGGAAACTACCAAGAGCAGATGCCTCGTTTTGTGTGGCAGCACTGAAGCTTCTTGTTCTGACCCCTGCGCATTGCTTGCTGTGGGGTTACTATAAGATATAAGAAGGATGGTTCAGCTCAGTGCCTCTCAAATCTCCTTTTCACCTCTCCTTCCTCCAAACCTAACAATCAACAACTAGAACAATTAACAACAAACAAGGGTTCTGAACGAGGAATGGTGCATCTAAAATCTAAAGCAATGTGTACTTCAAGCACACTTAAATTTTCTTGACCTACAGGGTATAAAGAGCTCTGATTTCTTTCAGAATAGAACTGCAAAAAGATACAAAAATCTGTACCCTAGAAAAGCAAAGCATGCATTCTATTTCCTGAGATACCAGAGACCATAGAGGGCGTGGCACCCAGTGTGTGTAATGTTGCATGCAACCGAGCGCCTCCTCTGTTGCACCAAGCAAGCTCCTATTCAGGTGCTTCTTAACCATTGAAATGCTGTTGGGAGGATGTCTGGAGGGTAAAGTGGTTGCTAGGGTGCATGAAACACTGTGTGAGAGGAGGATTTAACACAGACAGCAAGCTGGGTTTCTTAAACTTCATCATCACAAGATCCTAAGTCTCTCCAAACTGCAATGCAGTGATCTTGTCAGCCACACAAATCTTTGCAGTCATGATTGCAGTTTGCCTTTATGACTGTGTGTTCAAAGTTTAGGTGACAACTGATTCAAAGAAGATAAACACATACAAAGCCATTATCTACTGTAATAAACACAATATATGTCATAAAAACAGGAACCAAATCTCTGAATGTCAGAGTAGTCTGCGGGTTTTCAGAGCTGGGTAGTCAGAACCTCTGCTGGAAATGACAGGCTTCTGAGGAAGGAGCTTGGCAAACTCTTCTCAGTATCAAACTGAAATTTTAAAACAGGTACAACACTGTGTTATTTAGAAATGTACACGTAGAAGGTGACAGTGTAAAAAAGGACAGGGGCTTCCTAAGCAGGAAGAAGGCTGTGACTTCTTTAGGAGGTCACATGCAGACCACTGGGATGCAGGCAATGTCTGTTCTTTTGGTTGGTGGGTGGTCACCGAAGTCCCCTATCACTGTACAAATCCTACACTCGGCATGTGGTTCTCTATAAATTTCAGGCTGTATCAAACCACTTAAAATGATATACTTAAAGGTCAATTAGCATCACTGACCACTGTTGTAATCCTTCAAGCCTCAGGAGAGCTCTCTCCATACTGGTAGGGGAAATGCAGAGATTCAAATTCGTGCTGACTGGTGAAAGGAATTTGGACACATATATTAATAAACAGAAGGAAAAAGACTAAAGATAGCTGTTTTGAACAACTCTTGCAACTATCTTAAGCTCTTACAGGCTTCTGTCCAGATATCTTCAGATAAGTAATGGGTATTTGTTTGAAAAATGGTCCTGTTTTACCTTTTAACAAAGTAGAATAGTCTCTTCAAGAGTTTTTATTTTTAGCCTCTAGAGACATGGGAAGAGTGTGTGTGTGTGTGTGGGGGTGTTGGACAACATATATTCAAGCAAAGGAAATAACAGCCTGCTTTACAGAGGCACAGAGACTCTTCCCCTTTGCAACTCACTAAAGACAGACACACAGGTTATATGAACACAAGCTCTTCCTGGAGCCTTGAGGGTAGGATTTCTAGAAAGGCAGCAATTCGAAGACCAAATAGATGGCTGGACAGACAAGGCCTTGTTGACCTGGCTGGAACGAGCTCTGGACGACCATCAGTTTTCCCGACAACTCTTTTTCTGGTCCTTGTCCATGTTCCAGTCACTCCTTATAATGAAGGGACTTGATGGAGCGTTGCTCCTGTTGCAGGCGGTGAGAGGGACACGGACAAACCATGCGATAAATTGTGCCGTTCACCACCCTCTGCACCCGCGCTGGGGACTGCTCTGTTTACAGTCCTATCTGTGCTTCCTCCTGGGCATGGGCCAGACTCCATCTCCCACTCCATCTCTCCTTTCCTCAGTGCACAGTGTGGTTATTTGTGGCCATGCGGCTGGGCTATGCTGTAAGGAACTTGGCAAGAATTGCTGCAGTCCGTTGCCGGGCCTCTGCCTCATTTGTGTGGCTCATGCCTGCGATCTCCTGTGCCCGCTACCCTGTGACTCAGCAGGCACTCAGCAAGTGCTGAGGGCAAACCACCAGATGGTGGATGTTGGAGCTGGGTCCCTGAGTAATGATGTGAGAAGAGCTTTCACAGCTACCCACCGTGGACCATCACACAGTGGATGGAAAGGTTCATACGAATCTGCTGAGATTTCACTCTACCTTCATACTGCCTCATTCATCCAAATAAAAGGGAAACCACCACAATTACCAAACCACCCAAAAGATAAAACAGGAAGTGAGACACAAAGTCTAAACTGAGAAGTGAAACTGTAATGTCCTGCTCTGAAATGCAGCTGTTCTTGAAAGATCTGCCAAGTTAAGTCACCATTAGTGTCTGTGAACATGCTGACGACCCTCACATAGGCTAGTGACTCCAGTGCACAGCTCCCAGGCACATAATCTAGTGACTCCAGCCTGTGAGCGCCTGTCATGCAAGCTAGAGACCTCTGTGCATGGCCCTCAGTCACAAAGGCAATAGTTTTAACCCACTAATGATAGGATGGTTCAGAAATGATGCTGGACTGCTTATAAATGTTCTGAGTAACCGTGGCTCGGAGTCCAGGTTTTAGAGGTTAGGCCTGTGAGTCTGTGTCAGAGGAATAAAGCTTGCAATTCTCTACTCAGCCCTGGGTGCCTCTTCTGATTACAGCCATTACAGAAGGAATAGGAATTTGAGGAACCTGGAAATTTGATTTAATTTCAAGGCAGAAAGAATACTGGCTTCATTTAAAAGAAGAGAAGAGTGATGTTTGGTTGGTCCGGGGAAGGGGCTGACACAAACACAGCCCTTCAGGAACAAAGTTATTAGACAGAGGGCACTGACGGCAGGAGAGCCACGGTCAGGTCTTGAGGTAGGAGAACATTAAAAAAGGAACAGTGCATTATTATATCAGAAACAACATAAATGGGGCCTGATGGGGGAGGTGAGGCTTCTTTCCCTTTAAGACCTGGAAAGGAGTTTCATTAAGGACAGCTTAAAGTAAAAGAGAGAGCCATCATGGAGAGGATGATGGGGAGACCCAAAGGAAGGCCCCCAGAGAGTCCCCTCAACAAAGGAAAGTACCTGACTTCTATATCCTTTCTGGGACAGCAGGAAGTTGTACAGCACACAGTTTACTCTGGGAAAGCCCAGATGACAGAGAGCATGAAGGTTTAAACAAGGGGCAGTAAAGACCAGAGCAGAGCAAAGCAGAGCATAAAGGAGAGAGAGAGAGAGAGGGAGGGAGAGAGAGAGAGAGAGAGAGAGAGAGGGAGAGAGAGAACAGGACCATGAGCTAGCAGCATTGGACTGCAGGCACATCACATCAGGAACTGAATGCCCTTTAATCTTGGGCTAATTTCCCATGGTGACTGTTAAAACTAGACAGGACACAAAAGGTAGAATGAGCAGCTTGCTTTGGAGAGGCAGACAGACACAGAGGAGTGAGTGTGGGCGAGCTCCTAGGCAGCTTGTTACTATGTTAATGCTTATAATATGGATTGCTAAACTGGTAAGACATGCATTATTGTCTGTCTTGTTTTAAATATATCCATTATTTTATATTTTATGCTTTAAGTTACCAATTCTTTTTTTCCCTGGTGCTGCTAGAATGCAAACTTAGGGCCTTAACCATGCTAAGTAAGTGCTCTCCCATTGAGAAACATCCATAGAGCAAGAGTCTTAGTATGTGGCATGGGGTAGACTTCAGCTTGTGCCGATCTTCCTGCCTTCACCTCCCAAATGCTCAGATCACAGATGAACATAGCCAGGCCCAAATTATTATTATTATTATTATTATTGTTATTATTATCAGGTGTGCAAACAGGCCCAGATGATTATTATTACTATTGTTATTATCATCAGCTGTGAACAGGCGCAGATTATTATTATTGTTATTATCATCAGCTGTGAACAGGCCCAGATTATTATTATTATTATTATCATCAGGTGTGCAAACAGGCCCAGATGATTATTATTATTATTGTTATTATCATCAGGTGTGTGAACAGGCCCAGATTATTATTATTGTTATTATCATCAGGTGTGTGAACAGGCCCAGATTATTATTATTATTATCATCAGGTGTGTGAACAGGCCCTTATTATTATTATTATTATTATCATCAGGTGTGTGAACAGGCCCAGATTATTATTATTATTATCATCAGGTGTGTGAACAGGCCCAGATTATTATTATTATTATCATCAGGTGTGTGAACAGGCCCAGATTATTATTATTATTATCATCAGGTGTGTGAACAGGCCCTTATTATTATTATTATTATTATCATCAGGTGTGTGAACAGGCCCAGATTATTATTATTATTATCATCAGGTGTGTGAACAGGCCCTTATTATTATTATTATTATTATCATCAGGTGTGTGAACAGGCCCAGATTATTATTATTATTATCATCAGGTGTGTGAACAGGCCCTTATTATTATTATTATTATTATCATCAGGTGTGTGAACAGGCCCAGATTATTATTATTATTATCATCAGGTGTGTGAACAGGCCCTTATTATTATTATTATTATTATCATCAGGTGTGTGAACAGGCCCAGATTATTATTATTATTATCATCAGGTGTGTGAACAGGCCCTTATTATTATTATTATTATTATCATCAGGTGTGTGAACAGGCCCAGATTATTATTATTATTATCATCAGGTGTGTGAACAGGCCCTTATTATTATTATTATTATTATCATCAGGTGTGTGAACAGGCCCAGATTATTATTATTATTATCATCAGGTGTGTGAACAGGCCCAGATTATTATTATTATTATTATCATCAGGTGTGTGAACAGGCCCAGATTATTATTATTATTATCATCAGGTGTGTGAACAGGCCCTTATTATTATTATTATTATTATCATCAGGTGTGTGAACAGGCCCAGATTATTATTATTATTATCATCAGGTGTGTGAACAGGCCCTTATTATTATTATTATTATTATCATCAGGTGTGTGAACAGGCCCAGATTATTATTATTATTATCATCAGGTGTGTGAACAGGCCCTTATTATTATTATTATTATTATCATCAGGTGTGTGAACAGGCCCAGATTATTATTATTATTATCATCAGGTGTGTGAACAGGCCCTTATTATTATTATTATTATTATCATCAGGTGTGTGAACAGGCCCAGATTATTATTATTATTATCATCAGGTGTGTGAACAGGCCCTTATTATTATTATTGTTATTATCATCAGGTGTGTGAACAGGCCCAGATTATTATTATTATTATTATTATTATTATCATCAGGTGTGTGAACAGGCCCAGATTATTATTATTATTATTATTATTATTATCATCAGGTGTGTGAACAGGCCCAGATTATTATTATTATTATTATTATTATTATCATCAGGTGTGTGAACAGGCCCAGATTATTATTATTATTATTATTGTTATTATCATCAGGTGTGTGAACAGGCCCAGATTATTATTATTATTATTATTATTATTATCATCAGGTGTGTGAACAGGCCCAGATTATTATTATTATTATTATTATTATCATCAGGTGTGTGAACAGGCCCAGATTATTATTATTATTATTATTATTGTTATTATCATCAGGTGTGTGAACAGACCCAGATTATTATTATTATTATTATTATTATTATTGTTATTATCATCAGGTGTGTGAACAGGCCCAGATTATTATTATTATTTTTATTATTATTATTGTTATTATCATCAGGTGTGTTAACAGGCCCAGATTATTATTTTTTTATTATTATTATTGTTATTATCATCAGGTGTGTGAACAGGCCCAGATCATCATCATCATCATCATCATCATCATCATCATCAGGTAAGATGAACTTCACCATACACTGAATCTTTTGCAAGGCTGATTAATTGTTAAGAGCTTCAGTGATTGCAGAGAGCCTTGAATGTTGTAGGTCCACAGCCCAACAACAATTTACTTGGGCCATCTTTAGCCTCCTTAACAGCCATTTCCTCTGTATGTGACCTAATATCTGTGTCGCCATTAGGTAAAACCTTTGGAATATACAAACAGACCACTATCTTCCACCAACCAAAAGGTTAAGAATGCCACCAGATAGCAGCATGGCCTGCAACTGAGATTTTCCCACTCTGCTGTCGATTTCTACCAATGTGTCTGAAAAGTGCTTTGATTATGACAGTTCTCTTTTGCTCTCTTACTATTGAAACTTCGTGAACCTGCCACCATGTTGGAACACAGTATTTGGGGTAACCTGGATCTGTGTTCTTGGGCTGTGCTCACTCATAGTTGGCTTCAGGATAAATGATCTTTTGTCATTGAGGTGAGATCTGTGTTTCTCATTGGCAGGTGTAGAGCCTTGTCTGTGCCAGGGAAATGCTGGACCTCTGAGTCCTGCCCAGATCCCTAAATTAGTAACTCTTTCCCAACTTATTTTGTTGAGCTTTTAGTACACACACTGACTCTACCTTTTTTCTTTGGTGAATTTCCCGACATTTCCAATATGGTTTTAGGGATGATATTGACTTGATTCCTTGTACATATCTGGGAGTCCAATCTTCAAAAGCCAGACAATAATCCTTTTTGTTGTACATTGTGTTTATCTCCCTCACTGGCTGTCTGGAAACCAGGCTTTTTAACTCTGTAGACAGCAGGAATATCTCTGCATCTCCAGATGACTGCTGTGTCCTGCTTCGATACTATTGGCAAAGACACCAGGGACCCTGAGGGAGTCTGTGGAAACCAGATGTAATGGTCGGTCTTTGTTGCTCTATGTCTTTTTCCTCCCAGCTTAATATAATCATCCCAGCACAACTTTGGAGCAGAGATTACCTTTGCCTAGTGGTAGCCATGGCAACTAAGTGACCAAAACAACACAGTGATAGCTAGGTCTATGGTAATAGTGACAGAGTTATTGACACTCCCTAGTAGAAGAAGGAAGGAGAAGGCCATAGGACCTTCATCCGGGCTTCTCGCCATTACTCCTGCCTGCCTTCCACCAGGTGCAAGTGATCTTGGGAGAGTCTAGAATTGCAGGAAGTGGAAGGTTAACTGAAAGGAGGACTTAATGATAAAGCTTCCTTGAGGTTGTCAGACATAATAGGGACTTTGTGGTGAATGAGTTGTTTGGGGGTCAACCATACTCCTGTAGGAAGCCCCTCATTCCTGTGCAGTAAGTCCAACAAACTATCAGTTCACCAAGTTTTGCCTGCCCTGTATGCCCTATATGTTGAGAATAGATGATTGCTTACATTTCCCCAGGAAAAGTTCATGCAACAATGTACAAGCCAACTTGAATGGAGTAAGAAACATATTTATGGGACTGTTTCCAGAGAGGATTAATTGAGGAGAAAGTCTTGCCATGAATATGGACACCATCACATGACAGGGCTTGGCACCCAGAGGGAAGGAAAGGGGAGAGGAGAAAGCCTACAGCCACAGGCCGACTCTCTGCTTCCTGGCCCCAACGATGTGAGCTGCTCTGATCCGCCCTGCCCTCCTCAGCATGAGGGACCGATGCCTCTGAGACTAGGGGCATCATTAATCCTTCCTCTGTAAGTTCTTCTGCTGGCTATTTTGCCATAAAGATGAAAGGTCATAACAACACACAAATTATAGGAAAAGTGACCTTAAAAAGCAAACCACCACAAGCCAACCATCTCTAAACCATATACACTTGGAAACTGTGGCAATGTCAAAGGGCTGCCACTGGAAAGATGGGAATCACTGCTATGGAACCCCAAGGCTATGAGAAACCCATGTGTCAGGGTGCAGAATGAATGAGCAGTAGATATGTCACACAGAATCTTTATCCTAAGAATTCTAAAATAAATCAGCCTAAACTCTTGAAGCTCCATTAAGTTAGTGAGTACATAGTGTGGGACTGAGAAGCTCCATGGACACTTCCCAGAAATTCTCAGCATGCTGTGCTAATAATCACACACATACAGCAGAGATGGCAAATGCTTCGGACTTGCTATAATGTTTCCCAAAGCCCATAATTTAATATAAGTGTTTATCACCGGTTCAGGAAATAGGATGCTTTGCCTGTGTTTGCCAACCTTATTTTCAACCCAATATTTATTAAGTTTTTTATTTATTTATTATTTTTTATGTGTATGAATGTACTGTCTGCATGTAGGTTGGTGCACTTGTGTCGTGCAATGACACGAAGGTCAGAAGACGGCATCAGATTCCCCTGGAACTGGAGTTAAAGACAGTTCTTAGCTGCCATGTGGGAGCTGGGAATCGAACCCGGGTCCTCTGCAAGAGAAATCAGCACTCTTAACCGCTGAGCCATCTCTCCAGCCCCTCAACCCAGCATTTGTTGAGAGCCCTTTGCTGTCCAGCAAACTCGTGGACAGAGGGAGCAGCTTTGCACTGACCAATGCCATGTTCTCCCTCCCGTTCCTGTTGCCTGCTGAATGCTAAGCACTGATGCCCACCCGAGAGGTTATCATTTAATTGTCCTGAAGCATGTCCTGGACATAGGGAGCTTTAAAGTTTCGTGTGACTTAAACGGGCCTCTGGGGTTAAGGTGTGGTACCTAGCAAGAAGCAGGGCATCAGAACATGGTAGTTAGGGGCTCTGGTGCCAACTCCGTTTGGGTCAAAATCTCGGCTCTGTTCTTCCCGGCTCTGTGACCTTGGCTCTGTAAGGCAGATAATAATTGCTATGTTCAGGTTTATAGTTGGCTTAAGTGCAGAAGAATTCTTTCTGTGGAACTTACCAAGATGTCATATCTTGCTGTTTTCAGGCTCACCTGTTCACAACACACATTCTGACATTACCGAGACCTGGCTTCACATCTACTAGTTTGGTTAATTACTAGCTGTATTTTCCTGTGCAATTAAATGTGCTTCTATATGGCTCCATTTCACCATGTGTAAAATGGGAAGAATAACAATATCCATCCTAACAGGACTCAGTGTGTATTTATGCATAAGCTCTAAGAAAGGCTTTTATGAAGTAGGTACTAGGGTGCACATATAATCTTTGCTCACTTTGACTCTTGCAAAGATTATACTCAGTATCCCACTCTTAGTTCCTGGCCCAGTGAGGAGCTGATACTAGGAGAACAGAGTTTGAATTTTTAAGGAATTCAAATCATTTTTAATTATTCATCATCACAATTTCATCAGCAATGATGGCTCATTGGTGGCTAGCTATACCTTGAAGAATGTAAATATCTACAATTGAGATCTGAAGATATTTAACTGAAGGATCTTGGAAGAAGCTTGAAACCCTGTACTATGGAATAAAGAACACATTATGGCATATGTTTTGATTGTAAGAGATCTTAATATTCATGTAGAAATGAATGCATACAGGCACTCTTAGCAAGACATTTAAGATGTGGGTCATTTGTCAATATAAATACATACATATATATATATATACACACATACACACACACATATATATATATATATATATATATATATATATATATATATATATAGGCATATATCACAACCTATGCCTCCTTATAGACCTAGTGTAATTTGATTGACTAGAATCATAGTTCCTCTCTTTTCTGATATATAATTAAGTCATAGAAAGCTTATAGCTGTTCTCTGGGTTTTTTTCAAGTTATTTTCTTTTTAAAAATTTTTATTTATTATTTTAAATTTTATGTATGTGAGTGTATTGCCTGCATGTAAGTAGGTTGCATCTGTGTCATGCAATGCCCTTGGAGGTCAGAAGAGGGAGTCAGAGCTCCTGGAACTGGAGTTTCTGGATATTTGTTAGCCACTGCATGGGTGCTGGGAATTGAACCTGGGTCTTCTTCAAGATCAGCCCATGCTCTGAACTGCTGAGCCATCCCTTCAGCCCCAGCAAGTTATTTTCTTATATGGTAGAATCCAAATATTATTGCATGGTTTGCCCAACTAAGGAGTGACATCGAATTGTTGAATTCTGGGGAAAGGGGTCGCTGAATGGACTGAGGCAGGATGGATAGGAGGTAAGGGACAAACAGCCACATTGCTACACAGTATTAAGAATAGCCCAGAGCAATGCCATGCACAACCACATGCTCTTCGGTGCTGTGGAAACCAGATCATCTTCATTGTCAACCTGACTATACCCAGAATCACCACGGTGTCTACAGAAAGGTTTGGCTTAGGTTGGCAGACCTACCATTCCACAGGCTGGGGTCCTAGACTAAATAAAAAGGAGAAGGCAAGTGGAGCACTGGCAGGCACTAGTCTCTCTGCCTCCCGACCATACACGGTGTGAGCAGCTGCCTCCCTCTTGCTGCTCCTGTTACCACACCGTCCACACCAGGGCCAACTGTGCCCTGAATGTGGGAGCCTGAAGGGATCTCCTACCTCAGGCTGCTTTCGACAGGTGTTTTTATCTCAGCAAGGAGAAAAGTAATTAAAACACCATTACAGAGGGATGACCCAATCTTATTCCTGGGTGTTGGAGAGTCCTTCAGCCTATTCCAAACCACCAAGCTAAATTCAAACAGCATATCTACCCCAAATTCCTATCCTACTTCAAGTCTGCTAGGACAGAAGAGTCAAGAAGCAGAAAGAGAAAATAGCAACCCCTAGGGAGTAGATGGCCTTGTCCTTAATAAGGGCCCTAGACTGGTGTGTGGAGCCATCACACAGGGTGCCCTATTTCAAAGCCAAGCAAGTGATATATAAAAACAATGCCCATGCTGTGCAAGTACTAGAGACAACCCAGCTGGTTTTCACAAAATGAAAACACATTTACAAGTGGAGTCCAAGCCAATTTTTTAAAGAGCTAACATAATACTAGATAATCAATACTGGGGCCATTCAAACTACATTTTTCTGAATAAGGGCTTTTAGAGACCTAAGTGAAAACATTGCTGAAGAGATGAAGAAACAAGTGTTCAAATGGGCTATGCTGGGTGATTCCTCGCTGAATGGTGGGACTGCTGCTGTCTAGTTTCTCCGTTTGTAGTTATTTGCTTTGTTCTTTCTAAATAACAAGATAAACAAATAGGAGGCTTTAAGCTTCTGGCTGGGAAACATTAAAGAAAGAGGTGTCAGGGGAAAGAAAGTGCTCAACTGTAGGAGGGATTTTTTTCAAAAACGAAAGCAAATGTGTACGAGTACCACATTTAAATAACTGGAAGTGGGGCTGGAGAGATGGCCTAGTGGTTAAGAGCGCTGACTGCTCTTGCAGAGGACCCGGGTTTGATCCCCAGCACCCACATGGTGGCCGAGAACCATCTGAAACACCAATTCCAGGAGAACTCTACTTCCAGGGGAATCTGACACCCTCTTCTGACCTCCGCGGCATTGCACGACACGGGTGCACACACTTGCATGCAGACAGTACATTCATACACATACAGAAATAAATAAAATTAATAAAAAAATAACTGGAAGTGAGGCGGCAGCATCAACAGGAATGCTTAAAATAATACCAAGGACAAGTGTGAGGAAGATTATTTGGAATTCATTAATTCCCTGCTTTACTTTTAAAAGAAAGAAGATGAACTGACGACTGTATGTGATTCTAAGAACCTCAGTTCCATTGATAAACTTAGTTAAAAATAAAATTAAATTATTTTCAAGGAGAACACACAGCAATTTATGTGCTAGAGCTCAGACAGGCAAAGCTTTCTTCAGAAAGGTTCTTAGGTATGTCATGGCAAAGAATTTGCAAAACTGAAGCTAATTTACTCACATTCTTTATCAAAAGAAGGGACCTAACACTGTAACTACTGCTGTGAGGGTAAGAAGCCACATGGTTGGACGTGTTATAGAGAAGAGCCTCTGTGAAGAACACAATCATTTCACCTGTTTCTCAACTTTAAAATGAAGGGGAGGGGCTGGGGGGAGAAAGGTGAAAAGATCTTAGATACATGGAAAGGTCAAAATGAGCAAAAGCAAAAAGCAAGAAACTTTGATTTCTCAAATAATTGATTAGAAACAATTCTTGAAGCTTCCAGGGCTTGTTGGGGAGGGACCAAGAAGCCTCTTGTTCTTAATATGAAAGAGCATGGAAGGGGTAGTAAGGAGTGCTGCTCCGGGAGAGGAATTGAGAAACAGCAAAATAAGCGGTAAAATAAAATAAACATATGACACAGCAACCTTCTTCCTGGGAACGTATCTCAGCAATACTCTGACAGCAATATGAGAATATGTGCCCACACCAGCCATAGTTCCAGAAATGTTTGTAAGGAATAATAAAAACTAAGTGTGCAACAATAAAGGCAAAGTAGAGTAGACATTCTCAAAGGAATTCAATGATGCTATGTTTGGAAAAAATGGATAAGGGGGCTGGAGAGATGGCCTAGCAGTTAAGAGCGCCAACCGCTCTTACAGAACACCCGGGTTCAATCCCCATCACCCACATGGCGGCCGAGAACCGTCTGAAACTCCAATTCCAGGAGAACTCCAGTTCCAGGGGAATCTGACACCCTCTTCTGACCTCCGCCGCATTGCACGACACGGGTGCACAAACTTGCATGCAGACAGTATATTCATACACATAAAAAATAAAATTAGGCCAGGTGTGGCGGTGCATGCCTTTAATCCTAGCACTTGGGAGGCAGAGGCACGCGGATCTCTGTGAGTTTGAGGCCAGCCTGGTCTACAGAGTGAGTTCCAGGACAGCCAGAGCTGTAGGGAGACCCTGTCTCAAAAAGACCAAAAAAAAAAAAAAATGGATAAAATATCTATATGGTGCTGAAGCATGATCTCCAGTATATAGAGTGATAACTCAACAACAAAACAACAAATCTCCAACTTAAAAATGGCAAAGGACTAGAGTAGATGTTATTATAATAAAAATACATAAATGACAAGCACATGGAAAGGTATTCAACATCAAACATACTGATGAAAGGAAAACCCAGACAAACTGTCTCTATATCCAGAGTAACAAAACCAGATCTTGTAGGGCCAGCCTAACCCACAGGCATTCTTTGTTCCTTGGCTGAATAATATTTCATCTTTATTTTCCAATGCTTCTATGAGACCCATGCATTTACTAGTTCCCCACAGTTCCCTGGAGTTTTATAATCCCTGTGCTCTAACCACTAATGTTTCTTTGCTGTCAACGACCAAATTTAATGTATCAACTTCTGAGCCAGGGTTAGGCTTATCCAAAATAGTTTTATATAAATAGCCCTTCTTCTATTCTTAATTAGTATGAAGAGGTGGGGGAATAAAGAGTTTTACTCACCCACACAGGGCAGGGAGTAGCCAAGCTGAGCATCGTGGACAAACTGCCGATCGTTGAGTCTTGTCACACAGTACAAGTAGAAACAGTCCAAGCAAATCACATGGCGATGGTTGCACTGGAAAACCAGGACAGGGCTCCTGCAGAGACAAAGAAGTTTCCCATAGGACCTCCAGTGTCAACAGCCTCTGTTATTCCAGAGGGTTGCCTTGGACACACTCTGTGCAAAGACCTGGGTTGCCTAGCCTTGAACTCGTCTATTCCAAGGCTATACCTGAAACACTGAACACACTCTATAACTGTACAGATCATTAATTGTCATACTTTTATATTTTATGTCAATACATTTATCAATCAGTTTAGACCTGAGGTCAAATGTAATCCCTTTCTAGAAGTCAGCCCTGATTCCCAATTAACCTGCTCAGTGAGATGTCTCTTCCCACCAAACCATTGTCACCACACAGCACTGATGTGCTTCTCCTCCTTGTCCACAGTGATCTCCTTGTAGTAGATACTGTGTCTGTGTTACATTGCTATTCCTACAGACTAGCCCTTGGATACAGTCACATCAGCTCCTGAATTCAATGGTAATCCTATAAGCCCTGAACTTCCCCCAGAGTCAAAAGGAATAAGATACTTGCACCAAAATATATCTCTGTTCAATAATAATCATATTATTCCAGCGATCAGAAAAGTGGTATTTAGAAACAAGAGGTCAGCTAACATGGAATTTTTATCCATTTTAAGATTTAAGAAATACATTTTCTTTGTTGTTTTAATTTTAGGTCTATGAGTATATCATGTGCATGTATGTAAGTATATCATGTGCATGTATGTAAGTATATCATCTGCATGCATGTAAGTATATGATCTGCATGTATTTAAGTGCACCCAAGTTGTGCCATGCCTGTGGAAGTCAGAAGAGAAAGTCAAATTCTCCTGGAACACCTTGAGGATGCTGGGAATTGAACCTGGGTCCTCTGCAAGGGCAATCAGTGCTCTTAACTGCTGAGCCATATCTCCAACCCCCCATTTTAAGATTTTTGTCTGTGATTCTAGGACAATATTTAATTTCTCAAATTATGGTTAGAGGATTCTGAATAAATCAACATATTCAAACCCTAAAAGTGTTGGATTCCCTTATATGGTGATTTAGATGAGGAACAGCCCCCTAGGCTCCCGAATTTGAATACTTGGTCCCCAGTTGATGGTGCTGTTTCATCAGGTTTTTGAATCTTCAAGAGGCAGAGACTTGTTGGAAGAAGTGTGCCACTGGGGCAGGCTTTGAGGGCTCATGGCCCCCCATTACCTAGTATTCCTTTTATTGACAGCACAACCAGCTGGCTTGCTGCTCCCGATGCCACACCCTCCCCAACACGATGGACTCTGTCTCTCTGGCAAGCCCCCAAATGCCCTTTTCTTCCTTAAGTTGCTTTTAGTCATGGTGTTTTACCTCAGTAACAGAAAAGCAATTAATACACCTTAAAATAACTTTTAGAGGAAAACAATTCTCCTGAAAAGCCATGTCATTTTCCAAATGAACCATATGCACTTATGTCTAAAAGGGAACAGATTGAGTGTATTAATTTGAGATTGGCCCCAAGGCAATTTCAATGGTGAGAAAGTCGGTGCAGTGAATTTAGATAACCCATTACCTATGTAATGACAACAAAGCACAAGATAAACATGCTCTTTTGTACCCAATTCTTGGCAGCTACAAGGTGTTTTCAAAAGCCCTTTACCAAGAAAAATTAATATTAAATATTAATGTTACTGAAGATAATTTCTTAACTGCAAAAGGTTTTCCAAATTCTGTTCTCTCACTTGTTTCAAAGCAACGCCTAACACAGAATGAAGTGGAAAAGAAATCCCCTGGTACATTAACATCACAATCAGCTTAATCTGGGTAGGAGTCCCTAAATGTCTCTGTGTGTGTTTATGAAAGTCCTCCTCTCTGGACCTACCAGAACCCTTTTAAGTCTTTCATTCCTGTTTGTCTGGCTTTAGTAAACTGCTCTAAACTTTAAATTTTTTCCCTTCCAAGAACTTTCCTTCTGAAGACCATTAAATGCAGCAGTTTCCTATCTCTGAGTCATCCCCTCCCTCACAAGCTGTGCACTGTAATCTATGCGGCATCTATATTCTGCAGTCTTCTAATAGAGCTAGAGTATAAGATAGATATTCTGCACTAAAACTTTGGAAATATGGCCGATTAAGCCTTACAGACTCCTAATCTGTTATCAGTATAGGAAACACTGGGGAAGCTAGCAAAACATCTATAAAGTGTTCCTGCACATAACAAGGAGAGCTTAAGGATGACCCTAAAGAGGGAATAACAATTTGTAAAATCAAGCCAGTTACCCATACACTGCCGCCCAGGGATCTGCAGGCCTGTGCTCATTTTCCGTGGGTTCTTTTCTTTCCTTGTGGGAAGAACACCCAGGAAGAGATCCCCCAGATTGTTTTCTCCTTCAGCTTCAGTGTACTCCAAAGGGTCAGAAGTCATCTACACAGCCCACAGAAGATCTGCTGGTCTACTTTATTAATGACATCATGCTATAATCATAGCAAATACATTGGATGCCATGTGAGACAAACTCTACAAAGATTCAGGGCTGGAGGTGGAGGCCTGGAAGGACACACTGTTCAAAGCGACAGACACATTAATGACAGTAAACATGGGGCAGTGCAGGCTGACGGAGGACCACAGGAAGAGTCCTTATGTAACTACAGCTGTCCTGGGCCACTTCAGCCTCCTTGAACCAAGATGGAGGCAGGGAGGGCAATTTGTATGGTCAGAGTAATTGACTCTAGTCAGCAAGAATAGAAAGGGCTACTGCTACATGTAAAGCCAGCGAGTACAGGTCTGGCATCCGCAGGCCACCTGCT
This sequence comes from Rhizomys pruinosus, assembly GCA_009823505.1. Classification (NCBI taxonomy): domain Eukaryota; kingdom Metazoa; phylum Chordata; class Mammalia; order Rodentia; family Spalacidae; genus Rhizomys; species Rhizomys pruinosus. The sequence goes on along the minus strand of VZQC01000085.1, from coordinate 1,841,232 downwards.
GCAACTCATGGAGCTTTCTTGACTGTGTCATTGACAAGGGCGTCAGCTAAGGCTCCACTGCTTGTACCAGGACTTGATACCCTTTGGGGATACTTGCTGCTGCAGCTAGCATCAAATAGACCTCACTGTTACAAGAAGCACAGGCTCCAGCAGGGACTTAGAGAGCATCTACTTTGAGTAAAAGCAGGACAAATGGGCAGCGTGGCTTGGCAGAAACTGACAAGCAAAGGGACCAGGGCTCATGAAACACAGATGTGGTCAGCACTGAAACGAGGACAGAGAACCATTTAACACCTAGAGAACCATTTAACACCTGAACACAGCAGGTGTAAAGTAACCATGGGAAACTGGGGCATCAACAACAGCAGAGGACTCACACATGTGTATGTTCACTTTGGAAAAGGGAGAATTTCCAAGTTGCAAGAAGTCAAAAGTCATAGTTGAGTCACAGGAATTTTTACTGTCTATTGTACATGGACAATTAGTATAGATACACAAATATAATAAAAATATTAACTACTGATAGATAAATGTACATATTGATTTGTATAAAGCATAAATGGCTTTGTACAAAGCATAAATGGCTTTGTTGGATGTAACTATATATATTGACACAAAGAAATTCCAAATGCCTTAAGGAAAATTAATGGACAAAACCAGCAAGGACCACTGGCTGCCTCGTCGGTGGGAAGTCAGGAGGGCAGGGCTCGGTTTTGCTCCTTTGGAGAGTTTGTGAATTAGCACTTTCTCTCTGGGCCCCTAGCTTGTGTGGGTATGTGCTGGGCGCGGCTGGAAGCATTTTACATGTAGCAGCGTATGATGCAGCCCTCAGTAGTGATCTCTAAGTATCTTCTACCACTATTCCCATTTCACAGGTGGGAAAACAGATGCATAAAAAGTGGTGTCCTTGATGTCACTCTGCTGGGACTAGACGTGAGGGAGATGTTCTTAACTGCTGTGGTACACACTTCAGACCTTCCTGGTCTTCCACAGACCCATGAGACCATCACAGAGAGCGATGGTTACATGGCTGGAAGGCCCAGCAGGGAGCAGGTGCTGCCTTTTGCCCACTTGGCTGCAAGCTGAGGTTCTGGTCTGTTCTGGCTAATAAGAGAGCAGGGTGGAGAGTGTTTTCAATTGCTCTTTGTTCTTCAGTTTCTTTTTAGAAAACCGAGTGTGTGTGTGTGGTGTGTGTGTGTGTGTGTGGACACACGCTGTGACAGGAGTTACTGTAGTGTGTGCATGGCGAAGGCCAGAGTTGAATCAGGTGTTTTCAATTATTCTCCAGCTTGGATTTTAAAGTATTATTATCTGTATATATGTTGTGTTCAACATGTGTATGTGTACATTGACTGTGTGTGAGGGTGTATATATGTGTCCCGGCACACACTGTGAGGTCAAAGGATGACCTCTGGTGTCAGTCCGCCTTCTGTTTCAATGAGTCAGGTCTTCTTGTTTGCTGCTTGATTGTGTACACCATGGCTAGACAGCCATGTACGCCAGGCTAGGACAGCCCATGAGCTGTCTGTGGGATTCTCCGTGTCTCTCTCCCATTTCCCACAGAGACAGTGCTGGGATTACAGGGACACATCCCATCTGGCTTGAAATGGGTTCTGAAGGATCTGAATTTAAGTTGTCAGCTTGTGTAGCAAATATTTTCTAGCCATTGAGCTGTCTCCTTGGCCCTGTCCATCACAAGTGTTTGAGACAGGTCTTTCACTAATCTTGAACTCACTGATTAAGCTATAGATGATAGGGAGGACAGGGAGGAGAGCGGAGGAGATGATAGGAAGGATGAGGAGCAGATTGGAGGAGATGATAGGAGAGGAGGTGGAGGAAGCAGGAGCGTTGGAGGAGATGATAGGGAGGACAAGGAGCAGGGTAGGAAGGACATTGAATAAGGTGAGGACAGGAGCAGGGTTGAGGACATGATAGGGAGGACAGGAGAGGGTGGAGGACATGATAGGGAAGATAGGGAGCAGGGTGGAGGAGAAGGCAGGGTGAGAGTAGGGAGGACAGGGAGCAGGGTGGAGAGAAGATAGGGAGGACAGGGAGCAGGTGGAGGAGACTGATAGGGAGGACAAGGAGCAGGGTGGAGGAGCATGATAGGGAAGACAGGGAGCAGAGTGGAGGAGATGATAGGGAAGCAGGAGCGATGAGGAGAGAGAGCAGGGAGCAGGGTGGAGGAGATGAACAGCGGGTGGAGAATAAGGAGGAAGGAGCAGGGGAGAAAAGGGCAGGGAGCAGGGAGAGAGCAGATGGGAGCGGAGCAGGGGTGACTAAGGAGGACAGGGCGGGTGGAAAGAAGAGCAGGGAGCAGGGTGGAGAGAAAGGGGGTAGGGTGGAGACTATGGGAGGACAGGGAGCAGGGTTGGAGAGAAGATAGGGAAGACAGGGAGCAGGTGGAGGAGATGATAGGGAAGACAGGGAGCAGAGTGGAGGAGATGATAGGGAAGACAGGGAGCAGAGTGGAGGAGATGATAGGGAAGACAGGGAGCAGAGTGGAGGAGATGATAGGGAAGACAGGGAGCAGGGCGGCATGAGGGAGGACAGGGATGGTGAGGAGATGAGGGAGGACAAGGAGCAGGGTGGAGGAAATGATAGGGAGGACAGGGAGCTAGGGTGGAGGACATGATAGGAAGGACAGGGAGCAGGGTGGAGGACATTGAATAGGGAAAGACCAGGGAGCAGGGTGGAGGACATGATAGGGAGGACAGGGAGGCATGGGTGGAGGACGATGATAGAGGGAGGACAGGGAGCCAGGGTGAGGACATGATAGGGAGGACAAGGAGCAGGGTGGAGGAGATGATAGGGAGGACAAGGGAGCAGGGTGTTGGAGGACATGTAAGGGATGGACAGGGAGCAGGGTGGAGGATGATAGGGAGGACACGGGAGCAGGGTGGAGAGATAGATAGGGAGGACAGGGAGCAGGTGGAGGAGATGATAGGGAAGACAGGGAGCAGGGTGGAGACATGATAGGGAGGACAGGGAGCAGGTGGAGGAGATGATAGGGAAGACGGGAGCAGGTGGAGGAGATGAAGGGAAGACAGGGAGCAGGGTGGAGAAGAGAGATAGGGAGGACAGGGAGCAGGGGGAGGAGAAATGATTAGGGAAGGACAGGGAGCAGGGAGAGGACAGATGATAGGGAGAGACAGGGAGCAGGGTGGAGGAGATGATAGGGAAGACAGGGAGCAGGGAGTGGAGGAGATGAAGGAGGACAGGGAGCAAGGTGGAGGAGATGATAGGAGACAGGAGCAGGGTGGAGGACAGATAGGAGACAGGGAGCAGGGTGGAGGGATGAAGGGAGGATCAGACAGGTGGAGAGAGAGAGGGAGGACAGGGAGCAGGGTGGAGGACATGAATAGGGAGACAGGGAAGCAGGGTGGAGACAGATAGGGAGGACAGGGAGCAGGGTGGAGGACATGATAGGGAAGACAGGGAGCAGGGTGGAGGACATGATAGGGAGGACAGGGAGCAGGGTGGAGGAGATGATAGGGAAGACAGGGAGCAGGGTGGAGGAGATGATAGGGAGGACAGGGAGCAGGGTGAGGAGATGGATAGGGAGGAACAGGGAGCAGGTGGAGTGACATGATAGGGAGGACAGTGGAGTAGGGAAGGAACTGGAGCAGGGTGGAGGACATGATAGGGAGGACAGGGAGCAGGGTGGAGGACATGATAGGGAGGACAGGGAGCAGGGTGGAGGAATGATAGGGAGGACGAAGGAGCAGGGTGGAGGATATAGGCAGAACCTGAAACATAGGAGACAGGGAAGCAGGTGGAGAAGAGACGATAGGGAGGACAGGGAGCAGGGTGGAGGACATGATAGGGAGGACAGGGAGCAGGGTGGAGGAGATGATAGGGAAGACAGGGAGCAGGGTGGAGGAGATGATAGGGAGGACAGGGAGCAGAGTGGAGGAGATGATAGGGAGGACAGGGAGCAGGGTGGAGGAGCATGATAGGGAGGACAGGGAGCAGGGTGGAGGAGATGATAGGGAGGACAGGGAGCAGGGTGGAGGAGATGATAGGGAGGACAGGGAGCAGGGTGGAGGACATGATAGGGAAGACAGGGAGCAGGGTGGAGGAGATGATAGGGAGGACAGGGAGCAGGGTGGAGGACATGATAGGAGGACAGGAGCAGGGAGAATGATAGGGAGGACAGGGAGCAGGGTGGGGACATGATAGGGAGGACAGGGAGCAGGTTGGAGGAGATGATAGGGAGGACAGGGAGCAGGGTGGAGGACATGATAGGGAGGACAGGGAGCAGGGTGGAGGAGATGATAGGGAGGACAGGGAGCAGGGTGGAGGAGATGATAGGGAGGACAGGGAGCAGGGTGGAGGAAGATAGGGGACAGGAGCAGGTGTGAGGAATGATAGGGAGGACAGGGAGCAGGGTGGAGGAGATGATAGGGAGGACAGGGAGCAGGGTGGAGGACATGATAGGGAAGACAGGGAGCAGGGTGGAGGAGATGATAGGGAAGACAGGGAGCAGGGTGGAGGAGATGATAGGGAAGACAGGGAGAGGGGGAGCATGAGGAACAGGAACAGGGTGAAGAGAGATGATAGGGAGGACAGGGAGCAGGGTTGGAGGAGATGATAGGGAGACCAGGGAGCATGGTGGAGGAGATGATAGGGAAGACAGGGAGCAGGGTGGAGGAATGATTAAGGAGGGACAGGGAAAGGCAGGGTGAGGAGTGATAGGCAGGAAGTGAGACAGATAGGGAAAGACAGGGAGCAGGGTGGAGAAGATGACTAGGGAGGACAGGGAGCAGGGTGAGGACATGATAGGAAGGACAGGGAGCAGGGTGAGGACATGATTAGGGAGGACAGGGAGCAGGGGGAGGGATGAGTGGAGGCAGGGAGCACCAGGGTGGAGGAAGATAAGGATAGGGAGGACAGGGAGCAGGTGGAGGAGATGATAAGGAGGACAGGGAGCAGTGGTGGAGGAGATGATAGGGAAGACAGGGAGCAGGGTGGAGGGAGGTATAGAGAGGAAGGGAGCAGGGGTGGCAGGACATTGATGAGTGAGGACAGAGAGCAGGGTGGAGGAGATGATTAGGGAAGGAACAGGGAGACAGGGGACAGCGTGAAGGACATGATAGGGAGGACAGGGAGCATGGTGGAGGAGATGATAGGGAGTACAGGGAGCAGGGTGGAGGATATGATAGGGAGGACAGGGAGGAGAGCGGAGGAGATGATAGGAAGGATGAGGAGCAGATTGGAGGAGATGATAGGGAGGATGCAGCAGGTTCTGGGCAGGGAAGGGAACGGCTCTAGGATACGGCATGTGGTCTCTAAACTGCCAGACTCACAAAAGGCTTTGCTGAAGTCTCAATACTTGGATCTCCTTAGACTTCATATACTAGCACATTGGCCCTGAATTCACAGTATCAGGAGGTGGATTTCTGGGAAGGCCATCAGTGTAGTCCCAATAAATGGGATTATTGTCTCTTCCCAACACATGAGAACATAGAGCCACTGTCTATGCCTCAGAATGCAGGTTCTCACCAGATAGCAAACCTTTTGGTACTTTGACCTTGGACTTCATATTCCCTAGAAGTGAGGGAAATAAGTTACTGTTGTTCATAAGCTGCTTAGTTCAGTATTTTGTTATGACACTTGGAAGACCAAGACAGCTTCTGAACATGTGAGGGAGTGATGCTTTAGGAGGCTGAGCTCTGAGGAAAGTTTGGAAGGAGAAAATCTGAAAGTGGTGAGAACTCTTTGGAGGTCTTTTTATAATTATTAAGGATCCAGACAAGGGTGTGGTGGGGAGGAGAAGATGGACGGGCTGGCGTTGTGAGGAAGGCCAGCCAGGACCCATTTCTCTTGGCTCTTTTATTCCTCCTGACATTCCTCCTGTGTCCTTTGATCAAATTACATATAAATGCTACTTGATCAATCTAGAAATGGTTTTACTCCAATGAAATAGGTGGCAGTGCAGTTAATTAAAGGTTAAATAAAGTTCTAAATCCTACGTAAAATAATTATAAATGTATTACTTGACATTACTGAAGAATTATTGGTAAGCAGTGATTTCTCTGTTTTGTTATAGGAATGACTATTTGTTCACCTAATATTCAACACAGCTGAAAGAGATTAAGTAATCCAAAATTATGGAAAGCCATCCACATATATTACCCAAGCAGAAGATTGTTGTACAGCACTGGACAATTATAAATCCTTACAGGATTGGTTCTCTAGTATCTGCTAAGGGGCCATCAATGTTCTCATATTTACTTTTTTTTTTTTTGCTTCCTCTGCTTCAGGCTGAATGTACAGCCCTTTTCTCATATTTACTTTGTAATATGTGAGTTTAATCCACTCTCCTTTCTATTTCCTCAACTCCCCCCTCCGTCTGTTTCTCCCCATACCGAACTTCATTTACATGATCAAGAGAGAGATGATGGTTCCAGATTATCAATGAATGTCATACCCATTGAAAGGAATATGCCAGGAATTTACAGATATGTAATGATAAGAACTGAGTGCAATGTCTCAACTTGGTTAGAGTGGGCAGGAGGGGGCACAAATAATTACAATACAGGGCAGAGCAATTTAAGTTTTATTGGAGTTGTAGAAAATCCTAGCAGGCTCTACAGTAAGCACTCACTATGATGCCTTCCTATGAGCGTTCCTAACTACTCTCCTTTTCACATTGAATGGATGTTCTTCAAGTAACACACACATACACACACATATACACACATATACACACATGTACACACACACATACACACACATGCACACACGCACACACACACAAACACACACACACACGCACCCATGCACACACACACAAACACACACACACACACACACACACACACACGCACACACAAATAAAAGACTGTGATAGAGGGCATCAGAAACACAGCTGAGACCTGTCTGTTCTCACTGTGGGCTTTGAGAAGAACAAGCAGCCCTGGTGGTGGGGATTCTCGGGCAAGGACTTGAATGGCAGGCACTGGAGCCTCCTGGTAACACCCTACAGCAACTAGGACACCACCTGCAGGACCTATCTCTAAAGTAGGTCCTGAGGCAAGTCCAGGGTGATGTCACCCCCATCACATTCTGACTATGACTTCTCAAGATACCAAGAAGCAAGAATCACCAAGTCACCCCAAATTCCTGACCCATGGAAACTATCCCAGACCAGATTCACTCTGTTCTTAAGCCACTAAACTGTAGGATGATTGTTTCATGCAGGAACGTCTAACTAGCTGCTGATGCAGAGGAGGAAGAAACCATCAGCTCGTGAAAGAATATGTGGGCAGGAATGTCACATTAGAAAGAGAGCAGAGTTCCAGGGCTCTGAGACAGAGGAATTACGTCATGGTGGAGGGCGGCTGTGAGCGCACCGAGGACAGTGGGCGGATGCTTTGCTTATGTCTCCATTTGCCCAAATGACTAGTACAACATTTATATTTCTATACATATATGTATATGTGTTTATATTTAATATATGAGAAATATATAGTATAGCCACCTGAAAAGCAATGTAAGTTAGAATTAAATTTTTTTCAATATGAAATCCTTGAGGAAAGAAAAATAAACAAATTTTTCTCACTTGTGGGAGAAAATTTTTTAATTCAGCTGACATCTGACCTTTGAGAATCCATGTCTTTTTTTTTTTTTTAACTGTATTTCATTTGTATAACAGTCACATAGACATTATGCCCCAGTTAGCAATCTTTCAAATCTTTCCACAAACTCTTGATACATTAAGAGCTATGACTCTAGGGAATTTAGTAAAGTATTTGATTAGATAAAAAATAATTAGAGAAGAAAAGCTACATCCCTAAATAACTTGGATTTATCTTAACAACTGATATTTCAAATGTCTTCTAGTGATAGCTTATAAGACGACAAACAACTGAGATACCAGAATGCTAATACACCTTAGTGTTACCTACTGAGTGCCCAAGTGCACCACGGACAAGTCTCCAGCATGGCGCCTGTGCGCAGGAAGGCTGGGGGTGGCGTGCTGCCTCACGTGTGTCATGGCACTTCATTATTTGAGCTAGCCAAGTGAGCAGTCCTGTCACTGGAGAGGCCTTGACCCAAGATGCTAATTTGATAGACTCAACTTTTAGAAATTAAAATAGGCTTCGACAGTTGAATGACCTTCAGTGCTCCTGCCAACAGCCAACTATAAAGATCTAAAGTAAGTTCACTCGCCCATTAGTCCGCTTGGAAGTACAGTCTTATGAAGGCCCTGGCAGGCCCTGAACACGCTCATTAGGTGCCCTTTCCAGCTTCCCCCTGCTTCTCTGATTCTATTCTGTTTCAGCCAGTCCAGTCTGCTATGCATGCATGCACACACACACACACACACACACACACATACACACAAACACACACACTCTCATGCATATACATGCACGTGTACACAGACACACATACATGCCAACACACACATGCCAACACACACAGACATGCAGAAACACACAGGATTTTTCTGGCTTTCCTCGCTGACTTGCAGAAGCCCCAGTGTTTCTGTATAGACAAGTTACCCAAGTCACGAGCTTTTTATGTCTGTATTTTTCATTCACTGACTCTGCCAACACTGTGGAGCAGCCACGACATGCCAGGTATTGCTGTCACTGTCCCATAAAAGTGAACCATGACATCCTATCCCCTGAGAGAGCCACAGACTTAAAGGGCTGGCAACAAATAAGCAATAGTCTCATAGTGTGTTAAGTGCTCCCATAAGGATGGAGGTAGAGATGACTGACCTGTCTCTGGTTGGCAGAAGGAGTCCTGAGATAGCTCAGGATTCAGTGCATTTGGGACATTACAAAAAACATACTGAACAATTTCTTCTTCATTATAAAGGATTTTATACACAAGAGGATGCTATAAAGGTGCTAGAAAGGATTAAGAAACAATGACCTTTCTGCCTTTGTTATCAGTCAGCTTTCCATTACTATAACAAAAATATGAGATAAAGTTATAGAGAAGAAAGGTTTGTCTTGCTCACACTTCTGGAGGTTTCTGTCCATGACTGATGGATCCTGTTGCTTTGCATTCTGGTAGCACAGTGCATCATGGGAAGGAGCATGTGGCACAGGAAACCTGTTTGCCTCATGACAATCAGGAAGCAATCAGGAGGGAAGGGTCTCTGTATTCTCATCAGGGGCACACCCCCTTTCCTAACCTTTCATTTTTCCCATCTATAGTTTCCACGTCCTCACAGTGAGACCAGGCTGTAGACTAAGCCCTTAGCATATAAGCCTTTGGGTACATTCCCCAAAATAACAACCTTCCCTAAAAGTACTTTTTCATCTTAAAACTTTATTCAGTAATTCTAGTTCCCATCTGTGTTGCTACAGTTATTCAGTTCAAGAGAATTTCTAGCTTTGGCATTTGTCCTAACATTTGACCCCCACCCCGTCACTACCCTCAGTACTGCAAAGTCCCCTGTTGTTAATGCATAGCCTTATCCAGGCAGAAGCTTGATTTTATATAACCTGTGGCATTTTTGTACAGATACCTGGGGATTTACTTAAAATTTCCCCATCAAATTAAGTATACCACTGTTGATAACTTGTTCTATGTACTTTCATGAGGAGAAATAGGATAATTTCAAGTAGTAAACACTTTTTCTAATTCAGACATTTCCTCTCCAATATATACTTGCTAAATTTGAAAGGGTCAACAGCATAGGATCTATAAAACAGTTGATTAGAGATACAAGGTAGCAGAAACGTGATATTTTCCACAAGAGATGAGTGTGGGTGCCTAAGCTTCAGTGTAGTCCAGCTTCTTTAGTCCATGGCTTATGTTACCCTGGCTGACATCTTAATGAGCACCCAGCCAGTCTGCTCTTCATACCTTGCACTCTCAGCTCCCACCCAATCCAATCAGTACTCTCAGCACCTACCTGAGCTGATCAATACCTTCAGCTCCCACCCAATCCCATCACCACAGCTCAGCTCCTACCCATTTTGATCAACACCCTCAGCTCCCACCCAGTCTGATTAACACCCTCAGCTCCCACCCAATGTGATCAACACCCTCAGCTCCCACCCAATGTGATCAGCACAGCTCTTGGCCCTGAGATGACCCGGTGACCCTGTACTGAGGTTCAGGCTCTCCCTCTGTCCTCTGGATTTCTGTGTAAGCTAGACCTGTCCACAAAATGCACATCCAATTTTCTTTCACAAATCCCTGTTCCTCCCAGGCCACTCTCCTCTGTGCTTTTTCTCTGATTTCTATGTGTAAGATCTCTCCTTTTTTTTGTATTTTTGAAACAGGGCCTCCCTATAGCCCCAGCTGGCCTGGAAATCACTCTGTAGGCCAGGCTGGTCTTGAACTCACAGAAATATGCCTGTCTCTCCCTCTGGAGTGCTTGGATTAAAGGGACTTCCCAGAACCACCTGAAGCATAGGTAGGAAACAGGTGCTTCAGCCAGGTAGATTATTGGATACATCTATCTCTGGGTTGTTGGATAATTGTTTCATTGGTTCATTGGCTAGTTAAATCATTGTCTGGTGTGGCTGTCTGGGTGGAGTCGCCCTGCTATCTGGTATTAAAGGTGGGTCTGTTGCCACTGTGAGACTTGAGTGCACAGAGCTTAGATCAGGGACTTCCCAGGACCACCTGAAGCACAGAGTACAGGGGCTTAGCCGGGCATATTCCCCTACTCCCTGCCAACTGAAATTGCTGAGGGAGTGTTGAAGTGGATTTTTTGGAGAACCTTTAAAACAGAAAGGAAAGCGTGAGTTAGAAAGCCTGAAACCTAGACAAGTCACACTCCATAAACAAGGAGAAAAAAATAGGCATCTGAAGGAGGCAAGCAAAGCAAGCCTTCAACACAGTGAAGAGGCATTTGTGATTCACATTGGAATACAGGCAAAAAGGGAAACCCACATGCCAGTGATACGATGAAGGGACAACATGGGAAAGGTGCAGGATAATTCCACACCAAGCTCTACCAACCGTGTGGGAGATTCCTACAGTGGGATCCCCCTGGGGGTAACCCAGGACACAGATCTTAGAGGAACAATTGCAGAACTGTTCAAAGAAATCAAAGAATATAAAGAACAAGTCAAAGAACTAAGGAGAGAGAATGAAAAACTCAAGAAGGACCTAGAGGGAGACAATGACAAACTTTGGAAAGAACTAAAGGGGGAGAATGACAAACTCCAGAAAGAACTAGAGGGAGAAAATGACAAACTCCAGAAGGAAGTGGAAAGAGTGAAAAAGGAAGCCAACCAGCAAAGCAAGGAGCTATAAGAAGAGATTGAGATGCTCCAAAAGCAAGTGGGAATACTAAAGAAATCACAGGATGGAATGAAAAAGGAAATAGAACACTCATCCAATCAAGAGGAAAGGAATGGAAAAAGCCTCAGAAATAGAATGGAATAAACAGAACAAAGAATATCAGACCTGGAAGATAACACAGCACAACTAAAAACCTCAAGTAAAGACTATGAAAAATTTAAAAATACACAAGAGTGGAACAACCAGGAATTGTGGGACACTATGAAAAGATCAAACCTCCACATCATAGGGATAGAGGAAGGAGAAGAATCCCAAGAGAATGGTATTGATCAGATCTTCAACAGAATAATAGATGAAAATTTCCCCAAACTAAAAAAAAGACAAACCAAAACAAATACAAGAAGCACATAGAACTCCAAACAGACAAGATCAGAAAAGAAATTCCCCATGCCATATCATAGTTAAAATGCTAAATGCCCAAAACAAAGACAAAATTCTGAAAGCAACAAGAGAAAAACAACAAGTTACATGTAAGGGGAAACACATCAGAATTACAACTGACTTCTCAGTGCAAACTATGAAAGCAAGAAGAATGTGGAGCAAAGCATTCCCAGTTATAAAGGACTATAGATGCCAACCCAGTTTACTATACCCAGCAAAAATATTGATTATAGTTGAAGGAGCGAGAAAAATCTTCCATGACATGAACAAGATGATAGAATACATGTCTGGAAAACCAAAACCAACCCTTCAGAGAAGACTTGAAGCAATTCAAAGGACAGAAGAGAGGAGCAACTATCCCCAGGCACCTAGAAAGAGAAATTAATAAAAACATAACTGCAGAAGTATAAACTGAGACTAAAAATGCAAATAGATAATAAGGTGAAAGGAAGCAACACCCATCTTTCAATTATAACCTTAAATATTATTGGACTAAACTCCCCAATCAAAAGACATAGACTGGGAGATTGGATTAGGAAAAAAACCTCATCTATATGCTGTCTACAAGAAACCCAACTCACTCTCATGGATAGGTACCAACTTAGGGTGAAGGGATGGAAAAAAATATTTCAAGCAAATGGTACCAAAAAGAAACCAGGTGTTGTTATTTTAATATCAGACAAAATATACTTCAAAGTAAAAGAAATCAGAAGAGATGAAGAGGGCCATTACAGCTTTATCAAAGGAAAAATTGACCATGAGGATTTCACAATCATGAATATATATGCAACAAACTCTGGTGCACCAGACTTTACAAAGACAATTCTCCAGGACCTCAAGGCACAGATTAACCCAAGCACACTCAGAGTAGGGGACTTCTCTACCTCACTGAGTCCTTTGGACAGGTCAACAGGACAAAGAATAAACAGAGAGACATCTGAACTGAATGATACAATACACCCAATGGACCTCACAGACATCTACCGACTATTCTGCCCTAATACAAGAGAATACACGTTCTACTCAGAAACATTTGGAACATTCTCCAAAATCAACCACATACTGAGACACAGAAAAAACCTCAACAAATACAAAAAGATTGAAATAATTTCATGCATTCTATCAGACCACAGTGCAATAAAGTTCAATATCAACACCAGGATAAGCCCTACTGCCTACAAGAACACATGGAGACTAAACAACATTCTCCTGAATAATGAATGGGTCAAGGAAGAAATAAAGAAATAAAAGCATTCCTGGAACTGAATGACAATGATAATACAATGCAACAAAACTATGGGATACTTTAAAAAGCCAGTCCTAAGAGGGAAATTAAAAAAAAAAAAAAAAAAAAAAAAAAAAAAAACAGAAGAAGCAAAGTTACTGATCTAACATTGCAGCTAAAAACAGTTGGAGACAACAACAAATGAACCCTAAACCACAAAGACAGAAAAAATAACAAAAATCACAGCAGAAACCAATGAAATAGAAACAACAGAAAACCATACAAAAAAAAATTCAATGAATCACAAGTTGGTTCTTTGAAAGAATAAACAAGAAACTAAGTGACAGACCTCTACCCAGTTAACCAAAAGAAAGAAAGAGCAACTCTAAATCAATAGACTTTATGATGTGAAAGGGGGAAAATCACAAACGACAATGAAAAAGTTCAGACAATCCATAAGGGAATACTTCAGAAACCTAACTCTACTTAAGTTTGAAAACCCTAGAGAAATGGATGAATATTGAAACGCTGGGAATCACCAAAGCTTAACAAGAGATCAAGCTTAAACAGACCCATAAAAATATAAAAAAAAAAAAAAATAAGTAAAAAAACCCCAACTATAAAAAGCCCAGGCACAGGATGGTTCATGGCAGAATTTTATAAAACATTCAACAAAGCTTACAACCATTATTACTCCAACTGTTCAGAAGGATCAAAGCTGAGGGAAATCTCCACAAATTCCTTCTATGAAGCCGCATCACTCTAATTACCAAACCAGGCAAAGATACAACCAAAAAGGAGAACTATAGACCCATTCATCTAAAATGAAACATGATGCAAAAATTCTCACCAAAAATACTTGCAAACCCACATACATGGACCCACATCAAAAAGATCATCCACCGAATGAACCAGTTGATTTCATATCAGAGATGCATGGATGTTCAACATATGAAAATCCAATAAATATCATAAAACACATAAATGGACTGAAAAAAAAAAAACACACAAATCATCTCTAAATTGTTGCAGAAAAAGCCTTTGAACAAAATCCAGCATCCCTCAATGCTTAAAAGTGCCATAGAGGTTTGAATGGATTGGAGGGATCATTCCTCAAATGTAATCAAAGCCATATTACAGAAAACCACAAAGCCAATATCATCCTAAATGGAGAAGAGGCAGAAGCATTCCCCCAAGGTAGGAACTCGCAAGGTTGCCCCCTTCACCACTCCTCTTGAACATAGTGCTTGAAACATTGCTAGGCAATAAGGCTAGAAAAGGAAATTTAAAGGAATACTAATTGGAAAAAGAGTCAAGCTATTACCCTTATTTGCTGATGATATGATTGTTCAGCTAAGGGATCTAATCTCAACCAGAAAGCTCCTAGAAATCATTAAAGAGTTCAGTTGAAGTGGCAGGATACAAAATTAACCTAGAAAATTCAGTAGCCTTCTTTACACCACCAACAAGCCAAATCGAAGAAGGAATATAAGGAGAGAACTTCCCACTCACAATACCTCAAAAACAAATCATATACCTAGAACAAACCTAACCAAAGACACCAAAGATTGCTAAAAAGAATTAATCCTGGAGAAAGAAATTGAAGAAACATCAGAAGATAGAAAAACATCCCATGCTGCATGGATTGGGAAGATTAACATAGTAAAAATGCCATTCTACCCAAACTAATATACAGATTCAGTGTGATCCCAATCAAAATACCCAAAAGTTTCTTTACAGCTTGGGATAAGATGTCTTAATTTGTTTGGAAAACAAAAAGACCCTGAATAAGCCAAAAACAACCCTGAGCAAAAAGAACAATACAGGGAGAATCTCTATACCAGACTTTAAACTATACTACGGGGCTATGTCATAAAAACAGCTTGGTTAGTGGCACAAAAACAACCTGTTGATGAAGAACAAACTGAAGAAATCCAAACTTGAGCACATACAATTTTCAGCCACCTCATATTGTGACAAGGGGGCCAAGAAGACACAATGGAGAAAAGAGCAGCATCTTCAGCAACTGGTGTTGGCAAACTGCGGTCACCACTTGTAGAAGAATGAAATTTAAACCCCACCTCTCTCCCTATACAAAAGTCAACTCTAATGTATCAAAGACCTCAATGTGAAAGCCCAAAATTCTGAAAGTGATAGAAGAAAAAAGTTGGCAGCAGACTACAAGACAATAGGCGTAGAAAAAGACTTCCTAAATCAGATAGAAGTGCACAAGAATTAAGATCGACAATGGACAAAATGGGAACCTCATTAAACTCAAAAAGCTTCTGTACATCAAAAGAAACAACAAGGAAGTTGAAGAAGAAATCCCACAGAGTTGGAGGAAACCTTCACACCAGAAACATCTGACAAAAGCATTGATTTCCACAGAATACATAACTACTCAAAAAAGAAAAAAGAAAGAAAAGAAATGACCCACTCAATAGATGGACAAAGAGCTGAACAGAGACTTCACCCAGTAGGAATTAGAGATGGCTGAGACACCCTAAGAAGGTTCAACATCATTAATTCATTAAGGAAAACAAATCAAAAACCATTCTAAGATATCATCTTTACCCAATAAGACTGGCTAGATCAACGAAAACAAATGATACCCAAGTGCCTGGAGAGGTTGTGTGGAAAGGGGAAAACTCATCTATTGCTGGTGGGAATCTAAACTGTACAGCCCACATGGAAAAGCAAATGGGAGAACCCTTGGAAGACTCAAAATGAGCTTACCACCGGACCCAGTCATACCACCCTGGTATATACCCAAGACTTCAAATCTTACCAAGAAGATACATTGCACATCCATGTTTATTGCAGCTCTGTTCACAATAGCAAAAAGCTGAAAACAACCCGGCCCCCTTCAACTGACAGGTGGATAGAGAAAAATTGGTACATCTACACAAAGGATTTCCTATGCAGCAAGTAAAGAAAGATGAAATCATAGACTTTGCAGGTAAATGGAAGAAACTAGAAAATGTTATGTTGAGTGAAGTATCACAATCCCAGAATAACAAACAATGAATGGTATCCCCTCATCTGTGGATGCTGCCAATTACCTATTAGTAAGTATTTTCTTGTGCAGGGCTCTTTGAGTTTTTGTACAAGTAGTTGGGAGTGGTGCATACTGCGAAAGAAAAAAAAAAACAAACAACAACAGAATAGCTGCCATCAAAGAAACGACTGAAATGGCGATCTTCTGCTCGAAATAGTCAACTTTTATACCGAGAATTTTGAGAAAGACTTGTAGAAAAAGATGAAAAGCATGTTGGCAGAATGCATGAGCTCTGGCGGGGCGGGGGGGGTAGGGAGGAGGACACAGGTCTAGATTTGATTTGTAACATAATATTATATATAAATCAATAAAAATAAAAATAATAAATAATGTTCAATGCAGAAAAAAATAAAGATCTCTCCTGTCTTCATTTTCTGAAAAATTTCAATGTTAGCTCAAGCCCCACCCATTCCAGAAATCTTGTACACAAAATTCCCTTCTTCCTCCCCTTCCCAACTTGCTGAGATGCTTATATCTAGAAAGCATTGTTTTTTTTCTGCTCAACTTAGCATGCGTCTCTACCTGCTTTATGAACCACCATCAGATCATCTTGACTAAATGGTCGCATAGGAGTTGTGAAGCCACTGTGTGTCTCTCTGCTCCTATAGGAACCAAGGATGAGGGATCAGAGCTGCTCTCAGGGACGAGGTCTGGTCATGAGGAAACCAAATCTGAGACATGCCAAGACAAATAATAGAAGGCAACTCAGCCCAACGTTGGACAGGCAGAGGATGTTTCTAATGGAAGACAAGCATAAATGAGGGCCTCAGAGGCAAATGTATGAGTCAGACCAAGTCACCAGAGGAAAACACATGCAAATGTTTATCATAAAACAAACTAGGTAATATTAGGATGTTATGCCCTCTATTTCCATATTGCCAAGATGCCAAACTCCTCTACAAATTAAACATGAGAGGGCAGGGCTGGGGACACAGCTCAGTTGGTAAAATACTTCCCTTGCAAGTATGGGAACCTATGTTCAATGGCCAGAACCTATTTACAGAAAGCTGGGCACAATGGTCCATGTTTATAATCCCAGCTCTGGGGATGTGGAGACATCCTAGCCAGCCTAGTGTACTTGATTCTAGGCCAACAAGAGACCCAGAATCAAGAAAACTAGGTAGATAGAGTATCAGAGGAATGCCAGCCAAGGCTGTCCTGTGGCCTCCACAAGTACGTGGTGCACACAGAGAAGAGCCTGTAAAGCAATCATACTGCTTCTAAGTCATACTCATGAGTCTGTATTTTAGACTTATATAATACCTCTGTTGTGGTTGAACTTGGTTCTATGACTGATAAAAGTTGGAATCACTGACAGAAAATAGCCTATGCAAAATGCAACTATAAAGACATGGATGTGGATGGAATTAACAGATTACTCATTCCCCTCAGATCGTTTCAATCTTGAAAGAGAATAGACTTTAGCATAGCTTATGTTTTGTGTTTCCAAATATAACTAATGTTGACAGGCTGAACTCAAATATAACCCATTAACTTCGGAAGATTATGAGCATTACAATACGACAACAGTTATTAAAAATAAAATATAGGGTTCTTTTATAAAATTAGGTGTAAAGCATAGAAGTCAACCTTATTCAATATAACTCATTACAATAACATGGTTCACTAATAACACTCTAGTTTTTTTCACTAAATCTTTTATAAAATATTGATAGAGAGCTGTGGCTAGTGGGTAAATCATGAGATAATTGTTGCATGTAACAATGAAACTAAAAACTCCAGAATATTTGTGGCCATGAGAGAAAAGTATATTTCTTTCTTTTTTTCTTTTTCTGGTCTTTTTGAGACAGGGTCTCCCTGTAGCCCCAACTGTCCTGGAACTCACTATGTAGACCATGCTGGCCTTGAACTCACAGAGATCCACCTGTCTCTGCATCCCGAGTGCTGGGGATTAAAGGTGTGCACCACCATGCCCGGCTGAGAAAAGTGTATTTCATAAGAAATGATCAAAATGTTTCCTGTGATGGTCATCTTGACTGTTAACTCAGTGGACTCGGAAGTGCCAGCAGTAAGAATGGGTGACTTTGAGTGCCTTTCCAGACAGGATTAACCGAGGGAGGAAGACCACCCTTACTGTGGTTGGTACCATCTCATATGTTTGGGACTCATGATGGAGTAAAAGGAAAAGAAGAAAGATGAGAGCTAGCCCAGGCACCCTCTCTGTGTTTTCTGACCACTGTGATGTGGGCCACTATGCTTCTGCTCTGACTTGCCCTCCTCCCTTCCATGATGATCTGAAACTTCAAAAAATATAAACCAAAGTAAACATCTCTCTTCATCTGTTTTGTTCAGGCATATGTCTGATTAAACGTCTAACATGGGGACTGGAGAGATGACTCAGTGTTTAAGAGCACTGACTGCTCTTGCAGAGGACCTAGGTTCAATTCCCAGCACCTACATGGCAGCTAACAACCATCTATAACTCCCATTTCAGGGGATCTGATACCCTGTTCTGGCATCCTCAGGGCATTGCATACACATGCACTTGAATGCATGCAGTCAAGACATTTATATACATAAAAATAATAAATAAAAGATTAAAAAATAAAAGTCTAACACAACTTCCTAGCCCCGAATTGAAAGAATTTTTCCAAGGTTTTCAAAGTTGTCTTCATACAATAGGGGGACTTCGTCCCTCCTAGACTTCATTGTCTGAAACAACCAAACAAAACCAAAATAAAACAAAACCCCTCAGTGCCATGAATGGACACCCTTTCTAGAAGCTGTTCACCAGGGATCACATGGACCCTCAACAAGACTGGCCATGGCCCCTCCTCTTGGTTACCTCCTCAGAGCTGGATGGTAAGATTCTATTGCTGAAAACACTATGTGCAGGAGCTGTAGAAAAACAGGGAGCTCAAGCTGGTGCTGGCTTCAGAGCCTCATGTCCACCGGCTGCATTCGTAGTGCTAGAAAGTGCTGTGTATGCCATCAGAAGGAAAAACAGTCATCTACCTTGCCCAGCTGTTGAATCCTGTGAACTACAACAAAAACTGGCCTGGCAAGAGCTGCCCACTGGCATGAATATTATGGGAGCAACCAACCACTCTCTAATTGGATTTACAGTTTGCTTCCTAGGATGAAGCCCTTACCTGACATTGATATTGGACTTAGGTTCCTGAGGCTAGACAGGGCACAGGGCATAGGGGAGAGCCTAAGACTATTTTTCTACTAAATAGTTACCATAGTAAACTGACTCCTAATGACTTGTTACACCCATAGAGTAATGCATCTCTCAACTCTTACCAGAGAAGCTTCCTTATGCAGCAGATGGTAAAGCACACTGGAACTCACAACCGGACAATGTGCAGAGAACAAGAGGCCATAGAATGCTTACCCCTGAATAGGACACCTATGTCAAAGTTCTGCTTTCCAAGGCTCAGAGCTCATTGTGGAAGAGGAGGGTGGGAATATTGTAAGAAGCAGAAGTGGTGGATGACCTCAAGGAAACAGTTTTCCAGACAGCTGCTCAGTTACTCATATGAACTCACAGCATACAAGTCCCATGGAAGTTCAAACCACACAAAACCCCACCATAGACATGGGGAAGTGGGTAAGACCCCCCCCAACCCAATGTAAGGACATTTTGGCAACTGATGGTTGCTGGGAGGGGGAAGAGACAGTCTCTTTCAAGGATGGAAATCTTGGCACCTTACCAAGGCTCCAGTGGATAGGCTCACAATAAAGGACATTTGGGAATACATATTAGACCCTATAGGCCATATA
>VZQC01000085.1:1675532-1816552 GCA_009823505.1 Rhizomys pruinosus | reverse complement strand
AGGTACGGGTTTTAATTTCATTCTTCTACAAGTGTGATCCAATTTTGCCAACACCAGTTGCGATGCTGTCTTTTCTCCAATTGTGTCTTCTTGGCTCTCTTGCCAAATATTAGGTGGCCGAATTGTATGTGCTCAAGTTTGGATCTCAATTTTGTTCCATTCTCAGCAGGTTGTTTTGGCTAGTACAAAGTGTTATGATTATAGCCCTGTAGTTATAGTTTGAAGTCTGGTATAGAATCCCCCCTGTGTTGCTCTTTTCACTCAGGGTGCTTTGCATATTTGGGTCTTTTGTTTTTCCAAATTGAATAAAGGACTTTTCCAAGCCTGTGAAAAACTCTTTGGGATTTTAATATGGATCATAAATCTTACAAGGTCCGGTAGAACGGACATTACTATATAATTTTCCAATCATTGAGCATGGGAGGTTTTTCATCTTTCTGATGTCTTCTTCATTCTTTCTTTAGGGTTAAAATTTATGTTGTAGAGATTTTTTGTTCTTTAGTTATGTTTGGGTCCTAGGTATTTTATTGTTTTGAGTCTATAGTGAGTGGGAAAGGGTTCCTGAATTCCTTTTCATTGCTTTTCGTGTGGTGTAAAGAAAGGTACTATTTTTTAGTTAATTTTGTATGTGCAGTTACTGAAGCTTTAATTGTTTCTAGGATTTTCTTGGGTTTTAGATCCCTTTAAGTAACATCATATCATTTGCAAGAAGGGATAGCTTAATTCCTCTTTTCCAATTAGTATCCTTAATTTCCTTTTCTTGCTTATTGCCTAGGAGTTTTCAAGCACATATATTGAAGAGGAGTGGGACAGGGCAGGCCTAGCCGAGTTCCTTACCTTTAAAGGGAATGCTTCTGTTGTTTCCACATTTTAGGATGATATTAGCTGTGAGTTTCCTGTATAGCTTTATTGTGAGGAATATCCCTCTAATCCATTCCCTCTAGGCTTTAAGCATGAAGGGATACAGGATTTTGATGAAGGCTTTTCCCGTGTTGATAGAGATAACCATGTGATTTTTGTCTTTCAGTCATTTATATGCTTGTTAATTTATTGATTTTCGTATTTGAACCATCGCTGCATCTCTGGTTGAATCCAATTGGTCCAATGGATGATCTTTTTTGATGTGGTCTGTATGCGATTTGCCAGTATTCTTAGAATTGAATTTTGGTATCTGTGTTCATAGGGAGATGATCTTAGGTTCTCTTTTTGTTGTATTCTTTGGCCTTGTTTGGTAATAGGTGATGCTGGCTTCATAAAGAATTTTGGAGAAATCCCTCTGTTTGTATCTTTAACAGTTTCAGTAATAATGGTTGTAGGTCATTTGAAATGTTTTATTAAATTCAAAGAACGGTCTGGGCCTGGGCTTTTTTTTTAGTTGGAAGGTTTTATTACATCTTCAATTTCATGTATATGGATCTGTTAAAGCTGTCGATTCTCTTCTTGGTGAGCTTGGTGATTCTCAGGATTTCAGATATTCATCCATTTTCTTCTAGATTTTCAAACTTGGTAGGATATAGGTTTTTGAAT
This sequence comes from Rhizomys pruinosus, assembly GCA_009823505.1. Classification (NCBI taxonomy): domain Eukaryota; kingdom Metazoa; phylum Chordata; class Mammalia; order Rodentia; family Spalacidae; genus Rhizomys; species Rhizomys pruinosus. Next base: position 1,815,025 of record VZQC01000085.1, on the reverse strand, counting down.
TATTACCATATGATTTTCTGATCTTTCTTGTCTGTTTGATATTTCCTTTTCCTCACAGTTGTAGTGATTTGGATTGTTCTTTCTTTAGGTAACTGGGCTAGAGTCGGTTTACTGTATATTTCAAATTACCAACTTTGGATTCATGATTTGTTTTTATTTTGTTTCATTTCATTTGATTTCTGCTCTGATTTTTTTTTTTTTTTTTTTTTTTTTTTTTTTTTTTTTTTTTTTTTTTTTTTTTTTTAGCTGCAGTGTTAGATTATTTTTGTGCTCTTTTGTTTTTCTAATGTAGCACCCAGGCTACAAAATTCCCTCTTAGGACTCTTTTAGGTATCCATATGTTTTGTTGTGTTGTAATTATTTGTCATCAGTTTCCAGGAATGCTTTTTATTTTTTCTTTATCTCTTCCTTGAACCCCCATCATTATTCAAGAGTGTATTGTTTGCTCATCATGTTTTCTTGTAAATAGTAGGCTATTCTGGTATTGATAGTGAGCTTTATTGCACTGTTGGCTTAGAATGAATGAAATATTTCAATCTTTTTGTATTTGTTGGATTTTTCCTGTGTCCCGGTATATGGTCTATTTTTGAGAGTGTTCCATGGGGTGCTGGAAGTAGAAAGTGTATTCTCTGATTAGGGTGAAATATTTGTAGATGTCTGTGAGGCCATTTGGTGTATCATAAAACTCAGTTAAGATGTCTCTCTATCTATTCTTTGTCCAATTGACCCTTCCAAAGGCTCAGTGGAGTATTTAAGTCCCTACTATGAGTGTACTGTTAATCTGTGCCTTGTGGTCCTGGAGAATTGTTTTATAAAGTTTGGTACACCAAAGTTTGGTGGCTATAATTCATGAATGTGAATCTTCTGGTGATTGTTCCTTTGATAAACTGTAATGCCTTCTTTGTCTCGTTACTATGTTCTTTTACTTTGAGTCATTTTTCTGATATTAAAATAGCAACACCTGTTCTTTGTACCATTGCTTGGAATATTTTCCATCCTTTCACTAAGTGGTGCCTGTCCTTGATAGTAAGATGTGTTTCTTGTAAACAGAATATAGAAGGATTCTATTTCCTAAAAAAATCCCAATCTCCCGTCTATGTTTTTGATTGGGGAATTTAGTCCATTAATATTTAAGGTTTATGACTAATAGGTTTGTGTTGTTACTTTCACCTTATTTATCCATTTGCATTTTTAGTCTGGTTTTCTACTTCTGAAGTTATGTGCTTATTGAGTTCTCTTTCTAGGTGTAGGTGCCTGGGGATGGTTGCTCCTTTCTTCTGTCCTTTGAATTGCTTCAAGTATTCTCTGAAGGCTTGGTTTTCCAGACATGAATTCTTTCATCTTGTTTATGTCATGGAAGATTTTTCTCTCTCCTTCAACTATAGTCGACATTTTTGCTGGGTATAATAACCTGCATTGGCATCTATAGTCCTTTAACACTGGGAATGCTTTGCTTCACATTCTTCTTGCTTTCATAGTTTGCACTGAGAAGTCAGTTGTAATTCTGATAGGTTTCCCCTTATAGGTCACTTGTTTTTCTCTTGTGACTTTAAGAATTTTGGTTTTTTTTTTCGGTGTCTAGCATTTTAACTATGATATTGTGTGGAGAGTTTCTTTTCTGATCTTGTTTGTTTGGAGTTCTATGTACTTCTTGAATTTGTATTGGTTTGTCTTTTTTTTAGTTTGGAGAAATTTTCATCTATTATTCTGTTGAAGATCTGATCAATACCATTCTCTTGGGATTCTTCTCCTTCCTCTATTCCTATGATGCAGAGGTTTGATTTTTTCATAGTGTCCCACAGTTCCTGGTTGTTCCACTTTTGTGTATTTTTAAATTTTTTATAATCTTTACTTGAGGTTTTTTAGTTGTTCTGTGTTATCTTCCGGGTCTGATATTCTTTGTTCTGCTTCTGAGGCTTTTTCCATTCCTTTCCTCTTTTTGGATGAGTGTTTGATTTCCTTTTTCATTTCCTCTTCTAATTTCTTTAGTATTTCCTCTTCCTTTTGGAGCTTCTCAATCTCTTCCTGTAGCTCTTTGCTTTGCTGGTTGGTTTCTTTATCTTTTTCAACATAGGATCTTTTCAGTGTTTCCACTTTCTTCCAGAGTTTGTCATTCTCTCTCTCTTGGTCCTTCTTGAGTTTTTAATTCTCTTTTCTTAATTCTTTGATTTGCTCTTTACAATCTTGTACTTCTTTAAGTATGTTCACAATTGTACTTCTAATATCTGTGTCCTGGGCCATCCCCAGGGGGATCCCACTGTAGGAATTTTCCACAGGGTTGGTAGTTTGGAATTATCCTGCACCTTTCCCATGTTGTCTCTTCTTCATGTCCCTGGCATATGGGTTTCTCTTTGCCTGTATTTCAATGTGAATCCCAAATGCCTCTTCACTGTGATGAAGGCTTGCTTTGCTTGCCTCCTTCAGATGCCTTCGCTGTTTGTTTGACTGATTTGTTTTTCTCTTTTACTCCTTGCTTAAGGAGTGTTGACTTCTCTAAGCTCTAGGCTTTCTATTGGAAGTCCAAGTCACTCTTCCCCTTCTGTTCTGAAGGTTCTCCAAAGAGTCCACTTGTCCACGCCTTCCTGTGGCACTCCCAGTTGTGGTGGGTGCTGCTCTTCAGCCCGCGCCCCGTTACCTGTGCTTCAGGTGGTTTTGGGAGATCCTGGATCTCATGACTCACACAAACCCACCTTTTATACCAGCTGGGAGGACAACTCCGCCCCCCACAGCCACAAAAGCCAATCGAGAGCCAAAGATGAATAAATCAAATCAAAGAATCCGCCTGGCTGAAGCACCCGGCTCCTATCTGTGCTTCAGGTGTTCTTGGGAGATCTCCCTCCTCTCCCTTTTTGTTAATATTCACTTGTTAGTAAAACCCAGAAGTTTTGGTTGTAACAACAGTTTCCTGAGCATATGCAAAAATGTTATTGATATTTTTGGTTTGAATTTTTGTTAGCTAAATTCTAATGAAAAACAAAGCAATTTGACTATGATCTCATTAAGTTGCTGAAGGCAGAACCAGTTCTGCAGTTGAAGAAATCCCATTTTTAATTTCCTCGGCACATTATCTGGTTTCCTATTTCTGCTTTGTGATCTGAAGTCAAGAGGCTCACTGTCCTGTTGGGAGTGCTCCTTGGGTTCTGTGTGCCAATTTACACCAGTGAAGACTATATTAAGATGTAAACTGACTACAAGAACTCATTGGAAGCAGTTTTATTGGAGCTAGCCAACCACCTCCAGACAGCAGGACAAACTGAGGCTCAACTTTCAAGCATCAATGATTTTCTTAGAGCGCTGGATGACAAACTCAACCTACTAATTGGCAAGGTTGAGAGAATTGAAAAGAAATTAGAAACTCTAATTCTCTCCTCCTACATTGAGCAACCTAAGATTGAGCTGATGGAAGTGTTCCCACCATCTCCAGAGAAACCAAAATAACCCCTGCTAATGTTGCATCCTCCAAAGCAGTAAACACATAAACAGACCCAGAATTCTGGTGACAATTCAGGATATTTCAGCCATAACTGTAAACCACAATCATTCAAGAGAACTGTGCTACATGACTTGGACCACCAGAATTCATGAGGCAAAGGAACTACGTAGAACTTTAACCAGTTTGGCTAAGCACAACATCCACCTGTACTAATCATTAAGCTCAGAACAAACCCCACACTCTAGGAAAACAAACAAACAAACAAAAACCCCCATTCTCTTCTCAGACTTTCACAGCATCTGTGGATTTTTTCCACTCTTAATATTAATTAAGACCAATGAACTTCAATTTCACACCACATCTGAAGTTCTTCACCTTCACTGCTGTCATCTCCAGAAAGCTTAGAGTCATCTTTAAAAAAAAAAAAACAGGTAGAAACAGAAATTTATTTGGGCAAAGAAGCCAAGGACCATTGGCAATAAACTCAATGCCTCAAGCACAACATTGGGGCTTCGGCCAGGAGGACCATCGATCCTAGGTGGATGAATGGAGCTGTAAATGTGGATGATTAAGGCAGCCTTAATGATATCAACTACCTCAGGATGGCACACCTCTTCAAAGTCAGAGGAATGCCAATGGATGTTGATTTTTTTTGAAACATCTTTACAGAAGATCAAACTCATTTTAACTGTCTGAGAAATCTTTTCACATACCCAAACTTTTAAAATTGTAATGAGGGCAATATTTTTAGAAATAAAGTTTTGAATATAAAAAAAATTTCCTCGGCACACTATCTTCAAAAGTAGAGCAGTACAGCAAACTTACAGAAGAAACTGAAAAGGATTCAGGGACCTCAGGTCCAGTAGTGCTCCAAGGATCCTCCGGAGGGCCTGGGGACATGCAGGAGCTCTGAAAAGGTCCCCGGTGAGTCACAAATGCCTGTGGAGCTCAGGGACAGAGGACTGTACTGGAGACTGTGAACGTAGACTGTACATCACAGCACAGACAGCATTAATATAGTTCTGGGGGACCAGATGCCATCTTCTGACCCCCAGGGGCATGAAACAACACAGGCGCACCTACCTACATGCAGGTAATACACTCATACACATAAAATAAAATAAAATAAAAATAAAAAATAATATATTTTTTAAAATTCATTTACTTTGCATTCAAAGGCATCATTCTGAGGTTAAGGCATGTCATACTTTAAAACTAATTTCAAAGGAGAGGTGGAAAAATACTTTTCAGTTATCACTGAAGTGCAGTCACCAAGCAGGATAACAGATATATGATACCAGTACAGAAGACAATTTTAAATAAAACAATGAGTGACTTATTAAGAAATTACGAGACACTTCACACCCAACACAGCGTATAAGAAAACGAGTAAATTAAAACCTATCAGCAAGTAACACTGAGAAAATCCTATCTATAATACATAGAATTCTTACAACTCAGTAAAAAAAAAAAGTAGGGTTATACAGCCACAAAGAGTAGGCCAATGACACAGTCTTGTGCTAGCCTCCAAGCTAGGAACTTTCCTGAAAACATACTGGTGTGCAGTTTTTATCTAGGGAATTCAATACAACTTACTATTTCTAGTACTCTTTCTTGTTAAATAATCATAAATCTGCACAAAGATTATGTATAAAGATGTACATTATGAGAATTTAAAAATATCCATGCCTTTGTTAGTAAATGCTTTCACAATCCAAATGCAATTTATAAATAGTTACTGAAATTATCTAAAAGTTGAAAACAACCCCAATTTCTAAGAGTCAGAAGTATTTAAATGTAATATAGTAACATCCTGGAGGGAAACTTATTAAAATAAAATTTAAAATACAAATGCCTTAAGGGCATGCTCTCAACACCATGCCAGGAAAAAAATTTACATCACTATAAAGTGTGGGTAGAGCATGCCTCCACTTTGTTAATAGATGGACACAAGCACAGGCACACAAACACACAGAAAGTATGTGGAGAAAACCCTCAAAATATTAATTGTATTAAATGATACAAGCATAACAGATTCAAACATAAAAGCAACAGGTTTTGATTTTGAGAAATATTAACATATTGTTTGTGTGGTACTAGGCATTGTGCTTGGGTCTCCATTAAAAACACACATCGTAAAGAGTTACAGGGCTGGAGAGATGGCTCAGTGGGTAACAGGTGCACCATACCAGCATGAGCAATGAGTCCAGCTCCCCGGAACCCACGTAAAGCTGGCTGTGACAGCGCATGCACCCAGAACCCCGGCGCTCCTGTGTGGAGATGGGAGACAGAACTAGGAGGATGCTGGGAAGCTCGCTGGAGAGCTAGCCTGGAGTCTGCAGCCCAGAAAAAGACAGGCTGTCTCAAACAAGGTAGAAGGTGTAGACCTGACCTTCTCCCCTGACCCCCATACATGGGCCATAGCATGTGTACACACAAAGTCACACACATGAACATACATGTGCACTCACATCATATAACACAAGTAATAAAAAAATTACACAAATCCAAAAGTATGTCTCCAATTTTTCCTGTACCCCAAAATATACTTTGCCCCTGCACCTTGTCTCAACCCCTTCTCCCTCAGATAGCAGTCTGAAATTTAGGATAAATTAAACACGGTACTTTTTAAAGTATACTTGAATTAGATTTAACCTATTGGTCTGTCTCAGGAGATCCTTCAAGGCAGCGTGTAGTCACCATTCTTATTAACATCTTGTTAGAAGTTTTTGATAAGATAAAAAGTATCCAACAGATGCGAAAATAAAGAACATTTATTTTCTGATTCAGACTTTCAGTACTGCAGATTAAGTCACATTGAATGTCTTGTTTCGTTGCCTTAATTCTTTCTTTAGGAAGCAAGTGTCAATTTTTTTAAAGAAAGAATCCTGTGTTTATCTTTAGAGAGAGTGCCAAATTGTTCTAATTAGTCCTAATTCACACCCCCAAAATAGCATGTGAGAGAACTTCATCCCTGAAATCTTGACTCTTTTCTGTCTGCTTCTTTTTTGTCAATTGATAAATGCCTTATTTTGCATTTTTAAAAATGACTAGTGAATTTATTTTTAAAACTGTTTGAGTATTTATATTTCTGTTGAGAATTGCTTGTTTCTACATGGAGTTCAGAATGCTAACTGCTCCCTAATATTTTTTCTCTTCTTTTAGTGATAATATTAAAGTTTTTTCATGGGGCACATGGCCATACAAGATGAGAAACAAATTTCCTAGTCTCTTTCTTTTATATTTAATTATAATTTTATGTGTATGAATGTAATGCCTGCATGTAGGTAAGTGTACCCTTGTGCAATGCCCACAGCAATCAGAAGAGGGCGTTGGGTCCCCTGGAACTGGAATTCTGGATGACTGTTAGCTTCCATGTGGGTGCTGGGAACCGAACCCGGGTCCTCTGCAAGAGCAGTCAGTGCTCTTAACCTCTGAGCCATCGTTCCAGCCCTGTCTCTTTTAATGTTCAGAGTACTCATCTGACTCATGATTGGCCAGTGAACCTGAGGGACTGGTACTTCCAGAGTGACTTTTCCCCGTGTGCTAGATGTACATATGACAGCTGGAGATTACGCATCCATCTTTGAGCACGAATCAGAACAAATATTAGAAGTGCTAGAACGATAGGACAAAGATTATCCGTCACCACCAGATCAAGCCAGTGACCAAGAAGCTCTCTACATATTCCTAGCCTCCTCCTTTCAGACTTTGAGAGTCAAAGGTTTTTCTTGGTTAAATTTTTTCACGAGTTTTCTATTTGTTACAATATAACTTTTCTTAGCTATAAACTATCCTTTTGCTAATGTCGCTCATTTTTCTTATTGATGTGTAGTTCTTTTATAAAATATGGATAGAACTTTATCTGCCAAGAGAAAGCCATGAAATGAATTACATAACTACCATTTACCTGTCAGCTTAGAAGTCATCATTTATTACCTTCTACACCTTTGACCGAAAATCAAGGTTGGGTGTGTTTGGGGGAAGGAGTATATTTTAGATACCAGGAGGGGCCTGATCAGTCAACAAAGAAACAGCAACGACAGCGGCGACAGCTGTGCGGAGACAGCAGCAGCAGCAGCAGCAGCAGCGGCAGCAGCGGCAGCAGCAGCAGCAGCAGCAGCGGCAGCAAGCTTTCCCAAATCTGCTGTTTATATGTATATGAGACATTTGGTATTGATTTTCACTAAGAGATGAAGAATATTTTTTCTCATTCCAATGCACACACACAAAAAATAAACATGAACTTTTATTTCTATTGGTTGGAAGAAGGAACTAAATGGAAATAATCTCGAGCTCACAAACTTTTCACATGACAGAGGGGACTTGGACCTGGGTATAGGGTTGGCTCAGTGTTTAAGGAAGATATAGAGAGTTATAGTTATGTAAAACATTGAATTAATTGTTTTTTTTTTCTGGGAACTTTGACAGAAGAGTATTTCCAGGGGTTCTCCTGCCATGGAAGATCGGCATGCCCACCCAAAGCATGACTTACAGTAGTGTCAGCAGTGTTATGGATGGCACTCAGCTTCAAAAATATGTGGGAGAGGGGGAAGAACAGAGTTTGACTTCAGGGAGTCGCCTGGAGATGGAGCTGCAGAACCCCAATACACTTAGTTCAACAAGCTAGTCTTGGGTAGAATCATTTCTTTGACACCCTCTCTATTTAGGGTGTGGAGGACGGGTCTGCAGGAAAAGTCCCACAGCAGCTACGCCGCCTTTGGCAGGGCTGCCCTCTCCTTTCAAGCACTAGTGAACTGTCACAGCCTCCATGGGGCGCCTTTCAGTTGCAGAGAACTTGGGTGGTGCCATCTGGCATGTGGGGTGCCAGTCTCCTAAGGACACAATCTGATGCACGGTAACAAGGGACAGGAAGAATCTCCTGGTGCACAAATTACTCCTCCTCTGCCTTCCGAGGGGTGATGGATGATGGAGTCTTTTCCTTTACATATTTTCCCTGAAAGACCTGACTACTCACAAATGCCTGCCGGGGCCCAGCACTACCCTTGAGGCTCCTTGCTGCAGCCAGCTGGAACCATGAAACTGCTGAGCATTTTCCTTGCCTTGATGCCCCTTTATTTTTCACCTCAGCCACCCCGGGCTTTCACTCCCAATCATAGTATCAGCACTGTTCTTTCTTGCTTCAGGCTCTGTTCCCCAGAGCACTCTGGGTAAAGTGTGAACCAACTGAGTGATACAAAGCGTTCTGCAACCTAAAAGGGAAGAGGTGCTGGGTGACCTGTGTCACTACTCTGAAACTCAGCATGAGTAATAAAAGGAAACTGAATGGGATTCACTTAAAAAGTAGCAAAAATCATCTTTCAAATAAATTTTTAAAGAAGAAGAAACTGCATTAAAATAATTTTTACCTTGCAAAAAATGAAAAGTCTGAAAATTGGCTTCATTTTGATAAGGCAATGTTTGGGAAAAGCTGTGTTGGAGAGACAGCACGTGCATATATTTAAATACAGAGACTTATACATGGGGGGAATATAGAAAAACAGTAAGGCCTGTGTGCTCATCCTTGCAGAAAACCCATTATCAGACAAATGTTAAGAGTGAAGGCTCCTAACAGTTCAATTTGTGGACGTCTGCACCCACGTTTTGTTCACTGCCATTTTTCTCCCATGAAATGTGACTGCCACCCTGTCTCTGGTGAAGCTGGCCTCTGTGTTCTGCCCAGTCAATTCTAGACAGATGGCCACAACACACATTTTCCAATCATGCCCAGACCAAGATTGAATCTGGCAGAAGCCTTAACTCATAACTTCCATTCACAAAGACACTAAACACATTTGCTTGGTAGCTTTTTGACAGCACCCATTAAACACAGAGGCATGTAGAGATGGACCCAGGGAGCCCGCTGGAGAGGAGGAAGCACGACTGAGAAGGACATTGCATAAAGGAAGACTTTTGCACCCCTCTATCTGAGTGAGCGTAAGTCACAGGAGTGCTTGGCCTTGCTTCCATTTCGAATAACAAAAAAACTTGACAAAAGCAACCTAAGGAAGGCAGGGTCTATTCTTGAGCACAGTCAGAGGGTGCAGCCCACCTCGGCAGCAACAGCATGGTGACAGGCATGTGAAGCATCCGGTTACATCCAGTCAGGAAGCAGGGAGCAGTGGATGCTACTGCTCACCACAGTTTCTCCTTTTTATCGATTCCACGGACACTCTCTACCAGGGTTCTGCTCACAGTGAAGGTGGGTCTTCCTCCTCAGTTAGCCCAATCCAGAAACTCCCCACAGACGCACCCAGAGGTTTGTCTCCATGTTGATTCTAAATGACATCAAGCTGATAACAAAGATTAACCATCTTCACACAGCCAAGATGGGAGCATAACCCATGACTATGTAGCTGGTGCTTATGCGAGTGGAGTTGAAATTTGGGGGGCGTGCACATGGATAAAGTGGGCCATGGCATCTTGATGGCCTAATTGGCAGGTGTTCTGGGGCTGAACTGTTTGCAGCTCCATAATAAGAAGCTTAACACCTCCACATCTGCTGTCACATCTGGGCACAGTGGCTCTAAGTATGGAAGGGGTGCAGTTGTCCCAGAGATTGTACAAGTAAGGTACTTTTCAGAGTTCTCTGGATGAAGGAAAGGGAGTTCCCCAGTGGGCTCGTGGTTACAGCAATCCCAGAAGACTAGGAAGATGTTTTAGAACTTAAGCATGAAGGCAGGCTAAGGATAAGCATGGCTGCAAAGCTGTGCCTCTGAATTAAAAAAAAAAGAATAATCATTTTGGACTAGAGATAAGGCCTCTCTTTTTTGTCTCCTAAACTGATGTGTTGTTTGATCAGATCAGTTAATCAAAGAGCAACAGAGCTCTGTTCTTGCCAGCATTATTCTCTAACTTACCAGCCTGACTGACAGCTACCAAGTCTGTTAACTTTCCTTTCCCTTCCCAGAATGTCAGGATCCTACTCATTGATTAGAAACTGAACCACTTTTGACTTGCATGATGTCTCTATGAAGACAAAGCCCTGCTTGAGGTGCTAAGGACCAAGTGATCCTTACTAAAGAGTGAGAATCAGAGCAGATGGGAGAGGGCCCTTCAGTGAACCCTACTCAGCACACCATTGCCTAGCAGCTGCGTGATACATGGGCAACGGCTTCCTCCCATCCAGTACCAACATTTGGCCATACTAACAATTAGTCCACAGGAAAGTTTTACTGAGAAGGACTTACCTTAATCATTTATTACAGGGCTGGAAAGATGTGTCAGCAGATAAGAGCACTGGCTGCTCTTGCAGAGGACTCATGTTCAATTCCCAGCACCCACGTAGTGGCTAACTATCATCCATAGCTCTAGTTCCAGGGGATCTGACACCCTCTTTTGATCTCCCTGGGCATTGCATGGCACAGGTGCACCTATCTACATGTAAGCAATATACTCATACACACAAAATAAAAAAATAAAATTATAAAAACCCCATCCATGAGTGTGGCATGTTCAGAAAATGAAGCACCCTATTTTGAGAGCATCTTTAAAGCAGTTTTGATGTGCCATGTTGTAGCTTGATGTAAACTATGGATAGTGATCAGTCAAGGTCATGGGGTTGTCCACCACCTGAAACCTTTAGTTTTTCCTTCTGGGGAACACATTCAAAAATCATCTCTTTGAGCTTCCTGAGGCACACAGTACCATACTGTGACTGTGTGCTGTCCTGTCCCGCACACAGTGACTCCTGCACCTGCGTGCCATGCCTCTCGTGCCATCTCTCCCACTCTCCCCATCTCTTCTGACCCTTGTCATGACTCTCTGTCCCAGGAATACTACAAGCACATCTTAGGGGGTTGAAGCACTGGTGCTGCACGGCAATGGCTGCAGCATGTGGCATGCTGGGAGATGAGCACTGGGCAGCTGGTCCCTAAATGACCAGAGCCTCACTCTCCTGTTCCTTCTTGAAGGACTGTATGGCTTCTCTCCAGCCTCTGCTGTCTCTCTCAGCCTTCGGGTCTACCTCGCCCCTCTCTTACCTGGTTGCTTCTAAAGAAGACTCTAGAAGGACATAAAGGCACAGTAAGAGCACAGTGAACACCCTGATACAGAGTGGGCTCTGTCACACCCCAGAGTGCATGTGGTGCTCTTTTCTGAGTCATGTGTGAGTGGCATTAGGTTCTAGGACCACGTTCTTTTCCTTGAGAAGGTTTTTAACAGATCTAGGCTGTCTGCAGGAGCTCTGTGCTCCCAGTGCTCTGACAGCAGGGTTTTACCAGATTCACCTGAATTGTAGCTGACTTCCTGAGGTCACCTGGAGGACCCTGGAATGCAGGAAGCCACTATCAAGATACAGCCTCTGGGCAGACCCTGCTCAGGATTCCCACATGCAGTCTGGTGGCCTGTAGCTTTCTGAATGAGTCCGACCAACAGAAAGGAGCTGCCCCTGAGCCTTCAGCTCACTGGAGCCCAGGGAGCTCGTGAGAGGGAGACACCCAGGTCTCCCTCACTCATGCCACTTATCCAGCATGGCCACTGAGGCCAATGCAAGGCCAAGGGTCAGCGGCCAGAGAATGAGGGTGCTCAGCTTTGGCCATACTCGTGACCTGGTCTCAGCCACCATGAACTCCTCACCTTCACAGCGAAGGCTTGATAAGACTGGAGCATTTCCACATGGAGTGCTGGGATCTGTCTCCAGACCGCTGGGACGACAGCATCTCAAGGTTACTGCCACTCCTCCTGCGTCACTCTTTGTTTCGCTGGCAGCGAAGCCTCCTGGGAACACTGGGACTTGATCCTAGCCATTTCCTTCTTTTACTCTAAATTCTTAAGGAGGATTTATTCTACTTAGTTCCTTTTTAATGTTTAACATTGATAAATAAAAATTACATATCTTTATGATGCACAACATGCCATTCTGATATGTGTATATACTATGAAAAGGCCAAACCAAGTTATTTAGCATATTCATTCCCTCTAATAGTTCTGATTTCCTTTTATTGCAATGAGTCTTAAACTCTATTCTCTTTACAATTCTGTAGCATATCCTACTGTTAATCACTATAGTCAACAGAGATTTTGAGCTTATTGCTGTTGTCTAGTTGATACTTTGTATACTTTCTTTTTTTATTTTTATTTTTATTTATTTTTTATTTTTATTTTTTTTGATACTTTGTATACTTTCACCCACACCTTCCCCAGTAGAGATTACCTCTCTGCTTTCTGGATCCATTTGTCTTTTTTGAGAGTCCACATGTTTAAGTGAGATCATTCAGTGTTGGCTGTGCTATACTTGGCTTATTTCTGCAAGATTATCTGTGTTATGATAAATTGTAGGATTAACTCTTTCAAGGCTTCATAGATGGCCCATAGTTTCTTGTGGTAGTCATCTACTGATGGACACTCAAGATTGATTTCATAGTTTGACTATTGGGAGTGCGCTGGCTAGCTTCAGTTGTCAACTTGACACACCTGGGAAGATGGAACCTCAATTGAGGAATTTTCTCTGTCAGACTGGCCCTTAGGCATGTCTGTGGGGCTTTTTCTTGATTGTTGAGTGATGATGGTGGGGGCAGTCCACTGTGGGCTGAGTGCCACAGGTCAGAGGAATAAGACAGGAAGCAGTACTCCCCATGGTCCCTGCCTTAAGCTCCTGCCCTCAATGAAGGACTGTGATCAGGACCTGGAACCTCTTTCCTCCTCAAGTTGGTTCTGGTCAGAGTGTGCAATAGAGATACAAACTAGGACAGTGAGTAAGGCTGCAGTAAACATGGAGTCTCAAAGGTCAATCTGAAATATCCATCTGCTGCCTAGAAAACAAATGCAAACTCCTTTAACTGGCCTTCTTCCTTTGCCCACAGGCTCCTGCTGGCATTCAACGCACAGATCAAAGAAAGGCAGCCTGAAAAAATCTTGATACAAAGGTACTAAAGCCTCCCTCTCCAGAGACTGTTGCTGAACCACAGCAAAGCTAGAGGCTGGCGAGTCTCTAGGCTCTGGTTTGTTCACTCTATAAAGCCCCTTTGCCAAGCCAGAAATACTACACCTGGAGTAATGACAGTACGATCCTGCAAAGACAAGACAAAGATGCCGACAGGATCATCAGCCAGAGAAACAGGCAGCCCTAAGCTCCACTCACAGCCTTAGTACCAAATATAATGGAGCACAGAGAAAAGCTTCGTGGGAGGCCTTGGCCCCCATCACAGACTGACGCTTATTGGATGTGAAGCAGTCATTTGCCCAGATGTATTTCTAAGTACATGTGACATGTCAGCTGCTTACAGATCCTCTGCTTCTTCCTCACATCTCCAGCTCTACATCCACATGAAGTGACAGAGGGAGGAATTATCATTGTTCTGCACTGTGCCTGCAGAATCACTGCACCATTTCAGCCAGCAGCAGAGGGATCCCAGGCTCTGCTGAGCGTCCTGGTTTTCATAACAGCAGTCATGTGTTTCAAGGAAATGTATTTCCAAACAATGAGCAGTGGACTCCAGGGCTGGGAGAGGGAATGTGGTTCCTGCATGTGAAGCAGATCTGTGCTTTTCCTCTCTTCCGCTCTGAGGACTCCTGCTGCCCGTCCTTGTGCAAGGAAATTTAAGTGGAAATCATGTCTAATGTGGGTGGAGTGTTTTAACTGTGACTTGTGAGCAAATGTCAGGCAGCTTGTGCCTCATTGAGAACCTTGAAATGCCAGGAGCCAAGGCAAAGAGACAGGAGATGAGGGAGGAGGGGGTATGGAAGAAGGAAGGGTCCGAGGGAGGAGGGGTACTCTCCCAGCACAACCCATGTCTACAACTTTCCCCAATCCATGTCCCCTCAAGATTTCTGGAGACAAGGGTGACAATAGCACACTTGAGAATGTCCCCATACCTCAGCAGGCAACCATTGGCCTGGAAGCCCTGGGTTTGCTCATATAAGGAAGTTTCCCAAGTCACAGGATTTCCTGGTTCTGTGGTCCCATTTCTTTGTGTTGGCACAGCCTAGTAAGCATCACTGCATTCACAGGCTGTCTTCCTAACACTTTTCAGTTAGACAACCAGATCCACAAAAGAGTGGGCAGAGGCCAGCTATACCGAGGTCACTGCAGGCTAACGAGGTCTTTTCTGAAATGCTTAGGACCAGCAGGGATTCAGCTTCAGATTTTTTTGCAGAGAATATTTACATCTAGTCAGCAATAAAAAAATGGATTTGGGAAAAAAAATGGATTTGGGAGGATTTTGGATTTGTAGACATTATAAAGTTAGGGAAACACTGCCTGCACTAAAAAAAAAAAGCTGTTTGGGGACATAGAGAAGTAGATGATTTTCAGGCGCTGGAGGACCAGCATCTGAGGAGACTCAGCAGGGGCACACACCCAAACTTCCCTGCCATGCCGTGCATTTACACGGTGTGATGCATTCACATACGCCAGCGTGGAGCAGGAGTCTCACTCTTGGCATGAGTGATGGCTTGAACCCCTAGTCCTTTCCTGGGGTCATCCTGTGCCCTGAGGGCTAGATAGCAATGTCCACGCCCCCCACCTACTAGGTACACTCTAGTTGTGTAGAAAGTGACTCCAAACTCTGTAACTGTCTTAGAGGAGAGGCGGCCTGAGGGGATGCCTTTCATCTCTCCCTCCATCCTTGGGACATTAGCACTACGATCCCCAGCTCACAGATGGGCAGTCAGATGTTTGAGATGAATGCACTTGCCCAAGAGTACTGAGAATGGTGGATGGTAGTCAGTTCACAGACAGTGTTAAGTCTACCGAGGGTAGTCAGTCATTGACTGAGGGGCCAGGAGGATGAATGAGATGAAATTCCTGCTGCCAACCACCAAACACTCCCTTTTTTGGTTGACTTGGAGCCCAGGGAACTTGTATAAGGCAGGAAGCCTAGGAAGCAATGGTTCTTAAAACAGCAGGAGAAACAGGGCCAGAGACCTGTATCCGGGGGCCGCTCAGTTCTGGGGTCTCTGTCCTATGCTGTCCCTAAATCTGGATGGGCAGGGCACTGTGGACACAGCGTTCGTGCAGTCAGTGACTTCCCTGCCGAGCTATTTCCTAGTAACTTTCTGAACACCCATCTACAAGAGGTAAGGAGGCTGTACACGATGAGGATGAGGAGGGATGTTTACAACACAGGGTACCAGGCCCAGCCCGGAAGAGGCAGAAGGAAGGGCAGGGACTACATCGTCTCACCGTGTAGCTCATGGCAGCTCTAGGCTCCTCTAGTGCCATATTTTGACCCTGATCTTGACATTTTCTCACCTGCCTTCACTGGCGCTAACGCTATCAGAACTCTCTCTGAAGAACAGGCTTCCAGGGCTGTTCTCCTTCCGGGGCTGGAGAAGCAGTGGGTATGAGTTCAGCCCCGTGGCCTGGAGGGGTCCGGAGAGCCGGGAGCTGCCGACCCCTAAGTGGAAAGTCAGGCTGGAGGCCGGCGCAGTGGCTGGGCTCTCTTCTGGGGCCTCAGGTGGTGAGAAGGCGAGGTAGCTCCTGCAGCCCTGACCCTGCTAGAAGCCCTCTTGGTCTTCTTCCAATGCTTCCACTGAACTTTTTATTCAAGAAATATACTTAATAGTAAACTCTGCAACTGTAACCTCCACAACTTAAATGAGTCATTTATTTTTGAAGCTCAGGTTCTGAACCCATAGGAAGCAGGTGTGTGGAAAGCAGGTTCCTCTGGACTTTGAAGAGGAACAAGAGCTCAATAATAGCAGGAAATCAGTAGGAAAAGAGCAGTGCACTTGGAAACTGCACCGAGAGCAGCGTCGTGCACTGTCCACAGGACTATCTGGACCTCAGGGATCCACAGAGGGATGGGCTCGCCTTACATTCACCTCCCATTGCCGAGGTTTGGAGGGTGCTTTCTTTACTACCTGATAAGTGTGTGGACCAACTTGGAAACAGATAGGCATGCTGTGCAAAGGTACTTTTCATCCAGAAGTTGCCTTCTTCCTGGGTCTCTCCAGGCAGCTAGCCTGCCTCTCCCCACTGCACTGAGGTAGACCAGGACCACGCTCACTCAAAGGCCCCAGCATCGGCATGGGCTGCATCTAATTTTCAAGAGAGATCAGAGTGTACAGCCCTGTTTTACAGTCTCAAAACAGCCTGTGGTGATTAGAAATTGTCATTAGCAGTTCTTATCATGACTTGTCTGGGAAAACATAATGAACTGAGGCTCAGTTGAATTCTAACTTGAACAAGACCAGATGTGGAATGCAGCGGCCACGACGATCTACCTGGCACACAGTCTCTACAGCACAGGCTCCAGCTGACCAGCGGCTTGGGGCTTTGACCTGCTTCATGGTGGCCACTGCACTCCATGGTGGCCACAGCTCTATGGTGGACATTGTGCTCTACAGTGGACACTGATACATGGTAGACACTGCTCCATGGTGGAAATTGTGCTCCATGGTGGACACTGTGCTTCATGGTGGACAGTGTACCTCATGGTGGACACTGTGCTCCATGGTGGACGCTGTGCTCCATGGTGGACACTGTGCTCCATGGTGGCCACAGCTCTATGGTGGACATTGTGCTCTACAGTGGACACTGATACATGGTAGACACTGCTCCATGGTGGAAATTGTGCTCCATGGTGGACACTGTGCTTCATGGTGGACAGTGTACCTCATGGTGGACACTGTGCTCCATGGTGGACGCTGTGTTCCATGGTGGACACTGTGCTCCATGGTGGCCACAGCTCTATGGTGGACATTGTGCTCTACAGTGGACACTGATACATGGTAGACACTGCTCCATGGTGGAAATTGTGCTCCATGGTGGACACTGTGCTTCATGGTGGACAGTGTACCTCATGGTGGACACTGTGCTCCATGGTGGACGCTGTGCTCCCTGGTGGGCGCTGTGCTCCACGGTGGACACTGTGCTCCTCAGTGACACTGTGCTCCATGGTGGACACTGTGCTCCTCGGTGGACACTGTGCTCCTTGGTGGACACCGTGCTCCATGGTGGACACCGTGCTCCATGGTGGACACCGTGCTCCATGGTGGACACCGTGATCCATGGTGGACACCGTGCTCCATGGTGGACACCGTGCTCCATGGTGGACACCGTGCTCCATGGTGGACACCGTGATCCATGGTGGACACCGTGCTCCATGGTGGACACCGTGATCCATGGTGGACGCCGTGCTCCATGGTGGACGCCGTGATCCATGGTGGATGCCGTGCTCCCTGGTGGACGCCGTGATCCATGGTGGACACCGTGATCCATGGTGGACACCGTGCTCCATGGTGGACACCGTGATCCATGGTGGACGCTGTGCTCCATGGTGGACACCGTGATCCATGGTGGACATCGTGCTCCATGGTGGACACCGTGATCCATGGTGGACGCTGTGCTCCCTGGTGGGCGCTGTGCTCCACGGTGGACACTGTGCTCCTCAGTGACACTGTGCTCCATGGTGGACACTGTGCTCCTCGGTGGACACCGTGCTCCATGGTGGACACCGTGATCCATGGTGGACGCCGTGCTTCATGGTGGACGCCGTGCTCCTTGGTGGACGCTGTGCTCCATGGTGGACGCTGTGCTCCATGGTGGACACTGTGCTCCATGGTGGACGCTGTGCTCCATGGTGGACGCTGTGCTCCATGGTGGACACTGCTTTACAAAGGGTTTCTTAAGTTTAGGCAGAGGGGGCCTCCTGTGTGAGGTAAGGACAGGGATGGCCTCACACAGAACAGGGGAAGGCCTTCAGATAACACAGGGAAGGTAGATCCACTCCCTGGCTTGGCATGAGTGATGGCTGCAATTGGCAGGTCTTCTGGGGCCCAGCACCACCATGGCAGGACACTGCACTGCCCAAGAAGGCTTCTGCACTGCCGTGACTGCAGGACCTACCCACTCCTCAGAGCTCTGAGAAGATGGATGGTGAGCACTGAGCCTGAGCACTCTATTCCTGCACGCTTCCTCAGCAGATAGGTCCTGGCCTGCGCTCTTGCAGCATCAGCAGTATCTCCTGTGGCTGTCTCTTGTGTTAAGTCTGCCACTTCTGATTAGAATTAATTGTCTCCTGAGTTTCAAGATATTGAACAATACTCAGCAAATCTTGTAAAATATGAAATAGCAAAGGAGTTAAATATGCTCCAAGGAAAAGGAGGAATCTCCTTTCATTAATATTTTCAAAGAATTAAAGAGTTAGCTTATTACCTCACAGGGAACTGTGACTATCATGGCTGGGCATGGGGAAGAATAGCAACTCAGGAGACAAGGTTGGAGATGCCTGTAGCAAGGGGCATTGGACAGACACCTGCCCAAACCTGACTCCACACCCCCTGGGGAAATGCACTCGCCCTGCTTCCTGTACCCTTGTTTAATCTGTGACACTGTGATCAGAATTTGTTACTCTGAGAGTTCCATCTGATGTTACAGCCTGAAGCAGAGCTAAACCAAAATAAACAATCTGTTCTGTTTTGCTTAGACTAATAGGACAGTGATGTAAGGCCCGGCACTAACACATATCTCCTCCTAGCATTTGCAGCCAGCAGATAGATGCAGGGATGGGGGAGGGCTGGCTTCCATCGCTGGGGGTCTGGAGAGGCAGGGGCACTATGGAGAGTTCACATTTGTCCAGGTTTGCAGCCAGCCCAGTCAGTCTGTTGTTCTGAGCTGGGAGAGCAAGCTTTGAAGCTGCACACCAAGAGTCTTTTTCATTGAATACTTTCTGAGTGGGGTGACCTCTAAGTCTGGATTCCATGTACTCACAGGCTGGCCGTGGGAGTTTTCATTATGGCTCACAGAGAGGGTGTGGGGCTTGTAATATCTGTAGGTTTAAGCTGCCCACAGAGGCATTTCCAGGAGAGAGAGAGAGAGAGAGAGAGAGAGAGAGAGAGAGAGAGAGACCTAGATAGATAGAGATAGATAGAGGTAGCTGGATAGATGAGTGGATGGACAGACAAACAGATCTGGCTGCTGGCTCACAATCAAGATTTCCACTGCATTTAGCCACAGAGACAACAGACTGTCTCCTTCAAAGGTGGTCTTGTGGAACTGTGGTGAGAGTGGCGACTATGACCTTCTCTTTCTCCTCCGTGGAGGGGCTGGTGGCTCACTGCTGGGGAGTAAGGGAAAGATGCTCGGGGTCGCCTCCCTAAAAATAGCTTTATCATATTGAATTTGGACAGTCATCCTTTATATTCAAAGTTTTCCATCTGATTACAGAGCTAGCTCCCTCCCTCGCCGTCCTCCCCCTCCCCTCTACCTCCCCGCTCTCTCGCTACCTCCCCCTCCCCTCCCCCGCTCCCTGTCCCTCCT
Source organism: Rhizomys pruinosus (assembly GCA_009823505.1). Classification (NCBI taxonomy): domain Eukaryota; kingdom Metazoa; phylum Chordata; class Mammalia; order Rodentia; family Spalacidae; genus Rhizomys; species Rhizomys pruinosus. The sequence goes on along the minus strand of VZQC01000085.1, from coordinate 1,795,388 downwards.
TCACCCACTCCCCTCCCCTCCCCTCCCCCTCTCTCTCCCTCGCCCTCCCCCGCCCCCCCCTCTCCCCTCCCTCCTCTCCTCTCCCCCTCCCGCGCCCCCTCTCCTCTCCCTCTCTCCCTCCCCCTCTCCCTCTCCCTCCTCCCCTCTTCCCCTCCCCCTCCCCCCCCTTCTTCCCTCCTCACCATCCCTCCCTCTCCTCACCCTCTCTCCCCCCTGTCCCTCCCCTCCCCCGCTTTCCTTCCCCTCGATCCTCCTCCCACTCGCCCTCCCTCCCCTCTCCCTCCCCCTCCCCTCACGCCTCTCCCCCTTTCCCCTCTCCTTCTCCCGCTCCCCTCCCCCATCCCCCGTTCCTCGCTCTCTCCTCTCTCCCCTCCCCCTCCCCGTCCCCTTCCCCCCCCCTCCCATCCCCCTCCCCTCCCCCTCCCCCTTTCCCTCTCCACATACATTCCACCTCCTCTCATCCTCATTGCACTCACAGTGTCATAAGGAGCTCCCTAGCCTTGTTCTGTCTTTCCCTCCGGATCTCTGGCTCTGGATGAGGGGGAATTTGCCATACATAATTGAGTTAAAATTGTCAGCTTTAGTGGCCTGGTAAACCTGGCCTCCTACACACAATCAGTTTTCAATTTTGCCACCTCCTACTAAGCACAGTGGAAACAGGAGCCCAGTGAACTTGATCAGAGGCAAAGTGGAGGCCCTGTTAATAAACAGATGCTTTGTAAGTCTTCTCATTATTTTGAGTTGTGATTTTTCTAAGTGCAAACCAGAGACAATTATATGATCACAAAGCTTTCAAGGATTTCTACACAGAACAAAAACTAAGGGTAAAGTCATATGTCTGGAACGTATAAAGTAGAAGGGAAAATGTCTCACCCAGTTGTCAGACTGGAAGCCCCACCCCGACCTGGCCATGCCCCCTCTCCCCCACTGAACATCCCCAGAGCCTGAAGGATTATTCCATCTTCCGGTTCTGTTGCCTTCCTGGCTCCCGAGCATCCTCTCATGGCCTATCACATGAGCAGAGCCCTGGGAAGCTCCAGTTCTAGACAGAGGGGAGGAGGCCTGTACTGTCCAGGGGAGGAGAATGCCCTGTGCTTGTCTCTGGTTTTCATCAGTGCTAAGTGACATCTTAAAACGTCTTCCAGGACTCTGGACAGGCTGCTGGAAAGACTCTGCAAATCTGGGAACTTTCCCCTTCTCATTGATAGGATGAAAATACATGAAAATAGACTCGAGAAAGCTGCGACTGTCTGCCCCTAGGTGGAGCTACTGCTTGTGCATGTTGCAAGCTTGTGCTTTAAAATTCAGGTCCCTGGCAGTGAGATCAGGCAGGCACCGATAAAGACTTTACCATTTTAAAATCAAGTTTGGGCTACTGTGTTTAAGTGTTTCGTCTTGTGGACCTCCTTTGTAGCCTAGTAGTGAACTGGTGGAGAACTGCAATTAGGAGACCAGAATTTCTCCATACCTCATTTAAAAATAGACATTAATTCATGTCTACTTGGTGGAGCACATGGGAAGGAGGGGGCCAGGCAATGGCTGTGTGTCTGTGTGTTCTCGTGGCCTGTGGGCATTACGAAGCTAATGGCGGGGAGAAAGCTTTACAAAATATTTTGTTAAACCAACGTGAGCTTCAGTCTGTTGGTGCATCTGTCTAAGGAAGGGGGACGCAGCCCCACCAGATGCTGTCATTTGCACTCCATGAAAGGACTAGGAAATGAGTTCACAACGTTTTCAAACGAGGGGGATGGGGGGATGCATTTCTTAATCTACCTAGGTAGACAGAATTAACTACTACAAAAGGAAACTAGGACACTTGTCCAACTCTAGTCAACACATCACAAATACATACACATCAATGTGTCCTGCAGCACAATGCACATAGAACCAACCTAGGTATATAACAAAGAATAGGTAAAGAAAATGTGGTGGGAAAATAAAGAAAATTTGGTGGATAAACAAACTTTTTTCAACCACAAAGAACAAAGTTATGTCATTTTCAGGAAAATGGATACATGTACCCAGAGATAATCACATTAAGTGAATTTAGCCAGTCTCAGAAAAACAAGTTTCATGTGTTTTTTCATTTGTACTTTGTAAATTTTATATAGATACATAAAACATATATGTATATGTAATATTAAACTAAAAGTAAGACTCTTTACGGGGACAGACATGACTGACGGGACCAGAGAGGGGTAAAGCCTGGGAGGAGATATGCTTAACACATGTATTTCTATGAAGAATTTGAAAAGAAATAAAGAAACGTGGGAAATTGTGGCCCAAACCCTGAAACCTAAGATCAGGCTCTGAACCCTCAGCTTTAGCCCTAGACAGGACAGAGTGGTACCTGCTCACGAGGAGGCCTGGGGCTTGGATCCATGCCCCTCACAGAAGGACAGACATGTTTTTGGACCAGTCCTTCTAGCCCTGGAATGTGTTTTTAGGCCTACAGAATGCGTTCTGTTCATTCCTACCTGGCATGGTTGTTCAGGGGCTTACATGAAAAGTGCTTTGGCCTCAGCCAAGATGGAAGCCCACACCTCACAAACACTCTGGTCAGCTCTCCTGGCTGGGTGCCATCAGGCCCTGCAAACGCAGGGACCAGTGGCCTTGCCAATCTTCTCAGAGCCAAGTCATGCTGCAGAGTTGAAACATGGCTACTGCATGGCTAGAGAACGCCAGTGCAGGCACAAACACCTCAGTTGGAGCTCTCACCAGGGGCATGCCAGTTTCAGGCAGACAGTGAGCATGGCAACTTCAAGGACTGGGTCACACCACAAGAGGATCTCAAGAAACGATGACCAGAAGGCCATGAGGGGCTTGGTAAGGACAAGACCTGGTCACCGTAGCAACTCAGAAACCTGGGTGATGTATTGGAGCCATACTGGGTCTGGCTATGAAGAGAGAGGAGATACCTGGGGTAGGAGTTACAGAGGGAAGACACCTGGGGTGGGAATGAGGGGGGGAGACACCTGGGGTGGGAGTGGGAGAGGGGAGACACCTGGTGGGAGTTGAGAAGGGGAGACCACTGGGGTGGGAGTGGGAGGGAGAACCCACTGGGGTGGAGGGTGGGGGGGACACCTGGGGTGGGAGTGAGAGGGGGAGACACCTGGGGTGGGATGGGGAGAGGGAGACACCTGGGGTGGGAGTGAGGGGGGAGACACCTGGGGTGGGAGTGAGGGGGGGAGACACCGGGGTGGGAGTGAGGGGGGGAGACACCTGGGGTGGGAGGTGAGGGGGGAGACACCTGGGGTGGGGTGAGGGGGAGAACCTGGGGTGGGAGTGAGGGGGGAGACACCTGGGGTGGGAGAAGAGGGGCCTGGGATGAGCGAACCGGGGGGTGGGAGAGGGGGGAGACACCTGGGGTGGGAGTGAGGAGGGAGACACCCTGGGGTGGGAGTGGGGGGGAGGACACCTGGGGTGGGAGTGAGAGGGGGACACCTGGGGTGGGAGGGGAGGGGAGAACCCTGGGGTGGGAGTGAGAGGGGGAAGACACCTGGGGTGGGATATGAGAGGAGGTGAGACACCTGGGGTGGGAGTGAAGGGGGGAGACACCTGGGGTGGGAGTGGAGAGGGGGGGAGACATCGGGGGAAACCGGTGGGGGGGGGGGAGATGGGGGGAGTGAGGGGGGAGACACCTGGGGTGGGAGTGGGGGGGGACACCGGGGTAGAGAGGGGGGGTGGAGTGGAGTGAGAGGGGGGAGAACCTGGGGTGGGAGAGAGCGGGGAGACCATGGGTGGAGTGAGAGGGGGGAGACCCTGGGTGGGAGTGGAGGGGGGGGACACCTGGGGTGGGAGTGAGAGGGGAGACACCGGGGGTGGGAGTGAGAGGGGGGAGACACCTGGGGTGGGAGTGATAGGGGGAACACCTGGGGTGGGAGAAACACCTGGGGTGGGAGATGGGGGGGAGAGGGGGGAGACACCTGGGGTGGGAGTGGGGGGGAGACACCTGGGGTGGGAGTGGGGGGGAGACACCTGGGGTGGGAGTGAGAGGGGGAGACACCTGGGGTGGGAGTGAGAGGGGGGAGACACCTGGGGTGGGAGAAACCTGGGGTGGGAATGAGGGGGTGAGACACCTGGGGTGGGAGTGGGGGGGGACACCTGGGGTGAGGAGTGAGAGGGGGGAGACACCTGGGGTGGGAGTGAGGGGGGAGACACCTGGGGTGGGAGTGAGAGGGGAGAGACACCTGGGGTGGGAGTGAGAGGGGGGAGACACCTGGGGGGGGAAACCTGGATGGGAATGAGGGGGTGAGATACCTGGGGTGGGAGTGAGAGGGGGGAGACACCTGGGGTGGGGAGTGAGAGGGGAGACACCTGGGGTGGGAGTGAGAGGGGAGAGACACCTGGGGTGGGAGTGAGAGGGGGGAGATACCTGGGGTGGGAGTGAGAGCGGGGAGACACCTGGGGTGGGAGTGAGAGGGGGGAGACACCTGGGGTGGGAGTGAGAGGAGGGAGGACACCTGGGGTGGTATGGAAGTGGGAGATACCTGGGGTGGGAGTGAGGGGGGAGATACCTGGGGTGGGAGTGGAGAGGGGAGATACCTGGGGTGGGAGTGGGAGGGGGAGTACGGGGAATGAGTGGGAGATACCTGGTGGGAGTGGGGGGGAGACACCTGGGGTCGGAGTGAGGGGGGGAGTTACCTGGGGTGGGAGTGAGAGGGGGGAGACACCTGGGGTGGGAGTGGGAGTGGAGATACCTGGGGTGGGAGTGAGGGGGGAGATACCTGGGGTGGGAGTGAGGGGGGAGACACCTGGGGTGGGAGTGAGAGGGGGAGACACCTGGGGTGGGAGTGAGACTGAGGTCACAAGCAAAACAGAACACAGATATGAAGGGAAGAGATGGGAGAGGAAACCCCATTTCATGAGAGAATGAGAAATAAGAGGCAAGGAGATCTGATGGATTCACCTGCTGGGTGGAAGATTTGAACCAGAAGAGAGCAACTCAGAAGGAAGCAGGGGCAATAGAACGAGGAATGTCAGCCAGAACTCAGGGACAGGGCATATCATCCCAGGTGCACAGCACACACACTGCGCAGGAGGAGGCCGAAATGAGTGTGGGAGGGGCCTGTGTCCAGGGCCCACTCCAGCCCCTCAGTAAATAAGCGCATCTCCATAAATCATTCTTCCTTGGTGACAGCAGAGAGCCTTCTGAGCCTGCCGTAGGGCACTGTGCACTTCAGGGCTCTTTTCTCCACCAGACATTATTGTGGGGTGTAGGGCACTATACCTAGAGCCCAGGAAGGCTCTGACCCATTCAGCGAGGGAGCAGGTCTGCTTGCTTTGGAACCCCCAGCACCCCTTTATTTCTCAGAACTCCAGGGGTCGCTGGCACCTCTCTCAGGTACCCAGCTTTCTTGGACTGCTTTCAGTACTTAACCCAAATCCTTCAAAGCCTCACTGGGTTTGGCAGCAGCATCCTGGGTGCCAAGAAGGAGAGTTGATGTGTGAGTCTAGCCATCAGCCACCGGTCCCTCGTCCCCACACACACAGAAGAGAAAGTCAGATGGCTCGGGTGGGTGTGCAAACATACGCCAGGTAGCCCGTTCTAAAATCTTATTAGCAGTGACAGTTTTAAGGGAACTTCAGCAATATTTCAAACTCTGCATCAAAATCTGACAGATTCAATTTTGTTTTTATCAGGTTATCTGATGACATTTCTACAAAAGAAACATTCCATCATGGGCAGGCTCAGCCTTGCGTGCCAGGTGCTGCTTGCTTGCAGCTAGAAGGCCAAGGGGAGCTGTGTGCCTCCCATTCTGCCCAGGAAGAGAAGGGCTCTGCCCCTCAGCAGGCCACTCGGACACCATAGCTATGGCCTACTGCAGTCGAAGTCTGCCCAGCAGGAACACTGCCCCCATCACCACCTCACAGGCAGGGCATCTAATTGAAGGTATGATTACTGGAGGGGCTGGCTCTGTACACAGCATCTAGGACAGCACTGATAATAAGCGGCTGTTTCAGAGGACCTGCGTGTTAGCACATTATTACACCAATGCGGGGGGGCACAGCTAAAGCACATACCTGGGAACCGTCTGTGCCAGCCTGCAGACAGGAGAACTGTGCCTGCCACATGCACCAAGCCTCTTTCTCATAATAAAACTCAGGAACAAAACACAAGACTCCATGGAGCTTCCCAGGGCAAGGAGAAGGTGGCAGGTGCAGTGGAATAGCTCCTAATGGGAGTCTCTCTGACCAACATTCACGGAGCTCTGACTCTTCTTCCCAGTGTGGCTCTGAGGTGACTTCCTTCTCCTCTCGGAATCCTGCTGAGCTAGCTTAGGGACATTGATGGGGTTTCCCATTCTCTGTCATCCCTCCTGCCCCATCGTGTCTGGGGACCCAGAGCAGCAGGAATCTCATCATGAATGTTTAGTGCCCTAGCCTCTTAATAATGAGCCCACCCGATGAGCCCACCCACTTCACTCTGCTCTCTGACTGTCCATTTCTCCCGGCATGTTCAGAACCAAGTTCAATCTCCCTGGCTACAAAACTCCATTGAGCCGGCCTCACCTTTCTTTAACAGGGGCTGTGAATAACTTAACACTAACTTTCCCTGACTGAAACAGTGAACTTCTGCTCAAAACAGTCAACTTCTACATGGAGAATTTTGAGAAAGACTGAGAAAGAGATGAAAAGCATGTTTGTCAGAATACATGAGCTCTGGTGGGGTGGGGGATGGGTGGGGGACATGGTCTAGATTTGATAAGCTGGTCATTATATATATATATATATATATATATAGCAAAAATAAATAAATAAATAAAACCACTAACTTTCCCATGTTTTCCTGACCAGAAAATGAAAATGGTACATGATACTTATTCTGCTGTGTCTATTAACTGGCTCCATGGACACAGTTAAGCTGAAGTATTCATTTCAAATTGGGGAAAATAAACAAAGCGCATGAATGTGTTGGCTGGGTGATCCAAACAAAAATAAAGGCCTTGTCAAAGAGAGCGCCAGCTCGTGGATTGCCCAGGCCCCATTGACTCCCCCTCTCCATCCCTCCTGATGACGGTAGCTGTACTTGATATTTGAGACGAATTGAGGCTGAATGTTAAGTTTGCTGCCACCGTCAGTTGGTGTCTTGTCAGCGGTTTTTTTAGTGAAAGGCATTTTCATCTTCAGGTCTACAGAGGAAAGCCTGTGTGAGCGGCAGCGGAGGGGGCTGAGGGGCAGGGTGCTACTGTATTTAAATTGGCTTTGCCCAGTTAAGGACATAGAAAGAGAAGGTTAATGAGGGTTAATAATTTATACTCGGAAAACTTTAAGAGGATCGCATAATTTAAGCTTCCCACGTAGGCACCAAACTAAACTCCATTGCAGCCAGCCTGACTGCTCCTTCAACCTGTTATTTTCCTAGCTGATATATTGCCAAATCATGGAGATCTTTTCTGGGTCTGGTGAGATGTCTCATCCCAGGATGAACATGCTAGATGGAGAGAACTGACTCACAAATTGTCCTCTCACTTCCACACACATGCCATGGTATGTGTTCTAGTTTGCCTTCAACTGCTGTGAAAAAACACTCTGACAAATACCAACTTGCAGAAGAGTTTATTTGGCTCACATCTCCTGGGTCATAGTTCATCTCTCCAAGGTAGGAACTGAGGGCAGAAACCTGGAGGCAGGAGCTAAAGCACAGGCCATGGTACTGGCTTGCTCCCCTGGCCTATGCTCAGCCTGATTTCTTATACAGTACAGAACCACCTGCCCAGGGGTGGCAGTAACAGTGGGTTGGGCCCTCCCCTTGATTGTTGGCCCACTCAACAATCAAGAAAATACTCCACAGACGTGGCCACAGGCCGGTCCAACGGAGGCAATTCCCGATGAGGGTCCCTCAACCCAGGTGTGTCAAGTTGACACTAAAGCTGACCAGCACAGCATGCATGTACTACCTACACTAACTGACTAACTAACTAACTAACTAACTAACTAACTAACTAACTAACTGTAACAGAAAACAAAGATTGCTTCAGCCTCCTCTTTCTTACTCAACACACAGCCAGTTAATCAGCTACTAGTCATTAGAGACTTCTCACACCATGTTTATTATTATTCTTTTTTTTTTTATGTGTATGAGTGTGCTGTGTGCATGTAGGTTGGTGCACCCATATCCTGCAATGCCGCAGAGATCAGAAGAAGGCAGATTCCCCTGAAACTGGAGTTAAATACGGTTCTTAGCCACCATGCATGTGCTGGGAATTGAACCCAAGTCCTCTGAAAGAGCAATTGGCACTCTTAACTGCTGAGCCATCTCTCCAGCCCCTATTATTATTCTTATTTGAACAATGAGAATAAAATTCTCCCTCTCATCTTACTTTGTCTAAATCTACCTTCCATCTTAAAGAGTCTCTCTGAACATGTTCCTGCCTCTTTCAAACCCTGTTCAGATTCAGGATGCATCTCCTCTCCTAGGAACCCTTTGAGGAACTGTAGAAATGGAAATAGCACCCACTGTGTAGGCACTGAGCTCTGTTCCCACCTCCTGGAAGTCAGCTTTGAAGGCTCCCTGTCTAGGTGAGAAGGCCTGAGACAGGGGAACAAGGACCTTCAGAATAATAGGAACAAGATTTCAGAAATGTCTGGGCAACATGAAAGTGGGATTCTCTGCCTGCAGATTTTGCTCCATCACTTTTAATAAGCACAGAGCAAGGTGAACAAAAGGAATATTAAAGTTTCAAAGCAAAAAAAGATCTTTCAAAATGCATTCCTTGCTTCCAGGGGCAGCAACAGCCCCTTCATTGTCACCCAGTTAAAGAAAGCATCTCAAGCCAGCAAAAGCTACAGTAGCAGACAGGTCACCTCTCAGGAATAGTTTGCCCCTAAGGAAAACAATGACCTGCTTTACTAAGAAGTTAACATTGGCTTTCCAAGGGAAGGCTACTACAAAGGCTTTCACACAGAGCTGGGTGTCGGGGCTTGAGGCTTTCCTAGAAATGCTCTGTTATCTACTTACCCACAGGTCCAGACAGTAGCTACTGGCTCCCCGAGGCTACTGAGAGTTCTTAGTTAACTAAGTCTTAATAAACTTTAATAGAAACTTCTATAGCCAGCTACAGTTAGCAGCTAAGACACTGAGCAGCATGAGGTCATGGATTTATATTGTTTAACCTTACATTAATTCTTTTTTACTTATTTGAGATAGTGTTTCCTGTAGCCCAGGTGGGCCTTGAACTCACTGTGTAGCAGAGGATGACTTTGAAGTCCTGATCCTCTGCCTGGACCTCCCCATTGCTGGAAATACAGGTTCGAGCTACCACATCCATCGACCTTGTACCAATTATTGCTTCAACCTCAGAAGTCAGAAGTCCAGGAAATGTCTGAGCAAGACAGAAGGAAGGGCACAGTAACAGGACTGGGCCAGCCTTCTCAGAAGTAGCCTGAGCTGGCCCAGAGCCTGCCTATTTCCTACTGTTAGAATGTGGATACAAGGCACCCAGGTTCTCAGGAGTATCTTCTAGGTAACAGAAGATGGTATTATGAATAATAAAGTCAATGTGAATGATACATTTGCTTATAAGAACTAAATTTGGGGGGCTGCAGAGATGGCTCAGGAGTTAAAGGCACCCAAGCACCAAGAGTTTGGTTCCTAGCATTCATGTTGGGGCAGCTCACAACTGCGTGTCACTCCAGCTCCAAAAGACCCAGTAACATCTGGTTTCCACAGGCAGCTGCAGACATGTGGCATTCATACATACCACATACACACACACACCACACACACCACACACACACACCATACACGCACACCCCATACCACACACACACATACACACACACACCATACACACACACCATACACACACACCACACACCCCTCACACACCACACACACATACACACCACGCAATCACACAATCACACACACATACACACCACACAACCACATACACCACACACTCACAATCACACACACACTCATAGATATAAATAAAAATAAACCTTTTTAAAAGAATTAACTTTTACATTTACTTACATAAATGTTTTCTGTAGGTAAAAACAAATTGGGTTCTTTTCATGTAAATAAAGAAACTGAGGCTTACAGAAAAATATAGGTTGATCAAGTTCATAGAGTCAAAACTTGAAACTGCTTCTCTCTCCCCGAAAATCAATAAGGTAATAAGAAGTAAACATTTAAATTTGGATTATGGCTGATCTGCTCAAGTAGGGGGCTGAGAGAGCTACTACCTGGGACATTGGGGGAATGCGCCCAGCCAGCAGCCTCTAGGTTGGTGGCCTTTGTCAAAAAGCAACACTGTTTTTCCCAAGTGTGTCCTACAAATATCACTTTCTTGGTGTGACACAGGGTAAAAATGTTTGCGAAGCACTGAATAACATTCTGAGGAAAACCACAGGGACCATCTCCAAAGAGCAAGTCAGCAGGAATTGCAGCTCTGGCTGCTGTGGATGGCACAGGCGGCAGAGAAGCTGTCTCCTGGGCCTCCAGATCACAAAATCTAGTCTGCATTGGAGGGAGGGCTAAGCAGGGCTGAGTCAGAAGCTGCCTCAACTTCCATATGGCCAGAGACAGTCAAACCCATGGATAATGAAGAGAAAAAAAACCTCTGGAGCTAAAAAAATGCAGCTGTCGTGGTATATGAATTTTATTTACTTATTTACTTTTTGGTGGTTTTGAGACAGGGTCTCCCTGTAGCTCCAACTGTCCGTAACTCATTCTTTAGACCAGGCTGGCCTTGAACTCACAGAGATCTGCCTGCCTCTGCCTCCTGAGTGCTGGGATTAAAGGCATGCGCCACCTCGCCCAGCTATATATGAATTTTTATTTATTTATTTTTATTGTATGTGTATGAATGTTATGTCTGCATCTGTGTCATACAGTGCCCTCGGAGGGCAGAAGAGGTTGGATCCTCTGGAACTGGTGTAATGGACAGCTGTTAACTGCCATATGAGTGCTAGGATTTGAATCTGGGTCTTCAGTAAGAACAGCCAGTGCTCTTAACCACTGAGCCATCTTTCTAGCCCCTGTCATGACAATATTAAAAGAAACATACATCCCAGATTATACACATTCCTAGACGTGGTTGCTCATGTCCAAGTTCTTTCACGACAATAGACCTCAGCTCTGACTGGTGGGTCACGGAGTCAGCTGCCCTGACCACCTACCTCGGGCTCCTGCCAGGGTGACACTCAGAGATGCCCTGCAAGTTCTGGGGACAGCCTGCAACTCTAGATGATAAATATCAAGGAAGAGAAGAGGAGAACCTGGGGTGCTGTGCCCTGTCGCTCTTGGCTCCAAATTTTTCTACCCAACAAGGAATTAAAGTACATTCCAGGACTCTTACTACAAGCATTAAATGGGAGAGCATCCTTAGTATCTTTTTTTTGTGAATGAGTTTTTAATTAATATAATATGTTGCAAACAAGTTTGCAATATAGATACCAATTTTCCCTGGTATCTCACCTTTTCTATTATAGAGTTATCAAGAATTGTTCATATGTAAGTCTGAGAGAACTTTCTATATGGATTATTGTGAATGCTAAGGGTAACGAGAACCATATTGCATTTGTTATCTGAGAGGCATTCTGCTGGTGTGGGTGATGGTTTGTCTCCCTTGCCAATTAGATTAGATTTAGAAACAGCTAGGAAACACACCTATGGCATGTCAGGGCATGTCAGTGAGGTATCTTCTGAGAGGTTTAACTGAGGATCCATCTTGAATGTGGGCAGCCCAGAACCATAGGCCATGGTTTGGGATGAAATAAAAAGGAACAACAGAGAATGAGGAAGCATGAGCATGCATCTCTCTCTGCTTCCTTACTGGACACAAAGTGACCACTGCTTGTCCTCCTGCAGCCATGTCCTCCTGGGGGTAATGGACTGCATTTTCAAACCGTGAGCCAAAATGAAATCTTCCTTAAGTTGCTTTTGTCAGGAGTTTTTTTTATAACAATGAGAAAGGTGACTAATCCACTTACATGTACAATCTCTCTAAACCCTTGAGAGTAAACTGTCATTCTCTTTATTCAACAGATTCATGCATTTATTCACTCATTCAATATTTATGGGGAACTTACTCATTGATCTATGGTTGAATTTTGGAAGCACTGGGCCCAAATAAAGTTTGCTCTTAAGAACAATGAAAGTGTATCCAACAGAATATATAACAACTCCTATACAAAATTATTCTTTGTAAGAATACAAAGCTGTAAATGAGTGAGTTTTTAAAAGATCCCCCCTTAATGGGCATGGTGGTGCATACATTTAATCCCAGCACTTAGGAGGCAGAGGCGAGCTGATCTCTGTGAGTTCAAGGCCAGCCTGGTCTACATAGTGAGTTCCAGGACAGGGATATTTCTTGTATGCATGCAGGGACTCAGATCTTGGGTCGTTCTGAAGTCTGACTGAGCTAGCAGACAAGAAAACAAATGATACCAAGTGCTGGAGAGGTTGTGGGGAAAGGGGAACACTCATCCACTGCTGGTGGGAATGTAAACTCGTACAGCCACTATGGAAAGCAGTGTGGAGAACCCTTGGAAGACTTGGAATGAACTTGCCACCTGACCCAGCCATACCACTCCTGGGCATGTACCCTCAAGACTTACACCACCACAGAGATACATGCACGGCCATGTTTATTGCAGCTCTCTTCACAATAGCAAGGAGCTGGAACCAACCTAAATGCCCCTCAACTGACAAGTGAATAGAGAAAATGTGGTACACCTACACAATGGAGTTCTATGCAGCAGTAAAGAAAGATGACATCACGAGCTTTGCAGGAAAATGGCTGCAGCTAGAGGACATCATGCTGAGTGAAGTAACACAGTCCCAGAAAAACAAACGACGAATGGTATCCCTCATCTGTGGATGCTAGTGCCAATTACCCAGTTGTAAGTATTTCTTGTGTAGGGCCCCTGAGCTTTTGTACAAAGCAGTTGGGCATAATGCATTTTGGAAACAACAACAACAACAACAGAAAAGACTGCATCAAAGAACTGACTGAAACAGTGAACTTCTGCTCAAAACAGTCAACTTCCCCATGGACAATATTGAGAAAGACTAAGAGATGAAAAGCATGTTTGGCAGAATGCATGAGCTCTGGCGGGGTGGGGGAATGAGTGGGAACACGGGTCTAGATTTGTTAAAAATAAATAAATAAATTTAAAAAAAAAAGAAAAAAATTAGGATCTTGAAAATGGAATCAGGGAATAAATTACTTAGAAAAGCATTTGCTTTTCTAAAATAATTGCTTATTGACTCAATGAATATTGTCTCATACCTATCATGTGCCAGATCATGTAATAAACCCTGGCCATGTAGCTGGGGACAAAGCACTCTCCTGGAGGTTCTATCCTGTCCCACAATGGCCAGAGGGAGGACAAAATTCAGGATGTAAATTGTTTGCTTCAGGCAGAAAAACAGCATTTGTTTGTGGGCACCTGGTCATTTACTGGGAGCTGAGGCGAGGCGGCCGTCTTTGGGAGTCAAGAGCTTTAAGGAATATCTGGGCCCACCACTTATTTCACAAGTGACTAGTACCCAGAGGGACTGGGTGGCATCTCTGCCCCACCGGGTCTGAGGGGTCACATGCTTGGAGCTGGGAGTTGGTTCTTGTGAAAGTCAAGATGCAGGAGACATATCTTGCTCCACTTTCCTTTTCTTCTTTGGAAGCTATTCTTGTCTCTCCTGTCATTGTTTTATATTAAACACTTATTCTTAGGCAATTATTAATTCTTTCTGCAGGATTTGTTCTTATTGAAAGATTTAGTCTACATTTTTAATAATTTATATGATTTGATGTCACAGATATCTGGATGAATTGGGATAGTATTAAAAAGCCATTCTATGCCTTTATGTAACCTCATACAACACAATCTCTTATTATTGCAGAGAAATAAAAAATATATTCTGAAATCATTTATCTTTAAAACTTTATGAGTTTAAGTTGGATGACATATAAATCAGTCAAATATTTTCTTCTTACCTCATATGATTTCATTTGATAAAACCAATTCCATCTATATGTATGTCTTTAGAAAGAAAGCTCAGTTTTTCCCAAACGGATATGTCTTACATCTGATGTGTGAGAGAAAATTCTGGTAGCACCTCCCTAAGGTCTGAACTAGCCCCTGATTATGCTAATAGAAGCCAAGAGGTTTTCAAAGCAAAAGACCAATCATAAATTATTCATAAACAGGTCTTTCTTTTGAAGTTTCTGTATTTTCCACTCCAAGGAGTGTATATGATATATGTAAACTAAGCTGAAGATATTACAGAAGGAAAAGGGACTTGAAAATTAAGTGAAACTTTGAAACATGGAGTGTATGGTGTATATTTGCAGCCGCTGGTTGGGCGGGGGTAAGGCCCTCTATCTGATGGGCCTCACTGGCTGCTGATTCTTTCAAGAGTGGACCCAAGGGCAGTTCCCAAAGGAAAAGGAAAAGGACCCTCCTCTTGCCTACAGGTCCTTTAGGCCTCACTGGAGCTGCGCACAGGGCTTTGGAGTGGCTTCTCTTCCTCTTCTCTTTTCTTCCCTCTTGGCCAGCTGGCTTTCTTTGTTCATTACTCTGAGTTTCCATACTGCTCAAGACACATTCTGGCCTACAGAAATGGTGGTCTCCTTCTGCTGTGCTGGATGCAGTTGCCAGTTGTATGATATCTGCATTTTTATATGAGTCTGTGTTTCAATGGTTTTATAATTCTATTTTGATGTAATGAGCATTGATATGCTTGAAAAAATGCTTCTCATTTATTTCTACCAGAAATTGTCTAAACGCTATAATTTAAATGAATCACATCTGTGCTGTTATTATTACATTTTCTCATTTTATACTCAATTAACAGAAAATAAATAAATTGTGGGCCTTAATTTAAGTCTCTTGTGTTTGCTGAAAACTCCCTGCTTCTCGCCTGATGCCTGGCCCTGGACCGCTCTCTTGTGACCTTCTCCATTAACCCCAGGCTCCTTCTTCTCTCTGACACTCTTTTCATTGTGATGTGTTTCTTTATCTTAACAGCTGGAATAAAATCATCTCCTTGGCTGTCTGGTGCTGGTGCATT
Source organism: Rhizomys pruinosus (assembly GCA_009823505.1). Taxonomy (NCBI): domain Eukaryota; kingdom Metazoa; phylum Chordata; class Mammalia; order Rodentia; family Spalacidae; genus Rhizomys; species Rhizomys pruinosus. Next base: position 1,780,363 of record VZQC01000085.1, on the reverse strand, counting down.
TGTCTTTGACACTGACCAGACTTCAATTAGAGTTCTGTGTTCACATTTAGTTTATAATTTAAGAAACACTGGAGAGAAACAGAGAGCAATTTAATTTGAAAAAGACAAGTCTGAGGTGGGTGAGACATTCTTAGAACAGTCCAGAATTATATCAATTATTGAGTAACTACAGTTGGCACTCAGACTCTGGTTCTATATGGGAAGATTCAATCAATCTGTGCTGATCATGTATAGACTTTCTTTTTCTTGTTATTATTCCTTAAATAATATAGTGTAGCAACTAGTTACATGGCATTTGCATTGTGTTAGGTATCACACATCATCCAGAGAGGATTTACGATACACAACAAGATACAAGTATGCTCTATGCAAATGCTCTGCCATTTTATATAAGAGACTTGAGCACCTGGAGGTTTGGATATCCATGGGGGTCCTTGAACTAACTTCCATGGATACCCAGGGACAAGTGTAATAAGAGCACTTTTCTTCATACCCTGGGACCACCCTGGGCCAGATGCAGAATTGTGCTCATCAGGTGCTGAGACTACTGTAAACCTCACACCTAAGTGTAGTCATACAACACTTACTCAGGAGTTAGACAACGATGGTAACCATCACCATGCTCATATGCTGTGACCTAGAGGTTGCTGAGCCTGCTGCTGGGCCTTGCAGGTCTTGGGCATGGGGAAGGGGTGAACTCTGAGTGGATCTTCCAAGAACTTAGACCCCTTGATCAAATATATGAATGGGAGGATCCTCCCACAGTATGTGATAGATTCTACTGTGCCATGATGCAGTAAAGCAATCCGCAACAGCTGAAGTACTCAGCCTTGAATTTCCTACCTTCCAGAATAATTAGCCAAATAACTTTGTGCTCACTTAAAATTATCCAGTCTCAGTGTCATGTTAGAGCAACACTGAATGGGCCAGGATAGTTATCATAGGCTTCAGAAAACTCAGACCACTGGACCATACTGTACACAAATAATACACTTTTAAGTCTTACCATGAGAGATGATAACAGTGGAAAGAATTTTTAAAAAATGGTAGGTACATGGTGCTGGAGAGATGGCTCAGTGGTTAGCAGCACTGGCTGCCCTTGTAAAGAACCTGGGTTCTAGTGCCAGCACATACATGGTGGCTAACAACCATCCATAACTCGTTTCAGGGGAATTTGATGCTCTTTTCTGACCTCTGTGGGCATTGCACAGCATGGGTACACTTACATACATGCAGAAAATATGCTCATACACATAAAAAATATAATATTTTAAAAAATAATCAGTAAATATCCAAAGAGGAAGACAAACAGGAAGTAAAGACAAGAGTGGTTACAGGATTCAGTGTAAACACCGTGTAGACAATGTGTCAGAGGTCAAGGAGCTTAGAGAGCCCAAGTGAGGCTGGGCCCATGGCATGAAAGGCAATATACCTGCCAAGGCCCATTTTCATGTTTTCTGTCAATTGTAACCAAAGCTGATATTTTCCTAAGACAATATGCATTTAATGGAGAAGCTCTGTCCATTTCAGTAGTGGAATTACTTTATTATATTGCTGGAAAAGCTTAAGAATTGAACGTTGGAAGACAGCAGGTGGAGGTTATAAATTTTGCATTAATATGACAAAATGGAGTGAGATTTATGAGCTCTGATATAATATAATTTTTTAGTGAAAACAATTTTACTTTCTTACATGAATCTCAGTGATTTGATCTTGGCTTTATATTAGTCTTTTTGTAGAGAATGCATTTTTTTGAAATCTTATTTTATTTTATTCAAGTGATTACTTAAAGAGACAGACAGTTAAGGACTGTTGGGTCTACAATCGCAACAGAATGGTAACACTTGAAAGTAATTTTAAAGAGGCTATAAAGTGCCAAAAAGGAAGTTTGGCTGGCAATAACTTTGGACAATGACGTATTCAGATACACACATTTTCAAAGTCAGCGCTCATTTTGAAAGTATTTGAGATGTGCCTGTTTTCCCTTTTGCCCCAAATAGACATCAGGTTTCGATGAGGCACTTTATTACAACCGCAGTGTGACACGGCCATGACCATGTTGTACAGAATAAGGAATAAAAGTGATTTTCAAAGGCCAAATTACTTGGGACAGTTCCTGGAAAACTAAAATTCCTTGGTTCCTAAAGGTCCCTCCTAGCTTTCCAAAGGACATTTCAATGGTACCGAAGTCTTTAACTTATAGTCACACAGTGCCACAAGACAAAGAGACAAGCACTGAGCTGTAGTCATTCTGTGAGTTGACAGGCTTCTGTGTCTACTCCTAAAATTCCTACACAAACCTTATCAAGCCCATCGTTTCTGTTCAGCATGGTGGTCACTAGCTCCCAGGGTCATATAGCCTTATGACAATAAACCCAAAGACTCCGGAATTTTGAAACACTAAAAATAAGAAACTCTGCTGTCGGGCCTCCAATTAGACTGGAAAGTTAGGTAGTCTTCAGACCTATATAGCAACTTGGGGGAAGGTGGTGTAAGAACAGTAGAAAATAAAGTGGATGACTCTTCAAATTGGCATTCTTCTGTCAAATCATCTCAAGGTCTGGATCAATTTATTCCTTTGAACTTTTGTCATTCAAAATCAATAAAGCCCCCCCCCCAAAAAAAACCAAAATCAATAAAGCAATCCTGGGACTGGGAGTTGGCTCTTTGGATAACGCGACTGACACATAACCATGAAGGCTGCGGTTCAGATAGCCAGCATCCACGTGCAGTCCAGCAGCGGTGGTGGCTGGTGGGACCCCAGCACTTGGGAGGCAGAGACAAGGGATCCTGTTCTGGCTAGCTACAGGAGCTGAGTCAATGGGTTCAACGAGAGACCCTGTGTTGTGTGACACCATTACTGAGGAGCCATGGACAAACAGCTACTCGCCCCAGAACCAACAATAGATCAAAGCAGGAGTGGCATCGAAGTCCAACTTAGCAAACCAATGAGTTTATTGGAGTTCCTTACAGGGGCAGAAATGACTCAAGGGCAGCCGATCACTAAAAGGCACCCCAGCATGGGTGACATGGAAACAGGAAACGTGGAGGGCACCACACAGCCTGCAGGCTGCTCGGCAGGCTAAAGAATCCTTTCCAGGTTGCTGGGCTGGTCTCTGGTTCTTCCAGGGGCCTTAGCTGGTCTGAGCCTTTCTAGGTAGTCGTCTGGTCTGAGAGTGTCCCTCAGCAGCCCTTAGGGCTTATATGTGCTTGGGGAAGGAGGGGCCTAGTGACCCTGGCCAGTTTTAGGGATTTCCTGAAGTTCTTGGGTTGCTCACTTCCTTTTAGAACATCCATTGTTCACTTCTCTTTGGAACATCCTGTCCTTTACCCCCCTTTAGAACATTCTGTTTTCGGGGATGGAGAGATGACCTCACAGTTAAGAGCACCGACTGCTCTTGCAGAGGACCTGGGTTCGTTCCCCAGCACTCACATGGTGGCTGAGAACCATCTTTAACTCCAGTTCCAGGGGAATCCAACACACTCTTCTGACCTCCGAGGCATTGCACGACACGGGTGCACAAACTACATGCAGATAGTACATTCATACACATAAAAAATAAAATTAAAAAAGAACATTCTGTTTTCAAGAGCTTCCCTCCAAGATGGGAGTTTTTCAAAATTGTATTTATTGTTTTTATTTTTATGTGTATGAGTGTATTACTTGCATGTATGTAAGTACACCCATGTTGTACAATGCCTGCAGAGGCCAGAAGAGGGCTTGGATTCCCTGGAACTGGAGTTATGGACAGTTGTTAGCTGCCATGTGGGTGCTGGGATCCCAACCTGGGTCCTCTGCAAGAGCAGCCAGTGCTCTTAACTGCTGCACAACACCCTGCCTCAGGAAATACAATGGAGTATGATCAAGGAAGACCCAGATGCCAGCCTCTGGCTTTTACACATGCAGACCTGTGTCTCTTCACAAGCAAACACATATACAGATACATATATAGCATACACACACACACACACACACACACACACACACACACACACACACGCACCAGAAAAGAAGCTGTATGTTTTATCATTACAACTGAAAAAGTATTTCCCAACCATCTCTTGCCCCAGAACCTCTGGGCATCTTTGTAAAGACAGGGATCCATGTTCCACTGCTCAGCTTCTTTCTGCAATGTTCCACTGGGTATTGACAGGGTCACATAAGATCTCTCCAAGTGACTCTGACATGTGGCCAGAATTTAGGAACACTAGTCTTCCAGGAGGCGACAGGAGGCACCTTCTTACTGGTCATCTCTTCCATCCTTACCTCCTCTTCCTTTAGAATTTAGAAAAAATCATATCTATTAGCATGAACTTAGTATGTCTAACACCATTCATTCATTTTCCTATGCTACACATATAAAACCTGCCTAGTCTCTGATGTCATATCAGCACATGCTCAAAGCCCCTATCTGACCTCTTATGTGGTCTCTGTTATTAGTACTAGTGTTCACTTTTCTACTCATTATAACCTTATGGCACAGGGTAAATTGAAGTATAATTCCCCTCTTCTTACACTGTGCTTTATTAGATTATTCCTACTATAACAATATTTAACAGATAATCTTTATTTTATACAAGTTTGTTCAAATAATGAAAACAGCTTAATTGTTTAATGAGATTAATATAACCTCGGTACAAGGGGATGAGGAGAATGCCAGAAATGAAATCACAGGGCAATTCCATAAACAGTATAGATATGAAATATTAATAAATATTCTCTAATTGAATAAAGTATACATTAAAAGATACAGAGTCAAGTAGGGGTTATCCCAAGGATGTAATAACAGATAAACATGAAAAATCTATGTAATTGTCCCCACTTGGTTTGCATTGCTGTAAGGAAATACCTTAACCTGAGTACTTATAAAGCAAAGAGGTTTACTCTAGATCACAGTTCTGAGCCAGTGCTGACAGCCCAGTAATGGTCCTTTTACTGGCAGAGTCCTAATGTGGGGCCCACATCACATGGCTAGTGATAGGAACACATGTGCTTATTCTGGTCTTCTTCCTCCTTCTTTTTTAGTAAATATTTTTCATGCTCTTTTGGATTGAATGAAGGGTCTTATACATGTTAAGCAAGTGCCCGCCACTGAGCTAATCCTGCCCTTCCTCTTTCTTCTTATAAACTAACCAGGACACATAGGGTTCCACCAACTGGCCTTGCCAAATCTTAATCACCCCTCATAGGCTCTATATCTAAACACTATAGTCTGACTAAATTTTCATTATTTTAATACCTCCCAGTGGGGATTAAATTCAGTACCTTAACAATTAGGGAACACACTAAAATATTGGAACCAAGGTAAAAAATGTCAAATTCATAAAATTTTCATGCTGTTTTGTAAGATATTGAGAAAGTATTAGAAGACCAAGTCTTTTCTGCCTCTCTCTCCCTCTCTCTCTCTCTCTCACACCCCAAACAAACACAAACAAACAACAAACAAAAAAAAAAACACACACACACACACACACACACATATACACACACACACACACTGCAAGGACAAAATAAGGAAGAGAAAGAACTTTAACCTGCTGTAGCATATCTATATATAAAAAAATCCTCTTGAAAGCATCATACTTACTGAAGAAATTTAAACCTATTTCCTTTAATATTAAATATTCTTGATACTCATATTTAATGACTTGTTCAGTACAAAGAATATTTAGTCTCACTCCTGCTGTTTAATACATATAACAAAATGCCCTGAAAAAATGTTAAAGAATCAGAAATAAAGGTCACGAGGAATATCATGGAGTAGAAATGAAAACACATCATTGAAAAGGACAGGCTCATCTATATATATTCCAAGAGAATCAACTGTGAGCCTTCCAGAAATTGTAAAATCCCATTAGAAAATCTCAAGATGGGTTTGATTAAATGAAGGCACAACCTCTGTTCTATGATAGAAACACACAGTGTGGTACAAATATTAGCTCCTCCCCAAGCAATCCATACCCATAATGTGATCTGCAGGGTAACAAATGGGATTATTGTCTAGTTAGCTTTGGCTTGCTTGTCAGGTAGTAAATACATATCACATGACATCTAATCATACTTCAGAATTTTTTACAAATTGAGGTAGAGAGTGGACAAAGAAAAAAGATTTGAAGTTTGGTGATCTGTGCTTTATTGGCTCCCAATAGTGGTGAGTTACCCATCCATTACCTGTCCAGCGTAAACCTCCTCACCTCATGTGGGTAATAGCTTTCTTAATAGTTAGGTGTGCTTAAAAGGCTACTGGCATCCACATACCTCATCATGACTGCTCACCATGCCCACTACCCACAAACCAGCATCTTGCTCAGATCTCTTGGGGCGATGATTTTCTAATTAGAACAGAGCACAGGAGGCATAGTCCATGGAGTTTCAACAGAATCAAAAAGTCCCATCAACATAAGCTTTCTGTAACTTGACTCAGTGGATATTGAATATTCAATCTACATTTATAATATCTTTTTAACTTTATTCAAAGATGCGCATTTTCTTTCCGTAAATGATGACTATGACCAGATGCCGTTCAGCATGTTTTTACAATGTACATGTCCCCTTCCTTCTGCAGCCGACCATCGAAGTACAAGGTGCTCTCTAGGTTTCCTTTGATTCTGATTCAAAATCACACCTGTTCTAAAACTCTTTTTTAAAGATATGTTATAAAGATATGTTAAATACATGACTCCTTTCTCCTCCTTTCTCAAGAAAAACAAAAGTTCTCAATTACAAAAATTAACAAAAAAAAAACACAAAAATTACAAAAAAAAACAAAAGTTCTCAATTACAAAAATATTGGAGTTTAATAAACTTTGCAATACATTTCTTGGTAAAGGCCAGACTGTCCTTGGGGTCAAGGCTGAAGCTAACACGCACTAGCTTAGATGGGGTCGACCAGCCTGTAAAGACTCATAGTGAGTGCTTAGCTCCATGGATCACAACTGTCTATGAAATCATTCAGTCTGCCATGGAGGCGTGAATGAAGCTGAGGATGAGTCATGGGAACAGAGCTGCATTCTAATAAAGCTTTATTCACAAAGACAAATGGTAGGCTGGATCTAGTCTGTGGAGATCCTAGGTTGCCAATGCATGGCTTAGGTGCAGTTCTGCCATTGTTTGAACATATGTGTGCACTAGCAGCCCAAGTGTCTTTAGGTCAAATAAAGCATTTTTCAAATCACACATATGTTCAGCTTAGAATTACACACGGTGGTGTATATGTGTTTATATCCACTGAATGCATCAGCTTCATTTAACATCTTTAGCTGCAACTCATAAATGCAAACTGTCAGGTCAAAGCAATTCTAGACTTGGTTCGAAAATCCAAGTTATTAATAATTTCATTTCTATACCTAACATGGTATCTCTTCTCTGGTTTATTTATGGAAGTCTAAGTGTGACTTCAAGTGAACCTGGGTCCACTACCAAGATGTAAACACAGGAAGATGAAGACATGGCTTCACAGGGAAGCAAATCATTTACAACCTTGGCACCCAGATAAGCATTAATTGCCACCAGGAGTCAGCTAAGCAAGTTTTATTGCCAGCAATTAATTATCAAGTTGGGCAGAGTCACTCAGTAGATAACCTCCTGAATTGGTTAAGAGTATATTCTTCACCAACCCTTTCCATAGTTAAGTTTCTCAAGTAGAATATATGAGACAGGTACAGGGTGTGCCACTGCCAATGATATTTGACTGTGGCTTCCTCCATAATAACTTCCCAAGGATCTTGAAGGGATTTCACATCGGACACACAGGTGCAGCACACATGGTGACTGAAACCTTTGCTTATCCATGCATCCGCAATTAGTCTGTAGACTAGGATCATGGTTCCTCCTAATATTTCACATGGGTTTTCTACTTATAGCCCAGAAATCAGATGATTTTCGTCGTGAAATCACTATCAAAATCTCTGTCTATGTAGACTTTAGTGGCACATCTACACTTTGTATGAAAACTAGTCCTGCTCCCTTGCTTCAGAGAAACTTGGATATGCTGTGAACAGTTCAAGTCATCAGAACAGGAAAGGCTAGTAGGGCCTGGAGATTTCTTTCCATGCCCTTCATAAGTGCAAATGGAGCCCAGGTGCTGAAATAGCATGCTCTTGGGTAGAATGTTCTTTCTGTTCATGAGAAGAATGGCTCTCCCCCATTCTCATCACTGCTCCCCACAGACAAGATGGAACACTCCCTCTCTCCTGAAAGATCATGGCAGGAGGCCTGGCCATGTGGACACAGCTGGCAATGCAATGGATAATTGCTTCCCTGCACCTTTTGATCACCCAGGACACAGTTGCACTGACTGACTGGCCAGACTCACTAAGGCTAATCAGTTTCCTACCTGAAAAATTTGGCATGATCCTGCCCTTGCTAAAAGCCAGGATCATGTATAACAAAAACAAATGTTCCATGTGTGCTAATTACATATCTCTCCTAATATTTCAATTCCACAAAAATGAAGAACTATGTTTATTTAAGGCATATCTATGTCCTACTCACAAGTCACATTTCCTCTGGTTAGTCAAGCATGGTGGCACACATCTGTAATCCCTGCACTCTAGAGGCTGAGGCAAGAGAATTTCAAGTTTGAGTCCTGCCTAGGACTCAATTAGCTCATGACCAACTTGAGCTACATCACAAGACCCTGTCACATAAAACTAAGGGCCATGGATGTCATTGAGTTACGGACTGTCTGCCACCATGTGCAAGGCCCCTGGTCCAATCCTTAGCACCCCCCCAAAAAAATTAAGTTCTTGTGGTCGTGTTTATTCAGTTGGGGCCAATGTTCTAAAATGTCTAATATTAAGATGCCTAAAATGGGAACATAGTTACATACTGGGGAAGTCTTACTAATATTTATATTTAAAGTAATGATATGGACAGTAGTAATTCTGCAGTATAATCAACTCGAGATAAAAAAAATGATTAAAACTCAACTCTCCTTAGAACTTAGTAGAATTGCTGACTATTTTTTAAAGGTTCTCCCTAGTCCCAGTCCACCTGGAACTCACTATGTAGACCAGGCTGGCCTCGATCTCACAGGGATTCACCTGCTTCTGCCTCTCGAGGGCTGGAATTAAAGGTACATATCACCATGCCCAGTGTGAGAACTGCTTTTTATTCTTGTGTTAACTATGGAATCTAGTTTTTGTCAGATACTCCAGAATTATCATTCACACATTAAAGTCTTGTTTACTAGTATGTAATGGCAAGTTTACAGTTTTGAGCACATTTGTCTGAAATAGACTTCCCTTTGTGGACATTAACTCTCAACCTTGAAGCTAGTGTTTTCTCCTCATTCTCCTAAACCTCAACCACCCCAAACTCCTGGTTGATTCTTTGAAACCCTTCACAGCCCTCTTTCTGCATCTAGGTGGGATGTGTTTAGGGTCTTCGGGGGGTGGGTGTTCATTGTGGAAAGTTTTTTTTGTTTTGTTTTGTTTTTTATTTTATTTTTTTTTATGTGTATGAATGTATTGTCTGCATGCAGGTCTGCGCACCCGTGTCGTGCGATGCCGCGGAGGTCAGAAGAGGGTCTCGGATTCCCCTGGAACTGGAGTTCTCCTGGAACCGGAGTCACAGACGGTTCTCAGCCGCCATGTGGGTGCTGGGGATCGAACCCAGGTCCTCTGCAAGAGCGGTCGGCGCTCTTAACCGCTAGGCCATCCCTCCAGCCCCCTCATTGTGGAAGGTTTTAAGACCCTTGCTTGAGCTAAATTGAAGTTGGGTGACTAAACCTGTTTTCATATTGCCACAGACACGATGTTTTCAAACAACTGATGGGCTGGAGACATAGCTCAGTAGGTGTAGTGCTTGCCTTGAACGCCTGAGGACCCAAGGTGAATCTTCAGAACCCACATAGGAGAGCCAGGTGTGGAGGTGGACACTTGAAATTAGAGCACTAGGGAGGCAGAGATGGGCAGATTCTGGGACCTGCTAGACAGCTATCCTAGTGAACCAGTCAAGTTCCAGGTCACATAGTGACCCTGCCTCAAAACCAAAACAGACAAAAAAGCCAGAGGAAGAACCGAGTTTGTTCTCCAGCAGACACAGGCATTCATACACGGCACCTGCACACACACACACACACACACACACACACACACACACACACACGGGGGGGGGGATAAATACAAGCAAATAGGCAGAGAGATAAATAAGAAAGTCTCTGACTGACCAGAAGGAAGTTCCTCCACCACGGGCGGTTCCTGAGCCTGGTGGCCACCTGGTAGCCGCTGTGGCTCCAGCTCTGTCCGAGTTCTCACCCCTTCTCCCTGCGTCACTTCTAAGGATCCACCCATCTAATGGAGGAGGATCCTCTCACCTGCAGCCCCATAATGCAATTCCAATGGTCTCTAAATCTTCTTCTCCAATAATCCTGGTCCTCAGACTGCAGTGATCATGAGGCAGACCACCATCCAACCCTCTACAGCACAGCAGTACCTTGTTTCTCCAGAAAGGTACTCAGAAACATACCGGCTTTAGAGCTATGCCCAGATTCCCGAACACAGAGAAAGATACTAAGTATGATTGTTACCCTAAACTTGGGTTGGCCTGCTCCCTCACTGCTACCTCACTGGGCTTCCTTGGGATGCAAGGAAACAAGGTAGAGTCTGTATGCCAGTGTTAACCACTGTATGCCACTTTCTTGTTGCCGAGGGTCAGTACAGAGATTAGGGACTGCTGTAATTCTAGAGTTTATTCACTTTTAGTCCAAAACCCTGTTTTGCGCTAGGCTTGTCAGCAGCATGTGCCGGAAAGGGTGGTTCTCCCTCATCGGAATAGGCTAAGATAGGCTTAGCAGGCACGCCTGCAGGGGGCAGCAGAGAGAAGGCTGGTGGTACCAAAGTTTACCCTCCTTCTGCATGGGACTGAGTGAAATGTAGATCAATAAACGAGGAAGTAAAAGGTGTACGCATTTAATGAGAGGGTTCTAGACCAAGGGGACCGCAAGCTCCATGAAGTTCTCCCTGTGGCCCTAGCCTGGGACGAAACAGAAGTCTAGATTCTGTTCGTCTTTGGGCTTTGTCCCAGGCCTGCTGGTCAGGGTAGGGTAGGAGGTGGGTGGAGAGGCGAATGAACCGCCAAGTTCCATTGACATCAGTCCCCCAAGAGTAGAGCAGGGCACCAAAGGATCAGTTGAGAGGACACAGGAACAATTCAGCCCATCCGCTGAAGTGTCCGACAATCAGAGCCCTTTCATCATGCCCGCTTCATTTATGGGGGGAAAAAAAAGCATAATTGGCAGGGATGTAACAGACAAGGCATGCAGGAACAGCCAGGGTGGAAAACAGGAATACATATGTCAGTTGATTCAGTAATTGTAGTTATGATTCTGGCTAGCCTGACTTTGACCTATGTATGTCAGGAACAAGCAAGGATCTGAAAGCAAATCACGCATCAAATGCAAAGAAAAGCTTGAAAACTTAAGTTGGACTTGTTTTGTTCACAATTATTATAACTATCTTTGTGATCCTTTTTAAACTTTAAGCAATTTATCCCAAAGGAACATTCAAATTTTAAGGCAGAGAATAACATAAAAGATTATTTCACAAGATAGAAATAATATATTATAGACTTCTTTCTTGTACGACATTGCTTTTTTTTAAGAAAGGAAGTTATGCCTTGTTTTGTATATGATTTTTTTTTTTAATGAACAATCTGTTCAGGACTGGCAAACATAAAAGGGATTAATTTAATGCAAAAAAGTCTGAAAAATTATTTATGTTTAACAAGCATGTCCTCTTTCTCCTGTGCCATGTACTTTATAATAGAGGCCCACTCTTCAGTCAAAATGAATTCAGGGAAATGTTCACCTACCAGAATTTTCAAAACCAAGCATAGTGGAGACGGGGAAGGTAATCTGCACGTGACAACTAACCCTCTTCCTACCAGGGCTAGGTTTCAAGACAACCAGTTAAGATGGCAGTCCCCACCAGCCTCTACCCTCAGAGGGAAAGCCATGAGGAGAGGGGTCGTTAATGTGAGGCCCAGGTGAAGAATCCCAGCTGCAGTCCTAGTCAGGCACTTTCCAGAGCGAGGTCAGGAAGGCCTCTGGGAACCTTGCCTGCTGGAGGCAGTTGAGCTGGGAAGGGTGTTACTGGTTTTCCTTCCAGAGATGGCTCTGACTGATGGGAAGGGACAGATGCAGGCCCTTGATGAAGAGAGGCCTGTGGGCTGGAGACACAGCTCTCCAGAGTCCCTTCAAGGTAGTGACTGACTTGTTCACCAACAGAACTGGAGAGCACATGATGGGCCCTGATTTGGATGCAGGCTCTGAACCTCTGACTGGTTCAGTATCTGGATAACGCACACACACCTGCTTCTCTTCTCCACTCTTTTGTTAAGTGTTTAGATCTGTTCTCCCTTGTGGAATGATTTTCTAGCTTTCAACCTGGAGATGGTGAAACTTTGAAAAGTCTGTAATCTTTTCTTTATTTTTAAAGATTTGTTTTATAATTTATTTATGTGTTTCTCTGTGTGTATGTGTACATGTATGTGGATATCCATGAGGTCCAGAAGAGGGGTGTCAAGTCCCCTGGAGCTGGAGTTACAGGCAGTTGTGGGCTACTTGATGTGGGTGTTGGGAACTAAACTCTGGTCCTCTGAAAGAATGGCAAGCACTCTTAACCACTGAGCCATCTCTTCAGCACCTTGATAATACTTTTTCTTAATGCAATACTTTCACTGTTTCTATTATGAAATGCCTTGAAAAGGCTAGATAGTAAAGCACTTTAAAGTGTGAGGGCCATCCAGTCTACTTACAGGTATTTGCTTTATGTTGCTCTGATAAAACTTTCTGTAGAGATGGTGAAGACAGAAATGCCTATCATTCCTACATGTCACAAGTTCTATTCTTGTAAAATTTACAGTTTTTGTTGTTGTTAACTTTCTTTTTATTTTTAAAATTTTTTAAACTTTTTATTTTTTCTTTTCACAAGGAAACAGAAACAATACAGAATAACAATGAGCAAACAAAGAAAAAAAGGAGACTTCCATTTCTTTTCTGGTGAAATAAAGAATGGTATGTAATTCTTCTCTTTTTTTTTTTTTTTTTTTTTTTTTTTTTTTTTTTTTNTTCTTGTAAAATTTACAGTTTTTGTTGTTACTTATCTATTGTATTTTAAAATTTTTTTAATATGCTTTTTTATTATTTTCTTTTCACAAAAAAACAGAAACATTATACAGAATGTCAAAAAGAGCAAACAAAAGAAAAAAAGGAGTACTTCCAATTTCTTTCTGGTGCAATAAGAATGGTATGTAATTCTTCTCTTTTTTTTTTATTTTTTTTTTTTTTTTTGTCTTTTTGAGACAGGGTCTCCGTGTAGCCCCAGCAGTCCTGGAACTCACTCTGTAGACCAGGCCGGTCTTGAACTCACAAAGATCCACCTGCCTCTGCCTCCTGGGTGCTAGGATTAAAGGTGTGTGCCACCACGCCCAGCTCATTCTTCTCTTTTTTTTCTTTTTCCCTTCTTTCTTTCTTTTCTTTCTTCTTTCCCTGCTCTTCCAGGTCTATCAGAAGGATATGTGTTTACTAGCTAGTCCAGAAAGCCTTGAGTTCTCAGCTGAGAAAAATTCTGGTTAATTTTTTATATAACATAAAACACATTGTTGGCTAACGGGCTGTACAAAAATAGATGCTGGCCATGGTTAGCCAGAGAAGCATAGTTTGCTGACCTCTGACCCCAAACAACCACATAGAAAAAGATGCACAGTATTTAAAGGCATAAGACGACAAAGCTGGAAGTTGTGGATGTGGAGTGTGATGAACTGCACAGCCAAGCAAGCGTTTGCCATTGCAGCAAGTGGCTTAACCTGTGCTGGGTCTCACTGTAAAGCCAGGAGAACTGGGCCTTGTTGGCCCTCTTGGAAAAAACCCCTTAACTACGTATGCACGTGCATGCTTGTGGAGGCCAGAGGTTGAAAGTACCTATTCTCTTGTTTAGTTCTCCACATTCTTTTTTGAGGCAGGTTCTCTCATTAAACTGGGCCTAACCAGTTAGCTGGGTTAACTGGCCAATGAGCTCTAGGGGGTCTTGTTATGTTATCTCTGCTTCCTCAGTGCTGGGGTTACAGAGGTGTACTACCATGTGTACCATGTGGCTGTCTCTGTTATATGGATTCAGGAGACCCAGGCTCAGGTCCCATGCTTTCATGGTGGACACTTTACCAAGTGCACCATCTTCGTGGCTCCCCTTGCACTTCCTTAGTCTCAGTTTTTCACATTTAAAATAATGTGAAAATCTCTAAGATCATTTTAACCATCAGCAGGGTCCCAGGCCTGTTTGTCACTGCTCCCTCTTCCTTGCGTGATACTGTTCTCTTACATCACCCACAATTACAAGGCCATGATTGTGAGACCTGAGGTTATTGCTGCATTGACAGGGAACTTGCATGTGACGCATTGGTGTTTGTAGAAAAGCACAACCTTTAAGGCCACCAGTGATCTGCAGCTTATCCTCACAGCACATGCATTATGAAAAAGTGGAGAAATACAAAACCAAAGGAAAACATAAATTATGCAGCAGAGAAGCCCAATTACAAGGAGGGAGGAAATATCTGGCTGCACACAGGCCTGTGTCTTGCTGTCATCAAAAGCTCTTGGTGGCCCTAGATGTTGACTGATCCAGGCTTTAACGGTGGGGTTACTGTCTGCTATAGTGGAATATAATTACAGTTACTTTTTTCTGGAATTTTACTATCCAGCATTCACAGCCCCTGTAAATGGCATAATAAATAGTGTATAAATAATAATGCAGAGCTCACTGGGACTGAACCACATTTTCACATTTTTCTAAAATAGAACATGCTACAAAATAGAAAATATTAAAAAAAAACAATGGGGAAAGAGAGAAAGGGCATGCTTGAAGAGGCCATGCTTCGTTTTGATGAAGATAAAGGCAACAGGAACCCAGCCTGGCGATGGATGGCTGTCCTCCCAATGTAACGCTGTCTGTTTCCAGCCTGGCGACGGATGGCTGTCCTCCCAGCGTAACACTGTCTGCTTCAATGTGAACGAGCCCCAGGCTACCCAGACCCTGCTATGCCCCCAGAACCATGGCTCTCAGGCCCAGCCCTCTGATGCCCCCTCCTCTGTCTGCATCCTCAGACACCATTTCCTGTGGACCCTTCCTTAGGAAGAACTCCACAGCCTCCCTTCCACCTTCCTGCCAGCTTGGTTCCTTGCCTTCCCAGGCCATACCAGGCTCTGAGAATGGAAGGACTCAACGTGCTTCTAAAGCAGGTTTTGTCCAGGAAACTGCTGCACAGAGATCACTTTCAAAGTTTAATTCAGCTCATGAATCCATTCCAGCTCATTTAAAAAAACATTTTATTTATTATTTTTTATTTAATATGTATGTAAGAGTGTACTGCCTGTGTGTAAGTGTTCCTGTATCATGCAATGCCTGCAGAGGTCAGAAGATAGCTGTGCATTCCCCTGGAACTGGAGCTAGGGATAGTTCTTAGTTGCCATGTGGGTGCTGGGAACTGAACCCGGGTCCTCTGCAAGAGCAGTCAGTGCTCATTTGTAACTGCCGAGATATCTTTCCAGCCCAATTCTAGCCCATGATAAAAGTTCCTTCTTTCCTTTTCCACTCCATCAGTCAATGATTAAATAATGAGTGTTCCATTGTATTCATACAAAACTAGCAAAATATCAACCACAAATATTTTTTGGGGTGGAGAGCAAAACCGACTTTTTAGTGTTTTCGTTGTTGGCCCTCATTCAGGATCCCGTAACTAGATTCAAGGATCCAGGGACTGGATGGGGAAGACAAGGGGACAAGGACACTGACCATGAGAGATGTCCCTCATAGCTTAGCAGGTGCTTCATTGCCTAAGCAGTGACTTGGCTCTCGAGTGCTCTGGGTTACAATGGAAAGGCGGAGTGGACGTTCGAATGTTCTTCAGGCCTCCACACGACCAGCGTCCTGTTTTGCTTTCTGTTGCTGTGATACACACAGTGATCAAAAGCAAGTTGGGAAGGAAAGGGTTTATTTCAGCTTACATCATATCCCTCAGCAAGGAAAGGCAGGGTGGGAGTTCAAGGCAGGAACCTGTGGGCAGGAGCTGAAGCAGAGACCACGGAGGACTCCTGCTCACTGGCTTGCTCCCTTGCTTGCCCAGGCCCACCTAACCAGGGAGGGCATCCTCACAGTGGGCTGGAGCCCCTTTCATTAATTAGCAATAATGACAACGCCTCACTGACACGAGCACTGGTCAGCCTGAGCACGGAAACTCCTCGACCGACCGAGGATCCTTCCTTCTTATTAGGTGACACGTTTGTGTCAAGTTCACAAAAAATTATTGACTGACCAGTGCAATTGAACATGTGAACTAACTCTGTATTGGGACACACACACACACACACACACACACACACACACACGATGAATCTTTCTACAGTGCTGTCTCACACATTGACCAACCAAATGGACATCAGGTCACGTGTTCTGGTGTTTAGGATTATTTGTGCCACTATTTCCTTTCTTTCTGGCATGAGTCAGAGTCCATAGTAAAAGTTTAGTATGATTTATTTACTTCTCAACTAGGAAAAGAATATTTTAAGTGTTTCCCAATCAGACAGCTGTCAATATTTCATATTAATTACAGAGAAAAGACAGCAGTAGAGCCATTTAAACCCCCTGTTTGCCTGTGAAGGAAAGGCAATAAGAAACGAATGGTTAATTATTAATAAATAGTGATTAATTATTGATCATAAACTATGTGCCAGGAATGGTGCTAAATGTTTTCACCGACTTCCTTTTCTTTAATTCTCACAGTGGCGTTGGGGATCCTTGCAGGATGTTTTCAGCGATAACTGGAAAACTCTGGAGAGTTAGGCTGGGACTCACGGAATATTCCTTTTGCCTAAATGAGTGGTAGGGGAAGAATACTGAAGGGAGTTTGGGGGACAGCGGGTTACAGAAACCCCAGAACACTGTGATGGAGACAGAGCAGGGGCAGGACAAGAGTCATACAGGCCACATGTAGTCCTCTTGCCAGAGAGAAAAACCTGCTTTTTTCTCATAAAAAGCTCTGAACTCTACGGGATGCTGAAGAAGCCCTCCGCCTAGACCACACCGCTGCTCCTGCTGCAGACTCTGTGATTCCCGCCATGTCAGGGCTCTTTCTACAAGTGTCAGAGAGACACAGTAACAAGCTTAGAGGAACAAGAGCCTGACACACTTCTCACCGCGACCACCCTAAAAGTCAGACACCTCCATTTTCTGCTTAGCACACAGAGGATAAAATATTTATTTTACCTTCATATCTGCAGAAACACAGGGTCAGGCCTGCCATCTCCCTGGGCTCAGTGGAAGATAATGAGGAGCCCAGCAGGGCCTGAGTTCAGGTCCATCTCTGCCCAAGGCCCTGCACTGGCTCCACAGTGTGGCACTCTGGCCTTGGTCTGGGAGCATGGGTAGGAGACAGGACAGAGAAGACAATGTGTCTCTCTCTACCCTCACATGCCAGCACACTGAAGAGAAGATGCACAGCCTCCCCAGAGCACTGCTGAAGGCGGCCATTCTGAATAAAAACCAAAGCTCTGACCAAAAGAGCTGTGCCAGACAAGAAGGCACATGTGCCTTTAATCCTTCCCAAAGGAAAACGTACAAAAGACACTTCTTTTTTCTTCAAAAAAAGGTACAATAAGCCTGGTTTTAGAACATGACTGGGATCTTGGGTCAAAATATATATATTTGAAAACACTTGGTGGCTTTCAATATAAGATATGCATCTGCATTCTTCTCTTGTGGCTACTGGTGGGAATCCCCTGAGCCTTTTGTGTGTGATTCCAGCTGCTCCATCTCTGTTCTGGACTCTTAACATACCCATGGCTGTGATGCTCTGACCACATCTGCACATGGGGCTGACATGGGTATGGAACAAGGGAAGACCTGGGACGGTGTCCTGGGAGAGGTAGGGCTCTTTTGCAAACCCCTCATTTGGTGTCATAGGAATGTGTGAAACAGATCTTTATTGGTGCACACTCTGGTACTTGAGTGACAGTTTGCTATCTTTCACCATGTTCCGGGGCCGTGGAAGACAGTCATGCTGTGGGTCTCTTTGACTTCCATTCTCAGATGTGTCGGGGAGAGGGGTAATAAAGCAGCAGGTGAGCAGTATGATGCCATGCTGGGACAAGCACCCTGGAAGGACCAAGGGACAGAGAAGAGAGGTGGGAGCCCACATAAGCAGGTGATCAGTGCCATCTTGCAGGAGGTGTTTGGGAGTCGTCCCCTTGGGCAGTCTTGAAGGGTATAAGAGGTCGCACCATTTGTAGCACTTTGACTATCTGTGCTGCCACAAACTGAGCGGACTGTGACACCTCTAGGGTGGGCACTGAGCATCCAGAGCCATCCGTATTCCTCACATGTTGTCCAGTGCATTCAGCGGCAAGTCTACTCATGCTCCGCCCATGTCAGACACACCTCATCCCCACAGCATGCCTCTCATCTTCAGATCACGCGGATTCCAACCTCCTCCACGTGGGCAACTCCAGTGCTGTGTCTCATGTGCTGTGCTTAGTGGAGCCCTGGCGCAGAGCATATCCTGGTACCCATGTTTAACAATGATCTCTGAGTCAAGTGAGTAGCTGGATTTTGCATGGCAGCTCTCTGAGGCAGCCTCATGCCCTCATCCCTCCCTCTGCACCCAAGGCCTGCGCATAGCCACATCCTCTCCTCAGGCTCTGCTCTCTGGGACCACAGGCTTTGACTCTCCCCTCCGGTATTACCAAGGCCTGGAGGGATGGCTCTCTCCCTGTCTTCATCTTTCAGTGTCCTAGTGTCTCAAATATAGTTATTCCACTGAGGGTTAACAAAAAGCTATCACAAATTTTGATCAAATTGTGAGCTGATGGCTATAAAGAAAGGCAGTAATTGCTTTTTCAAAAGACCTAGATGTGAGCTGCCATGCTGTTGGTTATTGGGTAGGAAATGGGCTGGTCACAATGCCGCCATGAGAGAGCACTGGCTTCTGGCAAGGGCGATCGATAAAACGAATCAGCTACAAGTCAGAATGAAATAAGAGGAAGTTCTCAGTAAATTCTGCGCCATCTACCCCAAATCCCCACGCCAACCCCAATCCCATGACTAGTCAGTTAACTCTCCTGCCAGCACCGGGGCTTAGCTCGGGGCCTGTCCCAAGCCCCCCACTCTGGGTCTTTCTCGGTGGAATCTATCCCTCTGACATTCCAAAGCCCCCCTCCCTTCATTTAGGTTTAAACCTAAATAAAACATCATGCAGTGTAAATTATAATGCGGCTTCTTTAAAAAATGACATGGCCATGAAACACAGAGTTCTGAGAAAGAACCAGAAGTGCAAAGAACTGTCCTTCTGCACCCTCCACCACCGTTTGCTGTGATCAGGGTCAGCATCACAATGTTAACTGCACTAGAGAGATGCCAAAGAACAGGGAAGAAAACCTTAACTCGTATTTCTTTCATTGTAAATAGTATCTTCGTAGTGAGTTATATCAATGGTCTGAGAAGAAGTGGAAATTCTATTCAAAGAAAAGTCCATATTCTCAACTACTGTATAAAAGTAGGTGTCAGGTCACTGTGATGAAACAACCCTGGTCATAATAGGTCCTTATCTCACCAAACTGGATCCATTTGTTCTCTAGTTCCCCTGTGTCAACTATTAGCTTTGCTACAGACATTCCCTTTCCCTGACACTTACAGCACACTTCTTAGAGACCTTGTGATTATTTCTCATATCTAAACAATATTCATAACATTTTTTCAGAAAAATTTCTTTATAAAATATTCTGATCAGGATCAAACTAGCAGGTTCACTACCCCAGATGGGCCAGGAGTTCTGCTTGACACAATAATTACAGCCACGGGCAATGTCATGTGCTTCTCAGGAGTGTCCCCTTACTGAAATGGAAATGGGGTAATGGACCAAGATCCACCTTTCGTATCTGAGGGGTTCCCCTGATTTCACCTGGGGTCCCGAAGTCTCGACGCCATGGGTCGGATTGTCACGGATCCTACCTTCTAGGAGAGAGTGTGGCTGCAGTGACAGTGACGGCTTAGTAAGGGGACGGGAGCACACATCCAGGCACACGTCCTATGGTACCTTCTAATGATGTACCACTCAGGAGCATTCGACCCCAGTGGGATAGTACACAGTGCTTACTGTGGCATCCAACCAGGCATGTCACTTCTCCATTTGTCCTAGGTTGTACCTTCCTAGTGAGGGAAAGACTCAATACATCAAGACCAAAGGTTGCCAGATAACTCCTTTGCCTTCTTTAATTTAAATAGCATTGATTATTATTACACTGATTCTTTCTGAGTAAAATATGTTACTGGCTATCACTGCCTCTGCTTTTGAGACTGACTTCCTGGAGAACTTTTTATTTTCATTTTTAAACATATCAATAATTTTAATTTATTTTTTACTGTTCTTCAAAACTTGTGTAGCATACAGAATAATTATAGGTCAAGCTCCTACCATTTTGGACATGCTCAGGATTTTTATTGTTTATTTGATTTTCCTATTCTTATATGATCAATTTTTCTGAAAGGCAATATCCATGGAATGTTTTAGGCTTCATTCAATAATTGATCATATCAAACATTGCTAAAGATTCTTCCATCATTTTGAAAAAGTACCATCTGGGAAGCATTAAAATCTTTCATTTTCAAAGCAAGACTTGAAGAGTCTATTAAAATTCCATTTTATTTGAAATATTATCATTGCCATCTTTTTCTTGGCTGCCTAGCACTCCTCATCTGAGCTCTAAAGGACTCATGCTGAGGCATTAAGCAGCACAGTGTGGAGGAACCACTGCAAGGGCTTCAGCTTGCATGGCGACAGGAGTCCACAGGAGTCCTCTACTGGATGCCTTCAGCTGTCAACTTGACACTCCTGGGTTGAGGAAGCCTCAGTGGAGGAATCTCCTCCACTGGAGTGGCCTGTGGCCATGTTCGTGGGGCATTTTTTGATTGGTGATTGCGGGAGGGCACAGGCCACTGTGGGCTTTGCCACCCCTGAGCAAGTTTGTCTGCGTTGTATAAGAAAGCAGGCTGATCTCTGCATAAAGAGGATTCTCAATGCAATTGGCTGAAGAAAGTTTGAAGCAGCAGCTCAATCTAGAGAAAAACGTCATGTTCCAAATCAGAGTGAAGCATGCTTCCTGATTACACTTGAAAAATTGTTTCAGTCTTTTCACAAGCCAAAACCCATAAGGGAAGCCAGGTGTGGTGGCGCACACCTTTAATCCTAGCACTTGGGAGGCAGAGGCAGGTGGATCTTTGTGAGTTCAAGGCCAGCCTGGTCTACAGAGTGAGTTCCAGGACAGCTGGGGCTACAGGGAGACCCTGTCTCAAAAAGACCAAAAAAATCCAAAACAAAACAAACAAACAAAAAAAAACATAAGGGAGGGTGTGTGTGTGTGTGTGTGTGTGTGTACCCACACCATTGAAGTACGTCATCCACATTGAAACGTAAATCCTTTCACTCAAAGCAGGTCACCACTCTGATTTTTAGTTCTGCAGATCCATATTTCCTTCATTCTTCAGAACTAAAATTCAGAGTAGTGCCCGGCTTTGAGGTGAAAGGATATAGTGAGAGAGACAATGAGAATGTTTCCTGGGTGCTTGGAACATTTTGTTTATTGGTCTCGCTAGGCAATAGCGGTAGAGTAACAGGCTAATGGGGCTGGAGAGATGGCTCAGCAGTTAAGAAGAGCACTGACTGCTCTTGCACAGGACCTGGTTTCAATTCACAGCAACTACACGGTGGCTAATGATCATGCATAGCTCCAGTTCCAGGGGATCTGACACCTTCTTCTGACCTTTGTGGGCATTGCATGGCATGGATACACTTACACACATGGAGACAATATACAAAATTTAAGAAACTTAAAAATTTTCAGAAAAGAGGAGGTAAGTATAGTCTTTGTAGTGTGAGGCCCTGTGGGACTCACAGGTCACACCCATGCCTTGCTGTAAAGCATCCTAGGGACAGACCCTATATTTTAATGTACACATCCTCTTTCTGATGAACATATTTCACATGTTCTTATTCTCTGAGTACCATGATTCATAATTTGGAATGATAAGGATGTGCTTCCAACTGGGTACACAGCCACGAGTAATTCAAGGTTACAGACATTCACAGGCTTAGCTTTGGAATAGGTGAATGCAGATTTGTGGAGTCAGTTTATCCTCCTCCAAACAGTGTTTTGGAGTTCTCTTTGTAAGCCTAGGAATGTGTTTAAAGCACAGATTCGTACACTATTCCAGAACTTACAAAACCCATATTGCTGGAGTTTCTCTCCAGAGTCTGTATTTTTCAGAGCTCCCTAAGTGATTCCCTACAGAGCCACACGAGACACTGTTGCTAATTAGCTGAGCTATTATGGATCAGACACAAACAAGTGTTCTCAATGCACAGAAATCAAATAATGGGCTGAAGACATGAGCACAGAGCCCAGACTGTCAGCGCTCCAGGAAGATTTTGCAGTCATCTGACATGTCCATGAAATAGGATCTCATCTTTTCTGACTATTAGTATGAGAAGGCTTATGAAGAAGATAAATCACTTTTTAAGGCACAGAATTAATCCTCTGAAAACACACCTGAACAACTTCTTACAGATTCTTTTCCAACTTAATTTTTATTTGTGACCATCAGAGTAAAAGAGGCCATTTCGTGTAATTGCACCGTCTTCTGAAGCTTTTCTTTCCACTTCAAATCTGTAGGATACCCACTTAGCAACAGCTTGCCATGCTCTCCTGTTTTCTCCATTTTAGGAATATGCAAATGAGGAGAAGATGCAAATGAGCATAATAAAGGAAGTTCTGTGGGAATATACATTTCCATAGGAGAGAGGCTTGGAGTCCCACACTGTGTGCAGCATAAACACTAGCTCGGATTCAATTCTACCAAACTTGTGCTCTTCTCGTATTTAATTTTAGAAGAACACATTCATAAGAATGTTAAATGTGGATATTGCTGTTTCTAAAGTCTCTTATTAAAAATGCTAATACACAATGAATTTCAGTAATTTACACTTTCAGTGCAAAAACCATTCATAAAGAAAATCCCTTGATGCCACATGGCATACGCTTATCACTTGTGTGCTTTTAGGGGGAAGATAGCATGTGCTAAGATATGTAATAAAAATTTCCATTTCTGGATATCCTTCCATAATTATATTTTTAGGCATGTACGTTTACAGCATAAATGGAAAACTCCCTAGCACTGAGAGATATTATATTCTTTGTAGTGTTTCCAACCTGTTATTCATATACATCTGTCTTCATTTTAGGAAACATGGGTAGATAGGCAATTTATATAACCAGGAATTTCCCCTGCACAGATGAACTTGGTGCTCTTCTCTGTAAGTGAGGCATCAGTGTTACCTTGACATGCGTCTCCAGAGCCAGTGCAGCCATACTATGTGACCAAAGCACTCCTCTCTTGGCAGGTGCCTTTGGGCTCTTGTACCCACAGGCCAGGGGGTGCTGACTTCTGCCAGAGAAGAAGGGCCTTTATATTCCTTGTGTTTTGGGGGGGTGCACTTCCTGAACATCACCCCTCCTCCCTCTGTGTTTGTTTCCATTGGCAATGAGTCACTGGAGTCACTGATGGTCAAGGAAGAAAGAACAAGCCCCCACCTGTCTGCCCATGGCCCTTGTTCTCAGAGCTTACCCCCGGGCCGTCTTTAGACTCATCCAGATACTCCAGATGGCAATACTCTAGCATATCTTTACCTCACTTAAAACCTGAGTGGATATTTTAAGAGTTCACATTCAAAGAAGGCACGGCTGGAAAGGCTTGGGCATGGCAGGTGGCTGGGAGAAGTCAGAGCAGCAGCACACCCTAGGCAAAGTCTCCCTTCCTGAATTCCTACAGGAAAGATGCGCCCTTAGGTTGCTGAGGTTCCTCCATGTTGAACAACTCACCCATCACCCAGTTTGGGGGAAGTCTGGGTTAGGAACTCATCCCAAGTAAAGTTTAGCCTCTGCCTTCTTACGCTAACTACTGCATGAGAAAGCATGGTGACCATGTAAAAACATGACTGCTTCTGGTCATGTCTGTACCAAAGAGAACCCATGAGAAGGAGGCTAAATAAGGAGGTATCCTAGATGGATATTCCTGGTCCTTTAAAACTTGACAATTCACCTTGCATGTAGATAGGCAGATAGAGACAGAGAGAAGAGACAGAGACACAGAGAGATGGACTAGACTGTGACTTAACCATGCTTTAGATATACAATGGCCAGAGCATGCACTCCAGCTTGGTTACCAACCTCTGTCTAAAGTAGGAACTCCCTGCATGGAAAGTAAGTGGCACTTTGTATGGCATTAACTAGTGGGGCTGCAGAAGATGGCTCAGCAGGTAAGAGCAGGCAACGCTCTTGCAGAAGACTTGAGTTGGAATAAAGCACATCTTAAAAGCCTGATTGGTCTGATTCTTTCTAGGTGCACTGGCATCTAAATGTCATGTGACATGCTAGACTTTCATGAGGAAGCCACCAGTGAGAGGAAGCACTCCCTAATGCGGGGACTTCTGAGAAGATGTACCTGTTAACTGATCCCGCCAGCAAGGTAGGCCCCATCAGTTTATACAATGTAGAAATGAGATCCCAGGACGGGTGACAACACACAGCAGACTTCTGCTATGAGCTGAATTTCATTTCATAGTTTAGTTTCCTTTGAAAATTCTACTGTGACATATTTAGCCCCAGAAAGATATTAAATCCAACTCCCATGAGTTTGATGTAATCCAGCTCCAGTGACTTCTGCCTCCACCTTAATTTACCTGGCCATAAAATGCCAAATAGGCGGCTTTTGATGTGTGCTTCCATCTCAACGGCAAGCTTCCAACAAGAATGGAGCTTTTTCTCAAATAATTTATTTTTAATATTTGGCTTCCTGTAGTTTCTGATTTCATTGAAATAATAAACTACTCACAGGGGCAAAGTCTTAAAATTTCAACTATGATGTATCTGAATGGAATTAGTTCCAGTATTTCTGTGTCTATAATATTAAAATTAATCAGGGTGGATAGAGGGCTGTCCACCTCTGATTCTATATTTGAAACAAACATTTATTGTCTAAGCAAGAAGGTCATCAAACCTGCTATGGGAAAGGGCAGATAATAAATATATCTAAGTCTTGCAAGTTAGGGTTTTTATCAGTCTTCTCAACTGTGCCATCACAGCAGAGAGTGGCACTAGATGCCCCATCAGTGGATGGGTGAGTTGTATTCCAATCACATTCATTTACAAAAGTGCTAGCTGTACTTTACAGACCTCTTGTATAAACCAGCCACATCTCCATTTGGTAGGAGTTTGTTACAGATGCATATGCTTGGGCTTGAGCATCAGAATCTGATTCTCCCAGGTGATGGGCACTCCACTGCCCATCACAGTATGAGACATAATGGTCTGGGCCACAGAGACCAGCTCTTTTTTCTTTTTTTTTTTAAATTTTATTTATTTCTGTATGTGTATGAATGTACTGTCTGCATGCAGGTTTGTGCACCCATGTCGTGCAACGCCGTGGAGGTCAGAAGAGGGTATCGGATTCCCCTGGAACTGGAGTTCTCCTGGAATTGGAGTTTCAGATGGTTTTCGGCCGCCATGTGGGTGCTGGGGATCGAACCCGGGTCCTCTGTAAGAGCGGTCGGCGCTCTTAACCACTAGGCCATCTCTCCAGCCCAGAGAGACCAGCTCTTAACTGGATTCACCCATCCAACTTGTGAGTCTGGTGAGGAGAATACTGCCAATCCCTCATGGGCTGACGTTCTCTGCACTACATCCCTGGGACATCAGAATAAATATTGAGAAAAACTATGTCCAACCTTTTGAGCTCTGCCATGATCATCTACAAAGTTCACACTTGAGAATGGCACAATTGAATTAAAAAAATAATCTTAAAATATTTTAAGTAAATTTACAACTTCGTCTGGGGCTGCATTCATGGCTATCAAGGGGTGTGTGGGGTCTGCCGGATGCAGGTTAGCCATGCCTGGTTAACAATCTATTTACAGAAGTTTTCTAACTTTGAAAACATAAGATGAAGTTAATAATCAGTAATCCTGTCTGCACAGATGGACTTCGGCTCTGTCATTTGGACTGCACATCCTGCATTATTGGCTGAGCATATTTGCTCAAGGGAGACTGGGATCTCTGCCTCATGGGGCAGTGATACCTTCCAAAGTGCAGTCTGCTTTCTTTCCTACTACATTATACCTGAGAACCAGGAGAACATTGCTCTTTAGACATAATAGGCTGAATCCTACTGTGACAAATGCTCAAAGCATTTCCTCTAATGATTCTGCAGAAACAAAAATAATTCTAATAATGGTAGCACAATTTAGCAAGAAAAGGAGATGCCTATGCCCTGATTCCAGGAGGCTCTGTTCATGGGTTGCATTACTATGTAAACAGACCAGGCAGCTTCAAAAAAAAGACTGTAACAGAATAAGGAACACAGGTAGGAGGCCTCAGGCCTAGGGGCATGCCAGCTCCCAAGAGACTGTGTGCATGTGTGGAACCATGTGAAGAACCTTAGCACATAGGATGAATATTTTTCTGACTTTAGGTACTTCTATATTGATCTCAAAATTCTGAACTCGGGACTCAGCAAGTAAGAAAGAAAATAACTGGAGAGCCAAGATGGCGGCTGTGTGGCTGTGGGCACCGGATCAACAATGCTGGCAGTGGTTCTTGGTACGAGGACTTAAAACATGACTCTGGTAAGAGGAAGTTGCATCACTTGTTCCCACTGGCCATGGGGGAAGATGTGAAAGTGACAGACACAAGAAAGCTAACTGGACCCTAGACCATGAAAAAGAAAACACTCGTGCCTGGCCCCAGGCAGGCAGGGATTTGCCCTCGCTTGGACACCCATCTCACTCAGACAAGGAGATCCTGGTGCACCTCTCCTGCTGGAGGCTGGACCAGCAAGTGGCCACTGCACAGTGCACTGGCTATCTGCATTGGCTGGCAAGGCCTGGCTTCAGCCCTCAGCAGAAAATGGGACATAAGGAGTCTACAGAGTTGAGAGTAAGGTGGAGGACACTGTTGTGAAACGTCCCAACTGCCACTCAGAGAATCTTGGCTTGGGGGCCTGTGGGCTAACTTCTGCCTGCTGTGAGGACCTAGATCCTGCTTTTACTCCCCACCCCACCCCCAGTAAAACCCTGGGGAATCAACCTGTTGGAGAATGCCTTGGACTACAGTGGGGTGATTGTGCTATGTGGGAGGAAAGCAGCCGAAGTGTAACCTGCATGCAAGAGCTATGAACAGGTAACTTTGGTGAGGAAACCCAAGTGCTTCTGATTATGGAGGAAGAGGGAAATCCCCACCTAACAACCCTAAGTAGTGTGCTTAAGAGAAACACAAAACGACTGTGAAAATCCCATTCTGAGAAACCTGGGTATATTCTGAACCAAAACCACGTAAAAAGAAAAGGTAGTGGGCTCTTACTTTGGCTCATCTGGGTGCAAGAATTACAGGTCACTGACATTCTAATGAGATATGACTTCTCAGGCACCCAGTTCAGATGTGCGATATAAGACGGATGGGGTTTTTCATTTGCTAACAGAGAACATGAAGTGATGGTGGAGGGTGCGGTACTAGGAGGGTAGAGATGAGGGGTCCTGAATATGATCAAACTATACTGTATGAAATTCTTGAATCAGTAAAATACAAATAAAAGTAAAAATGTTTAACTTAAAACAATAAATGGGGTTGAGAATATAGTGTAGTGTTTGCCTAGCCCTGGAGTCAATGACTAGTATCACACACATACACACACACACACAGACACAGAGAGAGAGAGAGAGAGAGAGAGAGAGAGAGAGAGAGAGAGAGAGAGAGAGAAATACAAGGCACTTACATGAAATACAACTTTATATTCAGTATCACTAGAGACAAATATCAATGAAGGGAATTAAGAATCTCTGAGATTTTAGCTAATGATTATATTATTAGTGAGATTTTTAAAAATTAAGTGTTCCAAATATGAAAGACTTCTAATATTTTATTATTACTTTTGTTTTTACAAGTACGAGTGTTTTGCCTACATGTATGTAAGTGTACTTAAGTCGTGCGTGCCCACTAGAAGCCAGAAGAGGGTATCAAGTTCCCTGGAACTGAAGTCAAGGAAGGCTGTTAGCTTCCATGTGGGTGCTGGGAACTGAACCTGGGTCTTCTGAAAGGAGAGCCAGTGCTCCTAATCACCGAGCCATCTCTCTAGGCTCCATACAAACTCTATTTATAAAGTATTCATGATACTTATTGGATTCTTAAATATGTTACAGACTTTCTAAAATAAAATCTAGACCTCTATTTTGCTTTTCTTGCCTTAGAAAAGCTATGTTCTTTAAGAAAACATTCTTCCTGGGCTGGAGAGATTGGCCTAGCGTGAGAGCACCGACTGCTCTTGCAGAGAGGACTGGGTTCGATCCCCAGCACCCACATGGCGGCTGAGATGAGAACCGTCTGTAACTCCAATTCCAGGAGAACTCCAGTTCCAGGGGAATCCGAGAACCCTTCTTCTGCCCGTCGTGGCATTGCACGACATGGGTGCACAGAACCGCATGCAGACAGTACACTCATCACATACAAAAATAAATAAAATTTAAAAAAAAAAGAAAAAAAAAGAGAAAACATTCTTCCTATTGCAACAAAAAATGGTGGAAATATTATAGGAAAACCATATGGTACTAGATTCTAATATATTTGTTTATCAAATTTTCTGTTGAAAGAGGCACAGAAACTACCACTGAAGATTTAAGAAAGCAAATTTTATAACAAATATAGTGCAAAGGTTCACTGCAACAGTGGATGCCCTCCCCACGTGGGTTAGCTTCACTGTATTTTATATTATTTCCCAATAATAAAGCACGTGAAAGACTTCTTTTTATAAGCCGTTAAGTAATGTCATGTGTTAAAGATGTGGCTCCCAATATAAGCAGCTCCTTGGACTAGAGACCACCATTTGATGGTTGTGTTGAATGATGGGCAGCTATTTTGATTAGAGAAAATGATTCACAAAAATGCCTACAAGGCTTGCACTGAATGAAATAATTTCATTCATTGCTTGATTTATAGTAAGAGACTGAGCAAAGAAATTGAAACCAGAAATTTAAAGAGTATCACAGATGCCATTGACATAGCTGTTTCTATTTAAGCAGTAGACTCCTACCATGTAGTAACCTTTTCTCCACTAGTTTGAATAAAATTGGGAGTGGGCAGGAACTCATTAGGACCTCACAGAGTTTCACTGCTTAATTCATGGTATAATTCTCCAAAAGCACACACAGTGAGTGAAACTCACAGTACTTCTTGCTTTTCTTTTTTTCTTTTTTCTTTTTTGGTGCTTTTGAGACAGGATCTTCCTGTAGCCCCAGCTGTCCTGGAACTCACTATGTAGACCAGGCTGGCCTTGAAGTCAGAGATCCACCTGCCTCTACCTCCCAAGTGCCATCTCCATCTCACAGAGGTGTGTGTGTGTGTGTGTGTGTGTGTGTGTGTGTTCAAGTAAAACCCCTGTTGTTGCATTATAATAGCTGAAATTTTTTACTAGGTGCCAAAATGCTTTCTTTTTCCTGAAGGAACTTGAATAAATACTCTGAAAACAGATGTTTGAAAAATGTTCCATTATTTTAAATGACTTTGCTTTAAAACATAATTGTGTTAGTTATGGAACACTCATATTTGTACCTTTTCAAAAAGCTAAGAAATGAGTGTATATTTTATTTAAAAGTCTTTCAAACAAAGCATTTCAGTGAGGCTGTTTTTGTTTTGTGATGGGCGGGGCTGGCCTGGAACTCTTGGTAATTCTTCTGCCTTTGTCTCCTAGATCTAGGATTATAGGCATGCTCCACCATGCCTGACTTTTCAGTGAGTTTTGAACTTATTAGTTAAAAAAAATCAATAATGACCCAGTTCCTAAAATCATTAACCTGAATGAAAGCATTTGTTACTCAAACTCCAAGAAAAACCATACTCTTAATTGGCAAATATAAGACAACAGCATGGTGGGTGGACAGGCAATGACATGTGGTCCATCCACAGGGAGACAGACTCTTGTGAGCTCCCTTCCTCTGCCACGACCGTATCCTTCCCACCATCCGCGCTTCAACCACCTCCCGGCACTGGGACTGGCCTCCTTTCTTCCCTGTGTCCTGTTAACATGCTTCGTGTCTTCTGTATTAATATAACATGACGTCCACCTCTTTCTGCTGGTAGACTGGGCTTGCCCTCCTCCTGACTTTGCCTCCCCTTTTCATAGCTGTACCACAGCTCAGTGGTTTTTCACTTAAGGTTGCTTCTCTAGTGCCCTCAAAGCCTCTGGAATTGGCCTTCCTGGTGGGGGAGGCTGGGTGATGTACTGAAGGCTCTTCTTGGTCGATTCTGATGGCTTGTGACCACTGGGAACAGGCAGTGGAGGTCTGCCAGACCAGAACCTGCATGGTCATCCTCAGGCGTCGGTTCACTTCCA
Organism: Rhizomys pruinosus; assembly: GCA_009823505.1. Lineage (NCBI taxonomy): Eukaryota > Metazoa > Chordata > Mammalia > Rodentia > Spalacidae > Rhizomys > Rhizomys pruinosus. Next base: position 1,749,883 of record VZQC01000085.1, on the reverse strand, counting down.
TCTTTCTGGTAACCTCATTAGGAGACTTCTCCCTGCTCTGGTCCAGGTGTCTCTGTTTTCCTGCCCTCAGCTCCCTCTTTCAGCACTGGCTCTCATCTCTTTAGTCTCGTGGCTGAGTTCTAACAGGACTTGCTGGAAAGTCTCCTTCCAAAACTGGGTGAATAAAGTGCAGACTCTGCTCTTCCTACAGTCTTCTTTGGGGAAAGGTAAAAATTTACATTCTTACCAGTAGGTCTTAATTTGAATATAAGACCCTAAACTTCTAGTCTATTTGCATGAATACCCTTTGGAAATAAAATTAGCAGGGAAAAATTAAAGGAAATAAAATATAGCAGTTTACTAGATATAATCAATCTCGTGTTGCCTGGTAAAAAGAAAAACCTGAGGAAGCAACTATGAGGCCATCCAAAGGCCATGGGAGAACATTTTCATATGTAAGGTAATTAAATTCTGAAAATTAGAGAGACATGGAGATCCATGCTCACACAAACCTGTGTAGCTATGCTGGCAGCAGCTGTCTTCACAAATGCCCCAAGGTAGAGACCAATGATACCAAATATTTTTTAGGGAGAACGTATCAAGCACAAGGTGCTACTGACATACAATAGACACTAAGGACCAATGGAAGGAAAGAAAATGGGTACCCCAGAAGAGAGTGGATGTCAACAGCACCTCATTGAGTAATAACAGGCAGTCCCACAAGTCTCGTTCGCTGGCATCCTAAAAAGGCAGAGCTTCAGTGACCAGCACAACAAATTATTTTGGTGCAGTAGTGGTGCTTTTATCTGGGGGGTAATCAACAGCTACCTACTTGAAGGGAACTCATGTTTGGTACTGTAAACATAGCCTAATAAACATGACTAGAGAGGTCATAGATCTTAGAGGAAACCCCTAACTATCACATCCCTAGACAAATGTAGTTTCTTACTATGTGCAAATATGGACCCTTATATTTACAGACAAGTATGCCAGTCACCACTCATTAAAGAAGCTTCATTTTCAACAGACAGAGGCTATTACAGAGTTTCACAACTGGTTGTACACAAAAATTGTCTGTGAACTTCCCAAGCCTAAGTAGCAAATCTATTATTCAACCTCTACACCTTAGGCTCATGGAACATAGAACAAAGGGTGAACTGAACACTAAAGCATCTCTCAGTTCTCATCAATGAAGCTACCTCATGCAACAGAGGATCATGAACGCAAAAGGTTCCAAATGGCCAAAGCATAGAGAGTAAGACTCTGCAGAGTGTGGGTCCTTGGACAGGACTCCTGTATTAAACTCCACCCACCCAGAGCTCAGGGACCACTGTGGAAGAGGAAGTGGAAAAATTGTAAGATCCGGGGAGGAGATGCATGACCATATGGGAACAGAGTCCTACAGGCTTCTGGAACCTTGCTCATATGAACCTATAGTAATAGTGTCAGCATGCACAAGACCTATGCAAACTCAAGCAAACAAAAACCTGGTATAGAACTGTGGAAATGGGCAGCAGGACCCAATCTTAGATATTGGCAGCTGATTACTGTTGGATGAGGAAGAGGTGGTATTTTAAAGGGAGGGATTCAAGATAGGGAGATTAGATACACTCAGGTACATCTGGAGACACTAACTTGACTCGATAGGCCTTAACACAAATGAAAGAATGCATGAATTCCACTGTGTGTGTGTGTGGGGGGGGATATTGGGGGGCATGCTGATGAAGAAGTGGGTATAAAGATGATTAAGATGTTATGTATGAAATGCACAAAAAAATCAATAAAAAATGTACACACACACACACACACGCACACAGAGCTGTGGTGCAGGGGCTTCAGACAATGGTTCTAGGAGTTGAGGGACAGGTCAGGGAACACCTGTGTAGGGAAACAGTGGGATAGGGGGGCAGAGGAAGGTCTGTGGATGACAGCTATGATGCTATGTGTTCTAGAATTCAAATGTACAGTAAAAAATCTATAATAAATAAGAACATTTAAAACCAAAAAATAATATTGAGAAAAAAGCATTCATTAATGCAAACTAAACTTCCTTGGTCAACACATTTGTAAAACGGTGCAAAAGGCTTGGGAGAACAAAAAAGCTAATGAAAAGAGCTAATTAGAGCTCATGAGAAAACACAGCTCTGATTTGTTTAAAAATTCTTTAAAGGATATATTATTATTTGCCAAGAAGCTTAAAATAAAATATAGCAAAGAAAATCTAAGGCCTCTAAATCAAACACTTAATAAATTAATATCTTTTTGAACTACAGATGCTTGAGCATCACCTGGGCCCTTCCTGCCTCTTGCAGGTCGGAACACCTCTCAGTTAAGCTCTCCAGATCCCAAATTCTATTATTCTGCCCTCTCCCATGTGTGACCATGAAGCAACGAGATGATTTATTCATTCGAATCCTATGAAAATTGATTCTTATTTTACAGTACTGTAAGAATGTTATCTGACTTTCTATCCTTTAAAGAGGCTTTCTTCCTAAGATGCTATTTTCCAACATCGGATATATTCCTGAATGAGTCCCTCTCCTCACTGCCAATCTCATTTCAGCTGGCAAAATTTCTTCTTTTCCTTTGGGATGGAGCTGAGCTTAATTCATCTCAGACAATATTTGGTGCGCTGCAGCCCTGGCTCCTGGCATCCCATCACACTCCATTTGCAATGATGAGCTTCCAAATATTTCAGGCTTTGGGGCCCACATTGGAGATGAAGTCAAGAATTTAGAATGTGTATGGGGAGCAAAATCTTAAAGTGCTTAGGAAAGAACTCATCTTCTTCCCTGCCATTATAAAATATTTAGCTTCCAGTTGACAAAATGCCCATTATAAAATTAATTCAGATTATCCATGCCAAGCTCGCCGACTATACAACCACATATGCACAGTGTTTTTGGTAGGAGTGGAGAGTCCTAATGCTGAAAGTTCTAGCAGGGATTTGAGGGGGTTTTTGTACAGGCCTGCAGGCAGTGATGTAATCCTATTGATTGCTAGTAGCTGGATCAGTAGTGAGAGAGATGGCTGCTTTAGCATCCAAAACTTCCAGTCAGAGGGTAAAGCTTAATGTGTTGGGGGAAGCGGGCTCAGGAGAGGGACCCATCCTGGCAGAGGTGGTACTGGGTGGCACAGCCCCAATGAAAGTGACATTGTTTCAGACAAAAAATCCCTCGCTCATGCTCATGATTTTTAAAGGGAAGCTAATAAATACATTATTTAACTCAAAGCAAAATGGGTAAATCGGGATTTAGTAGTATTCGTTTAATTGATTTAATGAGTAATTGAGGTTATATGTGTAAAGGAACCATAAACATTCTGCTTTTAACCAATGATCCTTACCATGTAAGGGTTTCTTTTTTTCTTTTCTTTTCCTTTTTTTTGAGACAGGGTTTCCCTGTAGCTCCAGCTGTCCTGGAACTCACTATGTCAGGCTGGCCTTGAGCTCACAGAGATCCACCTGCCTCTGCCTCTCCCAGGTGCTAGGATTAAAGGTGTGCACCACCATGCCCAGCGAGGGTTTCTTTTTTAATATTTCATTTGATTGATTGATTGATTGATTGATTGATTGATTGATTTGGTCTTTTCAAGATGGTCTCCCTGTAGCCCCAGCTGGCCTGGAACTCACTCTGTAGACCAAGCTGGCCTTGAACTCACAGATCTGCCTGCCAAGTGCTAGGATTAAAGGACTGTGCCACCACTCCTGGCCATTTTTATTTTTTGTAGATGAGTATTTTGCTTGCATGTATGCAAGTGTACATGTGCATACAATGCCCCGCAGAGGCCAGAAGAGGGTGTCAGATCCCCTGCAACTGGAGTTATGGACTACAAATTGACCCTGGTAGTCTGGAAAAACAGTGAGTATTCTTAAACACTGAGCCATCTCTCCAACCCCCCATGTTAAGGGTATTTTAGAATGAGCGTGATTCAATTTGTTTTTTTGAGATGGGCCAGATCATAAGGCAGTCTAGATGAATTCCATTTTATTCAGAAATCCATTTTGTTTCTGACCTTTGTTGTGCTGACTTAAGTAAAGCAGACTTCTGCTTGGATTCAGAGCAATGGCTAGCCATAAAGATGTTTGATAGGATTTGTGAACAGTGGAGGAGCTGTAAGCTTCTTGGGTCATAAAACCCCCAACCAAATGGTGTGATATTCCTAACCCCCCTGCCTGCAGGAATATGGCAAAAGACTTTACCTATGCAAAGATACCAGGGCTCAGCATCAAACACATGCTGACTGGGCCCCAAGTAAACTAATGAAGGTCCTGACCACCCCCCACCAGGTGGTCTGAGGTCCAGGCTCCTTGAGAAGAGACTCTGTAACTCTGTGAAATGTTTGCTTAAGATCTATAATGTATTAATCTTTGACTTATGAAATATTGCCCCTGTAAAATCAACTATATATTCACCTTAAATCCAGAGGTTGGGGCTGCTTCTACTCTTCAACTAGCTTGGAGAATAGGAGCCAGCTCGGCCAGCCATAATAAAACTCCCTGCATTTTTCCAGTGTGGGTGTGTGTATTAGTCACTTTTCCTGTTGCTGTGATAAAACCACCATGAATAAGGGAATTTATAAAAGGAAGAGTTTATTTGAGCTTTCGATTGACGGTTCCAGGGAATTAAGAGTCCGTTGTGGTGGGGAGGCATGGTGGCCTGAGCTGGAGCAGAAAGCTGAGGTTCACATCTCCAATGAGCACCGGAAGCCAAGAGAGAGAAAGACTAGAGACTGGCAAGGCTTGTTAAACTCACTGAGCCTGCCCCCAGTGACGGACTTCCTTCAGCATGGCCACACCTTCTAAGACCTCCCAGAACAGTGCCACCAACTGGGGACAAAATGTCTGAATACTTAAAGCCTGTGGGGGACACTCCCATTCGAACTGCCACAGTGTGCTTGGTTCCTGACCCATAATATTTCTGTGGTGGACACCCATATTTTTGTTACTGAATGTGCTGTAATTTTTTCCCTTTTTTTTCTGTAACAGCCTACTTTAGGGGGTGCATTTACAACACAATGCTATAGCCCTACAGGCCTTTAATCCTAGCACTCAGGAGGCAGAGGCAGAAGCAGGTGGATTTCTGTGAGTTCAAGGCCAACTTGGTCTACAGAGTGAGTGCCAGGCCAGCTGGGGCTACAGGGAGACCCTGTCTCAAAAAGACCAAAAAAAAAAAAAACAAAAAAAGATGCAAACAATACAGTGCTGTGGGGGAATGTCCATTCGGAGCGGAGCTCAGCCTGCCTGGAGGCAGGCCAGAAAGGTCCCACTTGACCCCCCTGGGCCAGAAAAAAGAAGTGGTGCAAAACTCAGTCAGGCACTATGGAAAAATCACGGAGTCCACTCAAGTATCCTCCCCAAGGGCCCAATCTCATAGCCTTACTTGGGCATCAGTCTAGCTCTCTGGTGGGATGTCATCCCCCTGCCTCAGAAACCTATAAAGTCCCCTTACCCAGGCCCATGAGGGCAACTCTTACCTGCACCTCAGTATCACGGGCGGAGCCCAGAAACCCAGCCCCTATTAAAACCTGCCTCTATTGGGCTTTAATTTGGTTTGATCTGGCCTCTCTCTGTGTCGCTGAAACCTTTCACCCACAGGTTGTTTTCTTTTTAATGCTTTGCATGGTGGGGGTGGGGGTGGGGGTGGGGGTGGTGGGGCGGTGGGGTGGGGCTTCCATGTGAAAGTACTTGAGCCTGAATTAAGTTCTACTCACACTAATAACGAATGAACTGAGAAGCTTTAAGTCCCTCTAACAATGTGTACTTACTTGTGCTATTTACAAAGTGTTCTGATTCTTTTCCTGTTTCCTGTTAAAGCTGATTCAGAGACCTCCAGTCCTTGGAGCTGGTATGTCCATCAATCTCTAGGTTTTCAGTTCTCTTTTCCTGTACAGCAGAAGGAAATGGAGAGTGCAGGAGCCATAGCTGCTTCTCGGGGAATTGGCCAGGAAGGGATACCCATTCCACAGACACAGACTTGTCAGTTGACCTCGCATTGATGCAGAAGTCTAGGAACCGAAGTCTCAGCTTCCCAAATAAGTGGCTGCTTGCATTATGAACACTGTCCTTTCAGAGGTGAGTAACTTCCTACAGTTTGCCACTTACATACCTGTAAATGTGGCTCTGCATTTTAGTTAAGCTTTGAAATAAAAGTCTCTTATTAGTCACACATAAAGTGAAGGAATGAGTTCATTTCAAACGAACTGAAGCTCAAAGGAGGAAAGACAGAAATCATCTGGGACCTGGGGCTCCAAGAGAGAGAAATGTCTAAAGGATAACCTGAAGCTGACTGGAGAGATCTAAAGTAGCTGAAGACTGCCGGAATACGGGTGGGAGTTCTGAGACCAGAGGGAGGCTGGCAGCTACCGTGAGCAGAGAACTTCTGTACTCGCAATAATCTGTCAACTGTCTCGAGCATCAGAATTTGCATGTCTCAGGTGTGTTGTAAGAAATGTGGGAAGTGGTGTCTTGTCTAACCCCGAGCAGGGCAGTCACCAGTGAAGATACAATGCTCGGTGGAAAGAACAGGAGCCTTTCCGCCAGTGGCAGAGGCGCTAGGATGACTGGTGAAGTGGCTGCAGTGGAGATTTCTTCTCCTGTGTATGTGTGGCAGGGCTCTGAAAACTGAATTCATTCCATCACGCCTACAAAAATTTACAAGACAATCTGGTGATATGTATAAAACATGTGCTAGACTGTATTGTGATGGAGGCGGTCCTCGAAGACTGTTCTTGAGAGCAAACATTTATTATGAAACATTTTAAAATATGACAGCTTTACAAGTGGCAAATAAATAATCACATATTCTTTGGGTGGGAGGGCAGGACAGGTGCACATGATGTCCAAACACTGTGGTTTAGCTTATGCCACACGAAGGGAAAGCTCACTCAGATGGAGATTCAGGGGCGGAAGATGCATATTCTCCCTAAACTGTTTATAAATGCTAAGGAGCAGCTCTGAAAAAGGCAGTTGCTATCTTAGGCTTAAGGTGCTCCAAACAGAGAGGCTGTCTCTAGGCTTTCTTCTTGAACCAGGAACCTAACGCCTCCAGGATTTACCCTAGTCTATTGTAAGCACCAGTGATTCATTGAGGGAACACAATTCTAAATTGCAGTAGATGAATCTACAGGACAACTGAGAAGTAATCACCTCAGTTTTTAAACAGAGTTTGTTTTCCATAACACTATTTCACAGCCAACTTGATTCCATTTCCCAGGCCATGCCTCCAGGGGGTAGAACAATCTAATCTCTTCTTCCTGGGCAGGATCACTGCCCACCAGGACACCAGTCAGCCAGAGTAACTTGCCTTGATGACAGAAAATGAAGTGGGTTCCTGTGATCTATGGTCAGTACTTCTCAATCCATTCTCAATCCATCCCAAGAGAGAACTCTGTCTGGCTACAAAGTAAGAAATCACACCACTACCAATCCTCAGTGTGATAGAATGTATTAGCAGGCACTGCTTTTAAAAGCCTTTCCAAGGCTACTGGAGAGTTTTATGACCACACTGAGTCAGCCCTCCGCCCTACTTAAAAGCAAGAAGAGAGGGTGTTCCTCCACCCAGGGCTGCAGTTCAGTATGCACTGCCATTGCTCTTTCCTGATGGCCTCACAACTGAGGTCACTGAAGTCCCTGAGGAAATACAAGGCACAGCTTGAGTGGCTCAAACCAATCCTTCTACAAAAGCAACTTTACTTCTTCAACTAAAAAGCCCTTTAGGTGAGGAGATATTCAAGCTGAGATGGGCCTGAGCCCTGGCAGGCTCTGTTTCTACCTCACAGTTTCCTACCGCTCACTATGGGCAGAGAGAGGAGTTATGTCTGAGAAAAGGGCCAGGGTGATTGTGTTGCTGCCCATGTGGGGCTTCCAGGCCTAGAAGCTTGGGTGCCTCTGTTCCACACAAAAGGCAGAAAGGTTGTTTAGAGTCCTCCAAGCACTGGCTCCTAATATCTAACCCTAAGCAAAAAGACCAATACAGGGCGGGGGGAGGGGGGATGCTTTGCCAGACTTCAAGCTATATTACAGGGCCATAGACATAAAGACAACCTAGTACTGGCAAAAAAAAACAGACAAAATTGAAGATCCATACTTGAGATCATACAAGTTCAGCCACCTCATATTTGACAAAGGGGCCAAAAAAAGCTCAATGAAGGATAGCATCTTCAGCAAATGGTGCTGGCAAAACTGGATCACCATTTGTAGAAAAACAAAATTAGACCCTTACCTCTCACCCTGTATAAAAATCAACTCTAAGTGGATCAGAGATCTCAACCTTAAACCCAAAACCCTGAAGGTGATAGAAGAAAATGTTGGCAGCAACCTACAGGACATAGGTGTAGGGAAAGACCTTCTAAATCAAAGAGCAGCTGCAGGAAATAAAGTCAAAAGTTGACAAATGGGACCTCATCAAACTCAAAAGCTTCTTTATAGCAAAAGAAACAATCAAGGAAGTGAAGAGAAAACCCACAGAATAGGAGGAAACCTTTACCAGTGATATATCTGACAGAGCATTAACATCCAGAATATATAAACTACTCAAAAAACAAAGAAGAAAACAAATGACCTACTCAAAAGATGGAGTAAAGAGCTGAACAGAGACTTCACCAGTAAGGAAGTAAAGATGGCTGAGAAACATCTTAAAAAGTGTTCAACATCACTAATAATTAAAGAAATGGAAATTAAAACCACTCTCAGATATCATCTCACTCTGATAAGACTGGCTAAGATCAAAAAAATAAAAGACACCAAATGCTGGAGAAGTTGTGGGGAAAAGGGAATATTCATCTACTGCTGGTGGGAATGTAAACTCATACAACCACTGTGGAAAGCAGTATAGACAACCCTTAAAAGACTCAAAATGAGCCTACCACCTTACTGAGTCATACCACTCCTGGGTATATACCCACAACACCCATCCCACTGCAAAGATACATGCACAGTTATGTTTACTGCAGCTCTGATCACAATAGGAAGGAGCTGGAACCAACCCAAATGCCCCTCAACTGACCAGTGGATAGAGAAAATGTGGTACACCTACACAATGGAGTTCTATGCAGTGGTAAAGAAAGGTGACATCATGAACTTTGAAGGTAAATGGATGGAACTAGAAGATATCATGTTAAGTGAAGTAACACAGTCCCAGAAAAACAAACGATGAATGGTATCCCTCATCTGTGGATGCCAGCACCAAGTATCTAGTTGTAAGCCAAGCTGAGCAACATTAATGTTATATTTCTCTTTATCTGAAAGCAACTGTGCTCGTATAATGTTAATTTCTTAATAGGCCCTATAATTAACCTGACACTTATTTTCAGACTTTGTAATTTTGGTATATGGGTGGAGGGTATGTATGCATATTTTAGAGTAATATAAAATTAAAAGTGAAAAATGTGAATGCCTAGACATATTTTAGAATTAACATACAGTTTATTCTCAGAGGTCATAATTTTGATACATATGTGATGGTTATATAGGGATATGTTGGAGCAATACAAAGGGGAGGGAACAACAATAACATAAGGACTGGGTCAAAGAACTGACTGAAAAAGTTCAATTCTGCCCCAAATAACAAGCCTCTGCAGTGAAAAGGTTTGAAAAGACTGAGAGAAAGATGCAAGACATATATGGCAGAAGGCATGAACTGGAGTGGAATGGGGGACAGGGAGAGGGGAATGTGTCCAAATTGGACTTAAAGGTAATGTATGAAATACACAAATCATCAATAAAAGTATTTTAAAAAATTAAAATGAACCGACCACATGATCTGGTCATACCACTCCTTGGCATATACCCAAAGGACTCATCATACTATAGAGATATCTGTACATCCATGTTTGTTGCTGCTCTTTTCACAATAGCTAAGAACCAGAAACAACCTGAATGTCCCTCAATTGACGATAATGAAAATTATGGTATGTTTACACAATGGAGTTTACTCAGTAGTAAGAAAAGATGAAATTATGCAATTTGCAGGTGAATGGATGAAACTAGAAACTTTTATATTAAGCAAAGTAACACAGACTCAGAAAAGCAAGTGATGTATTTGTGGATCTTAGCATCAAAACCTTATATGTCAGTATATATCCTGATGTAACAGCAGGAACCAGGACAATGGAAAGGAAGCATTGAGGTAAAGGAAAGAATGAGCCCAAGAGAAGGGGAGAGTAGGAGACAGATGTCACCAGGGGAAAAATGGAGGTATTCAACTGGGAAGGAGGATCCATGGAGGCAAGGAGAAGGAACTCAAGAGAAGGGGGACAAATGAAACATATCATCAAGGAAAGATGGGGGTACTAAAACTGGGGAAGGAAGAGAGAGATTAGACAGGGAAATAGAGAAGAGAGATAAATAAAGCTTAGGGGTTGTAAAAAGCCAGAGGAAAATGTATTAGTTCAAGTCCCCATGAAAATTACACATACAGGGCTGGAGAGATGGCCTAGCGGTTAAGAGCGCCGACTGCTCTTGCAGAGGACATGGGTTCAATCCCCAGCACCCACATGGTGGCCGAGAACTGTCTGAAACTCCAATTCTAGGAGAACTCCAGTTCCAGGGGAATCCGAGACCCTCTTCTGACCTCTGCGGCACTGCATGACACGGGTGCACAAACTTGCATGCAGACAATTCATTCATACACATACAGAAAGAAATAAAATTAATTAAAAAAATTTAAAAAAGAAAAAAAGAAAATTACACATACAATATCTGAAAATTAGTGCATGTGTATACCTGAAGGGCATAGAAACACAGTGCCAGACAGGAGAAACCTCCCTTTGAGTTGTTGGTCAGGGTGGTACAAGAGACTCTCAAATAACACAGACTATTGCCACAGCTCTTGATTGCTTCCCAGAACTTGAAGGTAAGACCCTATTGCTAAAGACACTAATACTTCGGACCCAGGACTTGGAGCAATGAGTGGGAACTGACCTAGAAGCCTCTTCCCTCAAGGCTAGCTCTCATAATTTTAGAGGGTGCTACATAAGCTGCTAAGGGAGAGAAATCAATCAAAGGTCCAACCCAGCTGTAAAGCCCACTGACTAGCACAACAAATTATCCCTATTGGTGCAATAGTGGCACTTCTTACCTAGGAGGTAATCAATAGCTACCTAATTGGACTTAAAGCCCTCTCGATGGGAGGGAACTCATGGGTAGGACTGTAAATATAGCCAAATACACATGGCCAGAGGGGTTGTAGATCCTAGAGAAAACCCTATCTCTGTCATATCTCTAGACAAATTAAATTTCTTATTCTATGGTGAATATGGATTCTTATATTTATAGACAAGTATACTATACACCATTCATCAAAGAAGCCTCTTGTTGCAATAGATGGAAGCCACTATAGAATTACACAACTGGGGCTGGAGAGATGACCTAGCAGTTAAGAGCTCCGACTGTTCTTGCAGAGACCCGGGTTTGATCCCCAGCACCCACATGGTGGCTGAGAACCGTCTTTAACTCCAGTTCCAGGGGAATCCGACACCCTCTTCTGACCTCTGCTGCATTGCACGACACGGGTGCACAAACCTACATGCAGACAGTACATTCATATACATAAAAAAAAGAATTACACAACTGGTCACACACAGAGAATATATGTCAGAGATGCCCAGCCTTATACATTTACAGTGGAAAAATGATGCCTAAGGCTCATGAAACATAGTAGAACAGGGAGTAGAGAGACTATTAAGGCATCCCTCAATTCTCAACAGAGTGCGATGCACACAGAAGGCCGCAAGTGGCCAAGTTTTAGAGACTAAAAGACTCCAGAGTACGTGTTCCTGGATAGAACTCCTATATTAAATCTTACCCACCTATGGCTCAGGGCCCATTGTGGAAGAGGGGGTGAAAAGATTGCAAGAGACAGGGTTGGTGCATGTATATGGGAAAGAGAAGCTTTGGGGCATCTGGGAATTGTTCATATGAACTTGCAACAATGGTGACAGCATACACAAGACCCAGGGTGAGTCAATCAGACAAAAACTCAGCTTAAAACTGGAAAAATGGGCAGCAGGCCTCAACTCTAGTGGAGGAACTATTGACAACTGATTACTGCGGAGTGATGAAGAGTAGATCTCCTTTAAGGGAGCAACTTTAGACAGACTGACTTGACTCTGGTGGATGAAGTTGCACTGAGGGCATCTGGGTACAAATGTTTGACTGCATAGGACTTAATATATATGACAGAATGTATGAAATCTGGATGGGGGCTGTGAGGAGGTGTGGATGTGGGAGGGGTCTAAATTTGATTAAGATCTATTATATGAAATGCACAGGGCAGCTAGGAGTGTGTCTGATGTGCAGCCTTGCATCCCACCCAGGGCATCTGCTGTCCACCGCTAGAACCACAGAGAACTGTGTGCATGGATAGAGGGACAGACAGTGGCGCACACACTCAGCAGCCAGGAGGGTGTCTGGCTCACTGCCTTGCAGCACATCCAGGGCATCTGCCACTCACTGCCAGAACCATAGAGAAAAACTATGTGTGTGGATAGAGGAACAGACAGTGGTGCACACAATAACTGGCCAGTAGGGTGTCTGGTTCACAGCCTTGTAGCACACCCAGGGCATCTGCTGCCCACTACTAGAACTATAGAGAACTGTGTGCATGGATAGAGGGACAGACAGCGGTGCTCATGAAGGAACTAGAAGGAAAGAATGATAAACTCTGGAAAGAACTAAAGGGAGAGACTGACAGACTCCGAAAAGAAATAGAGGAAGAGAAATACAAACTCAGAAAAGAACTAGAGGGACAGAATGACAAACTCCGAAAGGAAGTGGAAACACTGAAAAGATCTCAGGCTGAAAGGAAGAAAAGAAACTGACCCATATCATTAATGAATACAGATGCAAAAATTTTCAACAAAATACTTGCAAATCGCATACAAACCCACATCAACAAGATCATCCATCATGACCAAGTTGGATTCACACCAGAAATGCAGAGATGGTTCAAAATACGAAAATCAATAAATATCATAAAACACATAAATAGATTGAAAGACAAAAACCACACAATCATCTCAATCTATGCAGAAGAAGCTTTCAACAAAATCCAGCATCCCTTCATGCTTAAAGGCCTAGAGGGAATTGGACTGGAGGGATCATTCCTCAATGTAATCAAAGCCATATACAAGAAACCCACAGCCAACATCATCCTAAATGGAAAAAAGTTGGAACCATTCCCCTTAAAGGCAGGAACATAGCAAGACCGTCCACTATCACTACTCCCCTTCAGTCTAGTGCTTGAAATGCTTGCTAGGGCAATAAGGCAAGCAAAATTAAAGGAGTACTAATTGGAAAAGAGGAAGTAAAACTATCCCTTTGTGCATATATGATAGTTTAACCTAAGGGATGCTAAAAACTCCACCAGAAAACTCCCAGAAATGATTTTAAAGTTTCATTAAAGTGGTGGGATACAAAATAAACCTAGAAAAATCAGTAGCCTTTCTTTACACCAACAATAAGCAACTGGAGAAGGAATATAAGGAGACATTTCCAATCACAATACCTAAAAAAAAAAAATACCTGGGAATAAACCTAAGAAAGACACCACAAGACCTCTACAACAAAAATTTTAAAACGAAGACGTCAATCGCCTGAAGGAGATTGAAAATGAACATAAAGATGGAAACGACCTCCCCATGCTATGGATTGGGAAAGACTTAAAAAAAAAAAAAATGCTCCATGCATACCCCAAACAGTACTAACAGATTCACTCAAACTGTCTCAATCCCAAACTCCCCATTGAGGTTTTTTCACAGATTTGAAACAAAAATCTCTTTAACTTATTTGGGACACCAAACCCAGGACCCCCTTAGCTAAGGCACCGCTGGTAAAAGAGCCCCGTGCATAGAAGGGATTACTTACCCAGACCTTCACGTTACTGCTTAGGGCTTAGTCACTGCCAAAAAAAAAAACCAAAACTGAATGCTCAAAACTGCCACCCCACAACAACACCCCCACAACCAACCCAACCAAACAACACCACAACACAACGACTCGTTGACAAATGGGCACCAGAATTTGAAAATCGCAACTTGAGTCTCATATAATTTCAGAGCACCTCTAATTTGACCAAAGGGGCCAAACAAAAGCTCTCATGGAGGAAGGATCAGCTCTTCAGCTAAATGATGTTTGGCAAAACACTAGGATCCAACCATTTGTAGAACGACAAAATTAAACCCCTACCTTCTCCAACCCTGTTACAAAAATCCAACTGCCAATGGGCTGGGAGAGATAGCCTAGCGTTATAAGAGCGGCCCGACCGTATCTTACAGAGGCCCCGGTTCGATCCCGTCCACCAACACCACATGGCGGCCGAGCCCGTCTGCAAACTCCAATTCCATGGAACTCCAGTTCCAGGGGAACCGCAACACCCTCTTCTACCCTCCCGGGCATTGGCAAAACCGACAACGGGTGGCACAAACCTCCTGCGCAGAACGTAACAATTCAACACATACAGAAATAAATACAAATCTAATAAAAAAAAAAATTAAAAAAAAAACTTCAAAACTCCCAAGTGGATCACAAACACTCAATGTGAAACCAACAACCCTGAACGAGATAGAAAGAAGAAAGTTGGCAGCAACCTCACAAGACCTAGGTGTAGGAAAAGACGTTTCTAAATTAGAAAGTCAGCTAGACCAATGATCTGAACCAACTCATAACTCAAACAGCGTTTGGGACAGTACCTAAGAAACAATCAAGAGGCTTGGCTTTGTGATGCCACCCTTTAATCCTAGCACTTGGGAGCAGAGGCAGGCAGATCCTCTGTGCGGGTTCAAGGCCACCTGTTTCTACAGCGTGCGTTAGTCCAGACCGCTGGGGCTATACGGGAGACCCTGTCTCAAAAGACCAAAAACAAAAAAAAAAAAAAAAAAACAAAACAAACAAAACAAAGGAAGTGGAAGAGAAAAACTCCAGGTCGGGGACACCATCCACTATTGAATACATCTGTTAGAGCATTAACATTCCAGAAATATAAACTACTTAACTTAAAAACAACGAAGTAAGAAAATTAATGACCTATTCACAAGATGGAGTAAAGAGCTGCAACAGAGCGTCACCGAGTAGGAATTAGTCAAGAGGCTGCGAAACATCTTAAAGGTGGTCAAATATCATTCATAATTAAGGGATGAAATCATAAAACACATTCTAAGGCATATCTTCACTCCAATTAAGACTGGCCGAGAGGTCAATAGAATGGTAGCATCGTATAGAAAACAGAGATCGAGGTGAGTTTAAAAAACTTAGGTTGTGGTGAAAGGGGAACACTCACCCACTGCTGATTGGAAATGAAAACTAACCTACACCACTATGGAAAAAGAGTGGGAGAACCCTTAAAAAGACCCAAAATGAGCCTACCACCTACCCAGTCATACCACTCCAGGGAATATACCATAAGCTTCATCCTGTGCATACGCTCACATGCCACAGCTATTTTCTCTCAGCTCTCTTCACAATTAGCAAGGAGCTGGAACCAACCCAAATGCCCCTCAATGAGTGGATAACAAACTGTGGGTTGGTACATCCACACCATGGATTTTATGCAGTGCGTAAAGAAAATGACCATCAGGCTGGAGAGATGGCCTAGTGGTTAAGAGTTTGCGGGAACGCTCTTACAGAGGACCCAGCGTCGATCCCCAGACCCACATGGCTGGCTGGAGAACCGTCTGACTGAAACTCCAATTCCAGGAGATAACTCCAGTTCCAAGGGTGAAATCTGACACCCTCTTATGACCTCCTCTGCATTGCATGACATGGGTTGCAGACTTGCATGCAGACAGTACATTTATGTAACATAACAAAAATACTAAAATAAAAAACGAGAGATGACATCATGAGCTTTGCTGGTAAAGCCATTATGCTATGTGAAGTAACACAGTCCCAGGAAAAAAAAAAAAAAGGTGAATGGTTTCCCTTATTTGTGGATGCTAACAACAAATCTCCAGTTGGCAGGCAAACTGAGCAACTTTATTATTATATTTCATGTGTCTGAAAGCAACTGTGCTATTATAATGTGAATCTCTCAATGAGCTCTAGAATTGACCTACCACTTGTATTCACACATTGTAATTACCATATATGGGTGGAAGATATGTATTCATATTCTAAAAAAAAAAAGAATGAAAAGTTATACTTCTTTTTACCTGCATGCAACTTTACTGTTAAAATGTGAATCCCTAAATGTGTTTTAGAATTAACCTATAGTTTATTTTCAGACTTTGTAATTTTGATTTATGTGTGGAGTGTATATATGCATATTTTGGAATAATATAAAGTTAAAGGAAACAAAAGAAAAGAGAGAAAACCCTATTCAAAGAACTGACCAAAACAGTAAATTTCTGCATCAAAAAGGTTATAAAAGACTGAGAAAAATATGCAAGACAGAACTTAACATGTATGACAGAATCCATGAGCTCTGGCTGGGGGCATGGGGCACAAGGCATGGGCATGAATGGGAGAATGTGTCTTGATTAAGAAATGTTGTATGAAATGCACTCAATAAAAATTAACTTAAAAAAAGGAAATGCACAAAAACTCAATAAAAACCCAACTCTCTGTCTCCTAGTATTTTCTGTTGCCAACAGTTCTCCAGCAAAGGTTGGGGTTCTTACCCATCTCTTTACTTCTATGCTGGGATGTTTCTGGTTTGCGCTTACATGGAGGCCCACTCAACGGGAGGGAACTTATGTGTAGTACTATAAACACAGCAAATATACAGGTTTCCATTTTTGAGGCTGAATCAAAGACTGCTTGTGGTTAGGTCCTCCTGGCAAAGGTAGTGATGCTCTGTCCCATGACCCATCATCAGTAGCATATGGAGTGACTGGAAAGCAGTGCTATGTGATGTGACCTTTCAGTGATGATCCAGGACAGGGCAGCACTGACTTTGTGAAATTTGATCATCAGCTTATCCCTGGGTAAGATCAGTCAGCACTATTTTCATTAAGGAACAAGACATCCCATAACTCGCTGTTGGCAACAAAGATACTGTTCACAATGAACTGGGCTTAATCCGCACACAGCCTGCATGCCCTTCCTCACCACGGAAGGAGAAGAGATGTACTCTAGGGGTGACCCTAGAAGATCCTCGTCTGATCTGATCCTTGGTTCCCATACATGAAATATGGCTACTCACCCCACACAGATTTTCTGTGGGGGTACAATAATAAATATCTTTGATTGATGCTTGGCAAATATCAACCCAACAAATGGATGGTGATAATGGCTGTGTCCAATGCTGGCCAGAGGTGGGAAGAAGTGATCATTCAGAGCCTAGGAAGGGCTGGATCATTTTGTTTCTGTTACTGGGTTGACTCTGAGACTTGCCCTCAGATGTTTATGACTTTCTCCTTAAACCTTTCTGCATTGTTCTAGACACAACTGTGTAACCCATTCCTGGAGTGCCAAGTGTTCAGCTATCCATCGTGGCAAAGGAAAATCAGAGTGAATTGCTTTAGAATGAACTTATTAAATCAAAACCCTTTGCACCATTGATGGGCTCTGCCTGGGTTTGTGTGTTTGGATGGTGTGAGCTTTCCTGGAGTTCTTGGGAAGTGCATCTCCCCACTCTTCAGAAGCTCTGCTGCTAATCTTGCTAGTGTTCTGCCCATCAGTCATGCTACAAACTGTTGGACATCTTCCAGTGGCCACTGCTTCCAAAGACTTCCCAAGTGTCTCTGCCAGTCATTCTTCCCGTTCAGTTCTCTCCATTGCTTTCCTAAACACTGCAGTGTTTTCTGAACTTGATTTGTAAGCTTCTTTAGTCATAGCTGTGAATACAACGGTAAGCTGTCAAAACTTTTCTATAGTGTTTCATTGTTTTCTAAACTAAACCCCAAGGTATCAGGATGAATCCAAACCTATCTTCATTATGGTACTGTGCAGGATAGCTTTAATGTCAGCTTGAAACACCTGTATTGAGGGAGCCTCAATTGGGGAATTGGCTCCATTGGACTGGCCTGTGGCTATGTCTGTGGGGCATTTTCTTGATTTTTGAGTGATGTGGGAGGGCCCAGGCCACTGTGGGTGCTGCCACCCCTGGGCAGATGCTCCTGTATTGTGTAAGAAAGCAGGCTGAATATGGGCCAGAGGAGCAAGCCAGTAAGCAGCTTTTCCTCCATGACCTGTGCTTCAGCTCCTGCCTCCAGGCTCCTGCCCTGAGTTCCTACCTTTGGCTCCGTAGTGATGAACTGTGACCCAGGAGACATAAGCCAAACAAACCCTTTCCTCTGTGATTGCTGTTGGTCAGAGTATTTTGTCACAGCAATTGAAAGCAAATTAGAACAGGTGTCCACCTACTTCTTTTACACAACTTATTTCTTTTTAGTGCCTTGCTTGGCTATTAGCATCATTTCTTCCCTCCCTCCTTCCTTCCCTTCCTCCCTTCATTCCTTCCTCTATCTGTCCTTTGTCTCTAACTCTCTCTCAGCTCATCTGTCTATGTAGTCCTGACTAGCCTCCATGGGTGATCCCCTGCAGTCTCTTGTTCCGGGTTCTAGGTGTACACCACTACACCGGACTTAGCATTTGAAATACTTTCTGATTCCAGATCCCGCTTTGTTCCAGCACTTTCCTGAATCTGGAAACATGCTCCTCTGGGGAGCCTCGCCTTTGAAAAGTTTTCCTAAGTGTACTTTTTCCATGCATTTGTTTTCAGATCAACCTTCCACTGTGGCCGTCGTTCCCCATAACTGCTCTCAAACATGCTTATGAATACACCATTGTCGATGTCTAGATTGCTGTATTGTTTCATTCATGTTAAAGTTTTATTTATAAGCACTAGAGTGCAAGTGCTGGATAAGTGGGCCTCATCATTTCTTACTGTATCAGTTAATGCAGACATTATTTTCTGCTGTCCCCATATCTATGTGTTCATTCCACTAGTATTTAAGATGGATAATTTAAAGCCAATGACAAAATCTGAAGTGGTAAAGGATGTTATCTGTGATGATAAGACTACACTTTATGGTAGAACACCGATATTTTACAGAACACTTATTTGGTGTTATTTTAACAACCTTTTTTTTTATTATTTTTTTTTTATATTTGGTGGCTCTCATCACCAATGGAAAAACCTTCAGGAGGAAATATAGCTGTGAAGAATAAAAGAGAAAGGTAATAGAAAGCCTCACATTTCCCTACCACAGCAGGGAAATTCAAAATTGAATGCCAGCCCTCACTATTAAACATGCTGATAAAATCTCCCTCTAACTTCCCAGAGTCAGGCAATTTTTCTCTTTCCCCCTCTGCAAAGTAGGCTCAAGAAAATGAATACACTGTTCAGCATGGGCTTTTGGGAGGCAGAGCTTGCTCATTGTGGCTTGACTCACTGGTACTCAAGAGTAATGATAACATAGGGACAGGTCACCAATTACCACCGAGAGACCCAAGTCCCAATTCAGCTTCCAAGAGTGGTAAGAATGGCTGGCTGGTCTACTGACACGTGCTTCCTTGGCTGCGCTTCCTTGGCTGCACTTCCTTAGCTAGGGTGCCTATTAGCACCACACCACATAGTTGTTGAACAAATGTTTCAATGAATATAACCAAATGAATATTCTCAACAGATACTTGTGTCCCCTTCCTTGGCTACTGAAACACTGATGCCTAAAATATTGGGATTTCCCCCAGGAACCTCATGCTGGGAAAAGAAAAAAGGTCAAAGCCTGGGGCCAGCCACTGGAGTAACTTGTCTCCAGCAAAGAGTTTCACACAGTCCTGAGGACTGGTCAGACCGCCTTGCAGGAGACAAGACAATGGTGGGGCAGGGATGAGTAGGCCCATACCTTGACCAGGATGGCCCACACAATCCTTCACTTGAACATAAACTTCATATCAGGACCCCAAAGATGCACAAGCTGGGTCACAGGAGCCTTTGCTCTTCTTCTCAACGTGCTGACATTGAATACATCTCCTTGCTCTGCCTTTTCCCTGTCCCCTGTCTGTTTAATTGGCTTACTGAGGATAGGTGCTGATCCTTGGTTGTCCAGGCTTCCAGGGCCCAGGCTCTGACCATCACAGAAGCATAAATTATTGAGACAGGGCATGGTGGGGAAGGACTTCCTGGAGAAGCTGAGTGATGAAGGAGGAAAATGGAGGTTGGTAGAGAGGAGGGGCCCACAGTCTATCTGTGTAGCTGCTGGAATCCAAGCAAGTCAAGGGACTGGGAATTGCCTTTTTGTAAGTCAGAGGTAACAAGCTACTCTGTAGTTCTAGAGAAAAGTGTGAGGGAGAGAGGAAGCAGCAGGGTAAAATGCAATTCTCAGATTTGTTTATGAGACACTAAGTTTACATTTGGAAAGGAAAGGCTTATGGGAGGAGAGAAGACAATTATTAATTTTTTTGTAGTTTTGGGACAGGGTCTCCTTGTAGCCCCAGTTGTCCTGGAACTCACTATGTAGACCAGGCTGACCTTGAACTCAGAAATCTGCCTACCTCTGCCTCCCAAGTGCTAGAATTAAAGGCATGTACTACTATGCCCAGATAATTATTTTCTTATAGAATTTTTATTTGTTTTTATTTTATGTGTATGAATGTTATGCTTGCATGTGTGTAAGAGTACCCATGTCCTGCAGTGTCTCTGGAAGACAGAAGAGGGTATCGGATACCCTGGAACTGAAGTATGGATGGTTGTTAGCAGCCATGTGGGTACTGGGAATCAAACTCAGGTTCTCTGCAAGAACAGCCAGTACTCTTAATCACTGAGCTCCAGTAATTGTTTTCATATTCTTCCCATCAACAGGTTAAGCTGTGGAGGCTGTCCAGGAGAAAATCATGGAAGTGATACTCTGCTCATTTCTGGGCCCATGCTTGAGATTAAAGTCTCCATTGCCTGTCTTGAGCTCTGATCCTCCCCATGAGGAGAGGCTAAGGGCCGGTTCCAACTCACTGACCACAGTGAAACCCAAACTTCTCTACCATCCCTACTAAAATGCCAGACATGCATTCTCTGCCAGCCAGGTACCACCAAGCCATGTCACCAGTGCTGTGCAGACAAATCACCCATCTGAGCCCTGTCCACACAACGCACGCAACTATAAGACAAGAACACACTGTGGGTTAGCAGAGCCACTGTCTAGGAAGGGTTGTCACATGCAGCAATAGTGGCCAGAAGGGCACAGGAGAACTACTCCAGAGACCAGGAGTACTCCAGAGACCAAGAGAAGTCACGGCGGGTCCTTCTCTTCATGGAGCCACACTTGCGTGAGTGAATACGGATGACGTTATCACCTTCTGGGTTTTCTTTTCATTACCGGTCTTTCCTCTGGTTCTACCTTCACTTCCTGTTTCCATATTTCAGTTCCTGATGCCAAAATTTGGAATAATGAAAAAAATCTTTTCCCTGGATCTATTTTCTGATGTTGCTCTAGCCCCAGAGTATAGCATTCGGAAAGTGAATGCGACTCCACTGTTCTCCTACAGAGGGGCGGGGTCAGCGCACACTCTCGCTGGTACTCATGAGCCTGCACAGTTCATGGCGGTGCGCTCCCTTCTGCATGGTCAAAGCAAAGGAGAAGGAGAGAGTCCAGCAGCTGCATCCATGACAGATGACCGGTGCTCCAGTTCTGCTGCTCGTTTCTAGTTTTCTTCTCTAGATGTCTGATAGTATCACTCTCCCTAACTCTTGACTAGAAAGTTGCCAAACAGAGGCTCACAGAGACAATGATATTCACGTCTGTTTCTCCATTCTACAGGGAGATGACATAGATAGCTTCATTTACTCTTGCCTGCAGTCTCCTTGAGCTAGGAGGCTTGAATCTGTTTCTAAGTTTATAAATTTAAACACATTCACATAACCTGCTGCCAGATCAGTTTCATGGTATTTCTTGTGAGGCTCCAGGAAGTCTGCTCTCTGTTATAGGCCCATTTTCCTTATATAGGTACAGTAGGGAAGGGATATATTAAAAGTAGAGATAAATGAAATACTTGAGTGAATTCAGAGGAAGTAGAACAAATTTAAAACTGAAGTTCTTAAGAAAGTCCTTCTGCAAATGATAGTGTGCTAGCCTCGCTACTTAACGAACAGCACGGGTTTTAACTTGCTGGAGCCCTGAAGAGGGAACAGAACTGGGAGGCAGGTCGTAGAGCCTAGAGTGACAGGGACGGTCACTCCATGAGCCCAGGTGCTGGGTATGCCATCAGACTGCAGAGAAAAACCAGACGGAGCAGTTAGTAAGTCAAAGAGCAGTTCAGCGATGGAATGTAGCTACGTGGCTTAGTGCTGGGGCTCTTGCCCACCATATACAAGGTTCTGGGTTTGTGCCTTAGCAGCATTAAAAAAAAAAGATGGCAACAAAGAAGCAGTTCAGGTAACTACAGATTATTGGCCTACAGGAAGCATGTTGAATATTGTGAGCTTAGACGGAAACAGTATCAACTGTCTCCAATGAAGAGGTGAATCTGAGGGTAAAAAAAATGAAGATTAGGGTACAGACAAGACCAAGCATTGCCCAACTCATCTGCTTCAGCCCAGGGCCTGGACTTCCTGTGTCCATGTAGCACATTGTGGCCTGACAAAAGCTCCCAGGAAAACACAGCTCAGGTTTTGTGAGATGGTCCAGGTTTCAAATATTCCACTCCATCAGCCTAGCAGTAAGGAGTCCATGTCAAATTTGTCGTATGTGGAAACAACAGTATTTGTATGAATGAGTCCAAGTAGCAGTGAGGATTTAAACAGAGAGAGATATGGAAAGGAAGATACTTGTTTTAAAATAAATACCGACAAGAACAGGTCTTCTTTTTTTTTAATTTTATTTATTTCTGTATGTGTATGAATGTACTGTCTCATGCAGGTTTGTGCACCCTTGTCGTGCAATGCCGCGGAGGTCAGAAGAGGGTGTCGGATTCCCCTGGAACTGGAGTTCTCCTGGAATTGGAGTTTCAGACGGTTCTCGGCTGCCATGTGGGTGCTGGGGATTGAACCTGGGTCCTCTGTAAGAGCAGTCGGCACTCTTAACCGCTAGGCCATCTCTCCAGCCCAAGAACAGGTTTTCTTTAACACACATTTTGCAAATCCATCTCAATTCATTCTCTATCTATCTATCTATCTATCTATCTATCTATCTATCTATTTATCTATCTATCTATCATCTATCTATCTATCATCTGTCTGTCTGTCTGTCTGTCTATCTGTCTCTGTCATCCTGGAGATTGGACCCAGAAGCTTTGCATGCTAGACAAGCACTCTTCCACTGAGCTAAGGTCTCCCCGACCCCAACCCTTTCAGTACTGTTCAACATGAACAGTTGCAATGTTAACACTTTTTTTTTTTTTTTTTCCGGGAGGTCATTAGATACAGGGCTTCTTAGAAAAGCCCTTGCCGCACTCCTGGCTTCAGTATGGGGCTACAGGAGCAGTTTCACCCCAGAGAGCCATCCCTACAGCCAAGCCCAGCCAGCACATTAAGTGATGAAATGTGCAATGGCAACCCAGGCCTCTCTTGACGCTGCCTTTCTCCCGTCACAGAGGTGAATTCCCACATTTCCATGTCACTGCAGAAATGGAAAGCAGAATTATCCTTTGACTTGGGGAAGGAAGAACAGAAGGCATGTATAATGGAATGTTTCCCCAAGGGGCAGGTGACAGGCGATGATGGGTCTCTCTAGTACAACTCTGAAATGCTCCTTTGCCAGCCCGGCCCTAGCACCCTGCACAATCACACCCTGGTTTACCCCATGGTCCGACCATATGTCAAAATACCACCACATTTGTAGAGGCGCAGGAGAGACTGGCCTCCCTCCAATATGGGAGGAGGCAAAAACGCTTTTTCTTGATTAAGAGAAATTTTGAATCTACATAGGTTTAAACAGCCTATGCGCTTCATATAATTCTCTAACTCATCCAAAATAATTGTATTTTTTTTAGCAGAGAAAGATTTAGAATCACTAGTGCTCATGCATTTCTGATGCAAGAGAAAATAGCCCTGAAGCATAATGCTGAGAAAGCCCTAAGGCTGATGGTGCAAGCACCCCCTCTCTGAAGATGGAAGATGTGCTGAAATCCACATTCCGGGATGATTCCCATACATAAGGGGCAGCGCAAGAATCTCACCTTCAGGAAACTGTTAATAGCGAAATGAAAATCTTGTTTTGGCTGTAAGCACGAGCCTTCAATGGCTGCACTGGCTCTCCAGCCCTGCTAAACGAAAATCTGAATGTAGAAGCAGATCTAGCCAGAACTCTCCCTGCACCCAGCATCTGGCTCTTGAGAGGCAGTGCAAGCACCACGAAAGGAGGGTGTGGTGGGGGCCCTGGCAGCAGAGAAGGCTCCGGGGTTCCTTCACAGTCTACACCAGAGAGGACACACCGAGAGGTCAGAGTTGGCTAAGGTTGCTGCGTGTACACCACCAAAACTGGTTAACTACAGAGCAGCACTCTTGGTTTCCTAGATCTAGGTTAGATGTCTCTCTACCTCTCTCCCCCAAATCTGGCCATGGCCCTGTAGCCTCCCTGAACAAGGTTGATGAGGAAGCATGCTGTGTGGTAGCCTTGCCGTTTTCTCTTCCTGTTGCAGCCGTGACACTTTGCTTTTATCTCGTGCCTTCCTGGCTTGGTACACAGGCCTATAGCCTGGGACTGTGGCATGGAGCTTGACCCCTAACCCCACTCCTGAAAACCTGTAGGAGTTAAAAGCTCCCTTTGTTCTTTGGATCTGAAGGTTCTCCCTTCAAAACCCATCATGCAGCCTCTGGCATGATGCCCACTGTCCTGACGCTGTTCCACTTTGGAGTTGTCCCCACCACGCACCTCTGGCACGATGCCCACTGTCCTGACACTGTTCCACTTTGGAGTTGTCCCCACCATGCAGCCTCTGGCACGATGCCCACTGTCCTGACGCTGTTCCACTTTGGAGTTGTCCCCAACATGCAGCCTCTGGCACGATGCCCACTGTCCTGACATTGTTCCACTTTGGAGTTGTCCCCACCATGCAGCCTCTGGCATGATGCCCACTGTCCTGATGCTGTTCCACTTTGGAGATATATCATGGCTATTCTAGTCTGCTTTCGATTGCTGTGACAAAACACTTTAACTAAAACCAACTTGGGGAGGAAAGGGTTTATTCATCTTACATCTCCCAGATCATAGTTCATCACTATGGAGCCCAACACAGGAATTCAGGGCAGGAACCTGGAGGCAGGAGCTGAAGCACAAGCCATGGAGGAACACTGCTTACTGGCTTGCTCCCCTGGTCCATGCTCAGCCTGCTTTCTTTTTTTTTTTTTTTTAATTTTTATTTTTAAGGGATTCTACAATACAATGACACAGTTGTTTGCAGATAACAATGATGTTACTCAGTATGTCATACAATTAAGTAATTGGTGCATTTTGCAAGTATCTATGTCCAAATTTTGAACAACCCAAGGTTCCCATAGTCCAGTTGGAGAAGCTTGTATGCACAGGCATGTTGATCAATCAGGTGTCCAGACTATATTCCTATAGTCTCATGATTCACCCCTATCTCTCCACAGCCCTTACAATCTACCACGCCTCCTCTTCCGCAGTTTGTTCCCTAGGTTTTGGGAAAGGGGCACAAGTGGGTGAGAAGAAAACAGTCTAATTTCTTTGGAGTTGTCATTTTGGACTCCGGTCTGTTCAGTTTGTTTCCCTTCACGGATTGACAGCTTTCACAGTGATACCCTTTTCAGTCATACTAACAAAGCTCAAGCTATTGGATGTACAGGCATTTAAGCAGTACCACTTATTGTGTCAAGCTAAGCTGTGAGCATAGACACAGATGCTTGGATGGTATGCTAATCCGCAAACTGTGGTTTCTCTATAAAGGGTGACAAGTTCTTATTGTGGCTTATAACATCACCTAACCACTAGAGGACATAAGCTTGTGGCATCCGCTGTGAGTTATTCCTCCAAGGAGAGAGCTAATAGCCAAATAGTTTTGGGATATAATATAGACACTTGGCTGCCACTGTTGCACTGTATCTCCATCAGCCTGCTTTCTTATACAATACAGAACAACCTGCCCATGGGTGGCACCACCCACAGTGGGCTGGGACCTCCCACATCATTCAACAATCAGGAAAATACTCCACAGATGTGGTCACAGGCCAGTCCAATGGAGGGAATTCCCCAATTGAGGTTCTTTCTACCCAGGTATGTCAAGTTGATGACACTAAAGCTATCCAGCACAATGGCTGTCCATGATTGTGAGCCTATACATCTCTTAATAAAGTTATTCTGAAGGGTAATTCTGTCTCCGCTTCCTTTCTATGGACAGGTGGCAAGCTTTTCTCAGTCACAGAAGGACAGCAGGGCAGTGGACAGCCTCTGAACTGACTGAAAGTGCTCACCTGCCACAGACTGTCCCAGCGGGGGGGCTCACTCAATCTGCGGGAAGCAGGGTCTTGGAAGGAGGGCACGAATTCGGCAAATATTAGACAGACATGACACCAGAGTGGTCTTGAATCACTCACCTGTCTTCAGGAAGTCTATGATGGGTCAGAGTCCTGGTTTGGAGGGTGAATGAACTTGAAACAGTATTCGTTTCATTGCCAGCCCACCTTAGAGACAGCCACAAAGAGCAATGCTGGAATACCACCTCACACAGACATAGATGTAAGAAGAGTTTTTGATATAGAGTCTTGCTGGCCTTGATTGGCCATCTTGCTGCCTCAGCCTTTTGAGTGCTGGGATTAGAGCTGTGTGCTTTCCTGCTGCAAAGGACAAATGTGAAGGACAACAGGAGCCTGATGAGGAGGGAGAAGGGATCAGATAGAGCCATGGAGGAGTAAGCCCCTGTGTGGGGAGTCCACTACTACAGTCTCCTCTAAGTTGAGTTGTACTTGACTTCTTAATGTTTTCTTACTCTGCTCTGTTTTTTTTTTTATTTTAAATGTATACTTGTTTTGAAGGCTTATCTAATCTTAATCCATGCAATTTGCGTCCTATACTGAGTACAAAAACTGCAAAATGAAGCACAGAGCCATTCAGTACTTCCAGCTCTTCTCCATCCATGCCTCTGAAGCATCTGCATTTTGTTCTGCCACAAGACCTCACGCTTTGCTACAGGTAGATCCTGGGAGTGAAGTGAATTATATTTGCAATAGCAAACACATGCAAGGTGTAAGTGAACTGATGAGCTGGACTGAGCCTTCAGATCCTGCTATGTGCTGCCAAACCTGTGTCACTCAAAGTAGAATTTTCCATATTTCAGTTCAGATGACTCCAATTTCCACACTCAATGTTTGGGTCTTTCTGCTTTATATACCAGCTGGTTTCCAGCACAGAGGTTTGCTTCTCCTGAGTGTCAGGTTGCCTTTCTTCTTGTTGACAGAATAAACTCTAGCCATCTCCACCTGGACCCTCTTCAGCTCCTTCGTCTCATTAGCTGAGACGAAGGAGCTGCCTTCCCTCTCCAAGTCTGCTACCAACATGTTCTGGAATTTTCTAATTGCTGCTGCTAGTTTTCTTTGGGTTTCAATCTTTTTCTTTAAGAATTATGCTTCCAGGTCTTCCCACACCCTCCCTGAGAATTCTTTTGATTCACTGTGTATTTCCCGTCTCTTCTACTTGGTTGATTTGTCTTGTCAATTGCTCATCTATATTGAACAATAAATATATTCAGAGAAGGCAAAAAAAAAAAAAACCCTTGGAACCTTCCTATCTGAATGTGACCTTCTCTACATCCTTTTTTTCTCCTACATCCTTTTCAAAGATTTGAAAAGGTTTGTAATTCAAGGTTGAAAACAACTTCTGCTTCAAACTTTTTGGCAGTTTGCCTGGATTCTGGCATCAACACTAGAATCCCCATAATAAGTTGTGTGTATGTGTGTGGGGGGTTGGTTGTCCTCCTTTGGGACAGCCTGAGAGGTCTCCGGAGGAGACTGCTGGAGTCCTGCCCACAGCCAAGAGGACAGCAGCTGTGTGCTGGAGCAGCGCCTTGGTCTTGATTCTGCACTCTAGGGAGCAGTGTGCATTCCGTGCAGCTTTCTTCTAGAGCACACAGCATTCAGTATTGCCACTCTGGTTTTGTTGTTTTCTTCTGCTTTTATAAACTCCTTGATTCCATTTTTGAGAGGACTGGTTTCTGCCACTTCTAAAAGAATTCTATTGGCTGAACAGAAACTTCACTGTGCTTTGACTAAAAATGAGGCCAAAGCATAAAGGGCTTTGCCACTGTTGTAAAGACATGACGTGAACAGAGAACTAGATGCATAGGTTATCCATTATTGAGGTAACCGATAACATAATAGCTAAGTGCACTTTAAACTGCTTCTGCAAAATAACCACACTTTCAAATCTCTGATCTTTATTCATACAGACATCTACATCTGTATGGGGACTCTGCTTCGAATTTCCACCTGCCATGTTACTCTAAACTTCAGTATTTATGTTCACATTTTCATTTTTAAATTTTCTGCCATTGATTCATTTTTATGAATGTGCACTAGGGGCCGTGATAGGATAGAGTTAAACAGTAACATGTAAGAGGCACAGAACATGAGCCAGCATGGTCTATGAAGTGACACAGTGCATTGTCTGAGATTGTAAAGACCGTGCCAGACTTCTTAGTGCATGGCAAGCTTTAAGGGCACTGTGATTATTAGAGCATAAAGAGCTTTCTATGAAAGTGAAGCTTGAAACTTGCAATTTGTAAAACATGGTTGAACAGCAGTACTCGATCAATTTGCCTCTGAACTGTCAGGGCCTGTGGAGCATGTGAGAGTCACCAGGGCTGGTTAAAGCACACAAGGTATGGTATGAGAAGTCTAAGAGAACCTTCCAGATCGATAGGTGTGATCTTGTTTACATATGCCTACCTCTTCTGAGGCAGATTCTGGTGTCTGTTCTTTCTCCCCGCGCCCCCACCCACACTGTCAGTGCCTTTGGGGAGAAAACCCTCCTGGTGTTTGACAAATCAAATGGACTCTGGAGATTTAGAAAGTTCTATCTGATGACAATAGTACAATGAAATAGTCTTAAATCAGTTTAACAAAGACTAAAAGCATTTTATTTCACATTTTGTTTGTCTTTTACCTAAAATTCTTTAAAAAATTATTTTAATTTAAATTTTGGATTTTCATATAATTATCACAAAGTCCTCTCAGAGGAAAAAAAAATGACAAAGATAAAAAAAAAGAAAAAGTCAGTTCAGTTCTGTAATTTGGACATATAAAAATATTTAGCAATAATGAAGTTGAGTAAAACACTTTTTATTGGTTACCAACAATACTCAAAAAACTATTTTTCGTATGGCAAACAAGAATATAGAAAAAGAAATAAATATGTAAACTGAGGCTCATTGTAATAACTTCTCCAGACTCACTCAAGGAGAGCACAGACTATGCTTTGGGGTGTCTAACCTTAGTTATAGCCACTATGTTGCATTCTATAATGTACAGAAAGAGTGAAAATACCGGAAAATAAAAGTCAGCACGCCCACGGCACCAGGGCTCTGTTCTCATTCCCAGAGAGCTTGAGGACTTCCTGAGTGGGCTGTGAGGCTCCTCGTCCCTTCAGTTTCCTGATCTCTCTTCCTTAACAATGTGGTGCACACAGTCCACGGGAGACACCAGAGAGCTCAGCAAGTGTAACTAGAACTTTATTTTATCATTACCACCAGAGCTGAGTTCCTCTTCTCAAGTCTTGTTGGAAGAAGAAATGTCCCTGGGGGAATGTCATCAAGGTCACTTCCTTCTGAATTCCTGAACCCAGCTGGATAACACTCTTCTTTTTAGAGTTATCTTCTATCCACAAATGTCTGCCCCACACACTATCCTTGTTTTCCATATATCTCAAAACAATGAAAAACCCTGCTACCATAGCAGCCAAGCATCAGTGTTGCTGAGGGAGACGGAGTAAGATTAGCAGTCCTAAAGTTTGGAAAGAAATACACCAATATGGAAATTCAGTTTATAATACTGGTGGCATCAAATCAGGAGGGAGTGTTGGAACAGAAAAAAAAACAAAAAAAACCCAGAGATAATTTAGATTCCATTGCATTCTTGTTTCTTGGTCTCTTTTTTCTTTTTCTTCCTCATTGTTTTTTGGAAGGGTTGTATCCAGCTCACCTCTAGCCCAGGATGACCTTGAACTCCTGATCTTCCTGCCTTTACCTCCCATGTGTGCTGGATTTACAGACCTGTACACATCAAGTTTTCAGTTCTAGTAAATTCTTTAAAATACAGTGAATCCAGATAAAACAAAAGTTCAATTGTGCATAGTCAAAGCACTGAAAAATCTTAGTTAAAAATGGATATAAAATGTTGGAGTAACTAGGTCTTTTTTTTTTTTTAGCTAAAACTATAACTAGAACCTACTAAGAAATAGATAAAAGTGGGGCTGGAGAGATGCCTAGCGGTTAAGAGCACCGACCGCTCTTACAGAGGACCCAGGTTCGATCCCCAGCACCCACATGGCGGCCGAGAACCGTCTGAAACTCCAATTCCAGGAGAACTCCAGTTCCAGGGGAATCCGAGACCCTCTTCTGACCTCCGCGGCATTGCACGACACGGGTGCACAAACTTGCATGCAGACAGTACATTCATACACATACAGAAATAAATAAAAATTAATAAAAAAATTAAAAAAAAGAAATAGATAAAAGTATCGGATTACAAAGAATATTTTTAATTTCAATTTTTCTTTTTATTTATTCTTATTTTTAACTGAAATTTTGTGAATTTAACACAATATATTTTGTTCATATTTAGTTCTTTTCCCTTACTTGAACCCTCCTTAATAGCCCTGCATGATTTCATGTACTCTGCTACATATATCAAGGTTTATTTATGTCCCCAAATGCCCTTTGCTGTGTGTCCCTCTGCTAGATCCCAGGTCATCTACCAGTATCACACCCTTAAAGAAAACCAACTCCCTCCCATCTATTCAGGGATAAACACTCTGCAGTCTCTTTGTCTCTGCATGTTGAACACTTAAGAAACAAAAGAAGATCAGAAATAACTCTCTGGTAGCTTGCTATAATGGTGGCTGCATAAAGCACCACTGTCTGGTGGTTTGCTATAACGGTGGCTGCATAACGCGCACTACTGGAAATGTGGCCCCTGTGGCTGAGCTCTTCGAACTTGAGCTGGGCCTGTGGCTGTTCTTGGCCAGGAGAATATGATAAAGGTGTCAGCTGGAAGCCTCGGGCCATTGCACTGGTGGAGGACCCAGCCAACTGTCCTGAAAGAGACAGCGTGCAAAGCTCATGTGGAGGGATGTATAAGACAGAGGCTTCTGCAGTCAGCATGGATTGGTTGCTAATGGTTACCACTGGTTTTCAACTTGATGTGATCTAGAATCACATAGGAGACAAAACTCTGGGTGTGTCTGTGAGGGTTTCTAGACTAGGTTACTAAAGGTAGACAACCCACTCTAAACGTGTGTGGCTGGAGTACTGGAGGAGTCAAACACCAGCATGCATCTCTCTCTGCTTCCTGGGTGTGGATGCCATGTGACCAGCTGCCTCACGCCCCTGCCACCATGGCTCCCCACCATGATCATGAGGCAAAACAGACCCTTCCTTAAGTTGCCTTTTCAGGTATTCTATCACAGTCAAGAGAAAGTAACTAATATACCAAAGAACAACATGACTCAAAAATCCAGACCCTGTCCAGCCATTCCAGCTGACTCCAGCTACTTGGGCTTCCAGGTTGAAGAAGTCACTAGAGCTCGCTCCTGAGCAGCAGCTTCATGTAGTCCCAGCTACACCGTACCTGCTGTACCCTGATAAGGTCAAAAATCTCAGAATTTTGAAAAATTAGTAGAAAAGTATTTTAAAGAGATAAGGGAATTTGTTAATAGCAATAGGTAATCAGAATATTCCCTCAGTCAAACTCAAGAGAAAAACAAGTACAAGTAATATATAGGCCCAGAGACTAATTCTTTAAACATACAAAATGATCTCATTAATCAATAAGAAAAAGACAAGATAATGTAAACATAGACAAAAGGAGTTTAAAAACAATGCAAAAGATGAAGACACAAGTCATTGATAATGAACTGAAAGTGCCCAATGGGGTAAGAATCCATTATTTGCCTATTGGATTGGAAAATATTTAAAAGATTAGCAATAAATAACATGAGGTGAACAGCTCCCCAACAAACAAAATGGAGGTGATGCAGCACCACTCTGGTACTCTCAGGAAGGGTTGTTTGAGAGCATTTTATCAGTGTTTATTTTAAACCCCATCATAGACGGGACAGGTAGACAAGAAGCTCCAGCCACAGCTGAGGAACTGTCGGCTGCTGGGACGCGGAGAGTCAGTTTTCTTTAAGGGGGTGGCAGTGGTAGGTTGACCAGAGTCTGTGGGATGGACCACACCCAAAAGCATTTGGGGAACACAGATTGGACTCAATAGACCTTTAAAAAATAATAGAGGCCATGAAGTTGAGTCAGGGTAGTAAGACAGGCATGGGGGGGGGTCTAAATAGGATCAAAGTAAAGGGTATGAAATTCTCAAAGAATCAATAAAATTATTTGTTAATCCGATGTATATGTTATTTCACAGCAATGTCTGCTTTGATGGCATAATCTCCCATGGGATGGAATTTGGACTGAGTTCTTTGGTAATGGTCAGATTGCCATGAGGTCATGTTGGTAGGGGTTCACCATGAGGTCATGTTTGTAGGGGGCTCACCATGAGGTCATGTTGGTAGGGGGCTCACCATGAGGTCATGTTGGTAGGGGTTCACCATGAGGTCATGTTGGTAGGGGCTCACCATGAGGTCATGTTGGTAGGGGCTCACCATGAGGTCATGTTGGTAGGGGCTCACCATGAGGTCATGTTGGTAGGGGCTCACCATGAGGTCATGTTGGTAGGGGCTCACCATGAGGTCATGTTGGTAGGGGCTCACCATGAGGTCATGTTGGTAGGGGCTCACCATGAGGTCATGTTGGTAGAGGCTCACCATGAGGTCATGTTGGTAGGGGCTCACCATGAGGTCATGTTGGTAGGGGCTCACCATGAGGTCATGTTGGTAGGGTTTCACCATGAGGTCATGTTGGTAGGGGGCTCACCATGAGGTCATGTTGGTAGGGGGCTCACCATGAGGTCATGTTGGTAGGGGGCTTACCATGAGGTCATGTTGGTAGTTCCTCACCATGAGGTCATGTTGGTAGGGGCTCACCATGAGGTCATGTTGGTAGGGTTTCACCATGAGGTCATGTTGGTAGGGGGTTCACCATGAGGTCATGTTGGTAGGGGGCTTACCATGAGGTCATGTTGGTAGGGGGCTTGCCATGAGGTCATGTTGGTAGGAGCTAGCCATGAGGTCATGTTGGTAGGGGGCTTACCATGAGGTCATGTTGGTAGGGGGCTCGCCATGAGGTCATGTTGGTAGGGGCTAGCTATGAGGTCATGTTGGTAGGGGCTAGCCATGAGGTCATGTTGGTAGGGGCTAGCCATGAGGTCATGTTGGTAGGGGGCTCACCATGAGGTCATGTTGGTAGGGGGCTCGCCATGAGGTCATGTTGGTAGGGGCTAGCTATGAGGTCATGTTGGTAGGGGCTACCCATGGGGTCATTTTGGTAGGGGCTAGCCATGAGGTCATGTTGGTAGGGGGCTCACCATGAGGTCATGTTGGTAGGGGGCTCGCCATGAGGTCATGTTGGTAGGGGGCTCACCATGAGGTCATGTTGGTAGGGGCTCGCCATGAGGTCATGTTGGTAGGGGGCTCGCCATGAGGTCATGTTGGTAGGGGGCTCGCCATGAGGTCATGTTGGTAGGGGCTAGCCATGAGGTCATGTTGGTAGGGGGCTCGCCATGAGGTCATGTGGTAGGGGCTAGCCATGAGGTCATGTTGGTAGGGGCTCAGCATGAGGTCATGTTGGTAGGGGGCTCAGCATGAGGTCATGTTGGTAGGGGCCCTCAATGGAATTCCGGCCACAATGAGAGGAGGGAGAGAGTTTTTCCTTGCCCAGGCTCACTCTCTCCCCAACATATGAGGATACTGCCAGAGGGGTACTACCAACAAATAAGAAGAGTTTCTCATGATCTTGGTTTTTCCAGCACTCAGAATTTTAAAAAAATCAATTTTCTTTCTTCTACTTCAGGTGCAGGACATAGTGAACCAAGCAGGAACTGGTCTGGAAGCTGTCTCCCTATTGTCTACTGTTTATAGTGTCAAAAGGTGCTTTAGGGGAGAGAAGTCTTCAACTATTTTATTCAACTATAAACCCTGTGACCTGTCAGGCAAAATATGCTCACTGGTGTAATCACAGAATGACTGTTACGGGGTGACCACCAGGTTTCTGCTTGGGACTGAGGCCAGCTCCACAGGAGGGAATTCATGTCTGTTCCAGGAAACCTGGTCAAAACCACACAGCTGGGGAAGTCATGGGCTTCAGGGGGAATCCACTACTGTTGTTTTGAGTAAAGGGCATGGTGTCAAACTGCCTTCTAAATATTTTTGTTTCTACCTATACATAGTGATCTCAGCCTTCGTTACAGAAGCTTTTGTTTGCAGTGGGCAAGAGACAGTCATAGCTGATGAAAGTGCTGAGAATCTGAGTCTGTTGAGTGTTCAGCCCTTATGTAATATTTGATTCACCCCTTCTAAAGCATAAGGAACATCACAGAAGAGGAAATGGAAAGAACATCGGAGCTTTAAGATGGAGAGATGTGTGAGAAGTGCTGTCTTCTGGACATGACACGGCCACCACAGCCGTGAACTCAGAGCAGCTGTGCTGAGCTGCACAGAACCTGCAGCAGATGAGGCCCATCAGCATTGCATTATGCATGGGAGTGTCTCAGGAGGCCCAGCCCCTCCCCTAGGAGCAGTTCATGGCTGCAGGGAGGGGGGAGCCACTTTCTTGCATGGTATAGTCATTGGTAAGATGCCTTTGCCCTACTAAATAACCCATATCGCCGGGCGCGGTGGCGCACGCCTTTAATCCTAGCACTTGGGATGCAGAGGCAGGCGGATCTTTGTGAGTTCAAGGCCAGCCTGGTCTACAGAGCAAGTTCCAGGCTAGCTGGGGCTACAGGGAGACCCTGTCTCGAAAAGACAAAAAAAAAAAACCAAACAACTAAATAACCCATATCCACGTTCATGCAAGCAAGTCTAATGAAACTCAGGGGGTTACAAAACAACAATGACAAAACAAAAGACAATAAAATGGGAAGGGTTACTTGTGAGGACGAAGAAAGGGTTGGGGGGGAATAACAAAGGTGAAAATGACCAACGCACATTATACACAGGTATGATGCTGTCAAGTATTTTTTTATTAATTACATTTCTTTTCTGTTCTAAGCATCCATTCTGTGGCATCTGGTTACGTCAGCAGAGTAGCCATGATGACATTCATTAGGCATTATTTGTGAATATACTAAAATTTCACTTACATATACTTATTGTTAAATTTCAAAGCCAGAATAGAGTTTTAATTTTCTTATCACAAATTGCAAACCTTTATTTCAAAGTGTTGGATTTCTTCTCATTGTTTCTACTGTCCTTTGCACATGTGAGAAATGTGATTGGTCTGTGCTACGTATGTGGGGCAGATCAAACCCAAAACATGGTCTGAGGTGAGCAAATGTTGAAAATTGTGTGAAGCCTGAACATTTTCATCACCTATACTGTGCTGTGTGCCAAACAGGCACAGCAATCAGCTTGTGGATCTTAGCAGGCCGTGCGCACGTGAACTTGCATGACTGGATGGCAGTCTGGGTGTGCGTTCCCATCTGGAAAGTATTTTCGAATACATACATTAAAAAGCCTCCAAGTAAACATCCTCTCTCAGTTCAAAATTACACATATACACCACCATGTAGAAGAGAAACAAAGTTCACATGGGATCAAGAGCCCCATGAATGAACAAGGAGTAAGCTTGTCCCCAGCTTATCCTGGAAGACGACACCTGCTGAGTCACAGTGAAAGGTGTGTCTAAGTAGCCACAGAGAAAACTCACTTCCAGATAGAGACAATGGCAAAGAAGTTACCCAGATATTTTCCAAACACAAAGACAAAGAGAAGAATGAAGGACAGAAGGAACACCCAGCCTGAGCTCTGACCAATCAAATACTGTAAAATATACTAAGAGCACTAAAATCTGTATACAAAGATTGGGAAATTTTAATAAGAAAATTAAAGTCTATATTGGTGTTTCAAGCCCTAGGAAACCACAGGTACAACAGGAAGACGATATGGAAATAATTGATTGAGAAAGGTTTCATAAGATGCAGTAAGTATGTCCACATGTGTCACTGGACAAACAAAGATATTGGGGAATGTTTTGGGTTGCAACACTATTCTATAAGAACACATTGAATGCTGTCAATAACTAAGTACACATGTCAAATTCAGAATGAACAAATAAGTCATTGTAAATGTAAGATATCTTGTGGGACAGTATTCTCATAAGTGACTAACAGCACTGATTGCATTTGGATTTTAGTAGATGTCATTGGTGGAGAGAGACCTGAACACAGAACACAAAAAACTGAGGATCAAGTCAACTGACTCTGTAGACGTCACCCCTTCCGTCCAAAATCAGCTCGGTTTACTCTCCATTCCCTTCTCTCTCTCTCTCTCTCTCTCTCTCTCTCTCTCTCTCTCTCTCTCCTCTCCTCTCTCTCATCTCTCTTCTCTCCTCTCTTGTCTCTCCTCTCTTCTCCTCCCTATGTTTTAGGATTTAAAGTTTATTATCTTCTTTTCCGTCTGTGGTTCCCTCCTTTAGCCATCATTGCTGAACTCTATCAAATCTATAAACAGTGCCCATACATTTATTTTTTGATGTTTCATTTTTGCACTTCAAAGTTCTGCTGGTATTTTATAATTTTCTTTTTTAAAAAAACACTTGTAACATTTTAAAAGAAGTTTGGGACTTACTATTGTGACAGCAATGCCGTTTTATTTGAAGGGGTCTTAGTGCTATTTCTTAGGGTGAAAGTATGTTTTGGTAATTGTAGATTCCTTATAGTTAGCAAGTCAGAGAAAATGATATGGTCCATTGAATAGACTGGCTTTGGAATCTTCTTATGGAAGCCCAAGAGATTTGCAGACAACAGGCTTTTGTAACATTTAGGTATACAACAGCATAATACAACAATAGCCACGAATACTAAGCAATTGTCAAGGTCCAAATACAGTCAAACTCATTTCGATTGTAAAAATTTAGCTTTTCAATTTGCCTCCTGCTGCACAGAAGTAATACACCAGGCGATTCATTCCCACATTTGAGCCATTGTTAACCACAATGGGCAAAGGAAAGCTTGATGCAGGCTTTGGCTATTATGTCCCACTCACAAGAAAGGGGAAGGAAATTACAGTGCAGAATGACCTATCAAATTTCCTTGACAGGCGCTAATTCATTTTGATCTATCCTTCCCCATAATTTCATTGGTGGGGAGGACATACATATTTATAAGTGTAGAAGCAGGCTGCTGTTGTTCTGTTTGTAATTTACAGCAACAAAGAATTCATTTATATTTCCATATCAGAAGTCCCAAGGTGACCCTGTAGTGGATACCAGCCCCCTGTTGTGTAGGATTCCTAACATAATAAAGAATAAAGCAAAACAACAGAACATCTCGACCTGGGCTCATGGGTAATCAGTTCGCATATTTACTGTGAAAACAATAGTGCTGTGTAAAACAGTGCCATTACTACAATTTGCTGTGGAAACCCCTGGGAGTGTACAAAAGACCTGATGGGGAAGCAGCTGATTAATCTCAGTTACTGATGCTTCATTAAAGAGTTATTGTTTTAATCATAATTAGCACTAAGTACTTACAGAAAAGTTGCAGAGGATAGCTCTAGAATGCTCTTGAATGAGACATGCGGCTTGCATGCTTTGTAAAACATGAATCATGCACAGATATAAACAGAGACTCAAATGGGAAGACAATGACAGGCTTGATTCCAGACTCGAGAGTTGAGGGTTTTATCTGGCATGCAAAACATTGTATTTTATACAAATTTCTCTTCGATTACATGACTATGATACATTATCTTTGTGCTCTATTAAATGCTTCGAGAGCTCATGGAGTGAATTCTTTTACTTCTAAGGAAAGATGAGCCAAATTACACATGCTGATTAAGGTTCAGAGTGCATGCCATAACAGTACACCATAATTGGGAAGAGGACTTGAACAAGTACCTCACTAAACAAGACATGTACAACTCACTAATAAGCATGTGAAAAATAGTATTTAACATGACTAGTTAGAGAAATATAAAATAAGCCAGGATACCACAATACAGAGAGACAGACAGATAAATTGATACATGGTGATAATGAACAAATAAATTGACAATACCAACTGTTGGTGAAGATGTAGGGGAACAGAAGCTATCTTCTTCCTGATATAAAGGTTACAACCACTACAACCCATCCAGCTAACTTCCTGCAATGTGAAACAGTGCATTAGAGGATCCCAGAGAAGACCTGGTTATTCTCCTAGGTATCCAGCTAAGACAAACTTCAGTGTAGGTCCTCACAAAGACTGTATACAATGTTCATAGCACTCACAACCACAATACAAACATGTTTCTGTTGTTGTGTGGATAGAGAGTCTGTCATTCATAGTCATCTAGAAGACTTTTATGGGCTTGGTAATAGAGTGACTGTCTGGCATGCATGAGGGCCTGATTTCAATACCCAGCAATAAAAAAGATATGACATTTACATGCAATGACTTAAATCTCAAGATGAAAGTGAGGGAAGTAAGGCAGTAGATTATATACCACATAATTCTATTAATATGGCCTTTCTATGTAAAGGTAAAACCTGAAGCAAAGAGAAGATCAGTGAATATCTGGGGCTGAGGTAGGAGGAAGGATGTCTGAGGATGACAGATGTGTTTCAAATCAAGTTGTCATGATGGTACACATCTGCACGTTTCTCAGTCGTGATCAGCAGTTCACTTACATGGGGTTATTTGCACAATTGTAAATCAAATGGCAATAAAATAATCAGAATTCATTAAGCTATAAACGTACAATTTGTGAGTACTTGTAAATATTCATAACTGCAAGTACTTTACTTTAAAAATTAGGGAATGAAAAGATGGCTGACGGTTAAGAGTGCCAACTGCTCTTGCAGAGGATCTGGGTTTGATTCCCAGCTCCCACATGGTGGCTGAGAACCATCTTTAAGCCAGGCATGGTGGCTTGGGAGGCAGAGCCAGGCAGATCTCTGTGAGTTCAAGGCCAGCCTGGTCTACAGAGTGAGTTCCAGGCCAGCTGGAGCTATAGAGAGACCTTGTCTCCATAAATAAATAAATAAATAAATAAATAAATAAATAAATAAATAATCTGCACAGCACAGCCACACATGAAGAACATTGTTTTTCTGCTGGAACCACAGGAGGTATCCTGAGACTTCCTTTAGGAAACTTAGAACAAAGCTGGCTTCAGATGGTATAAGGTATAAGGTATCAGGTTTTACTATTTTGTAACCAGATCACTCTGAATTTCTCTGTCCTCAAACCAATAAGACAGAAGCATTCCTTTTAAAGGTAGGAACTCAGCAAGGCTGCCCCCTGTCACCACTCCTCTTCAATATAGTGCTTGAAACCCTTGCTAGGGCAATAAGGCAAGAAAAGGAAATTAAAGGAGTTCTAATTGGAAAAGAGGAAGTCAAGCTATCTCTTTTTGCTGATGATATGATTGTCTACCTAAGGGATGCTAAGAACTCCACCAGAAAACTCCTAGAAACGATTAAGAGCTTCAGTAAAGTGGCAGGATACAAAATAAATCTAGAAAAATCAGTAGCCTTTCTTTACACCAACAACAAGCAGGTGAAGAAGGACTACAAGGAGACCTTCCCACTCACAATAGCCTCAAAAATAATAAAATACCGAGGACCAAACCTAACCAAAGACACCAAGGATCTCTACAACAAAAATTTTAAACCCCTGAAAAAGGAAATTGAGGAAGACATCAGAAGATGGACAAACCTCCCATGCTCATGGATTGGGAAAATAAATATATTAAAAATGTCCATCCTACCCAAACTAGTGTACAGATTTAATGCATCCCAATCAAAATCCCCAAACGTTTCTTCCCGGCTTGGAAAAAAAAATCCTCACTTTCCTTTGGAAAAACAAAGACCCGAATAAGCCAAAGCAACCCTAGTGAAAAAGAGCAATACGGGGGGATCGCTATACCAGAACATCAAACTATCACTAACAGGGCTACAGTCATAAAAAAAAAAAAAAAAAAAAAAAAAAAAAACCAGACCAGTTGACCCAATGGAATAAAACTGAAGATCTCAAAACTGAGCTCATAAACAATTTCAGCCCACCTCATATTTCACAAGGGGGCCAAGAAGACACAATGGAGGAAAGACAGCATTTCAGTAAGTGGTGTTGGCAAAAACTGGATCACACTTGCAGAAGAATGAATTAAACCCCTACTCTCACCCGTTACAAACGTCAAAACTCCAGATGGATCGAAGACCTCAACGTGAAACCCCAAACTTGGAGGTGCTAGAAGAGAAACTTGGCAGCAGCTACAAGACATAGGCTTAGAACGGGACTTCCTAAAATCAGACAGCAGCTGCACAAGAAATGAGGGATCAAACAATTTGACCAATGGACCTCATTAACTCAAAAGTTTTCTGTACATCAAAATAAAACAATAAGGAAGTGAAGAGAAAAAACCCAAGAGTGGGAGGGGAAACTCACTGCAGATTCATCTGACAAGCATTAACATTCCAGAGTATACAGCTACTCAAAAACAAAGAAGAAAGGAAAACATGGAATCACTCAAAAGATGGAGCAAGATTGAATAGAGACTTCCACAGAGGGGGAATTAGAGATGGTGAGAAACATCTCAAGAAGTGTTCAAAAACATCAATAATAATTAAGGAATGAAAATAAAACCACTTTGAAGATCATCATCTTACACCAATAAGACTGGCTAGTATCAGGAATACGAATGTTACCAATTGCTGGAGAGTTGTGGGGAAAGGGGAAAACACTCACCACTAATGGTGGGAATTTGAACTTGTACAAGCCACTCTGAAAGCAGTATGGAGAACATTAGAAGACTCAAAATGAGCCTACCCCGACCCAGCCATACCAACCACTCCTGGGTATATAACACCAGAGTCTTCCTACCACAAAGATAGATGCCCAGCTATGTTTATTGCCGCTCTGTTCACACAAAGCAAAAAGCTGGAACCAGCCCGGTGCCCTTCAACTGACGAGAGGAAGAGAAAGTGTGGTAAATGTATACAATGGAGTTCTATGGCAGCAGTAAAGCGGGATCAACATCATGAACTTTGCAAGGTAAAGGAATGGAGCTAGAGACATTATGTTACGTGAAGTAAAACAGTCCCAGGGAAACCACACGACACATGGTGTCCTCATATTTGTGGATGCTAGTGCCAATAACTCAGATATAATATTTCTCGTGGAGAGGGAGGCATAGTAAAAAGAAACAAAACAAAGACACGACTGTCAGAAATGGACTGAAATGGTGAAATGGGAAGGGGTGGGGGGGTGGGAGAGTGACACAGGTGTATAATTGATTGGTGCATCTGTATTGACGTGATTTCAACAAGTGTCCAGTTTTGCCCAGACAATGTCTACAGGTTACATGGAGTTTTAGGACTAGTTAAAAGTAAATATGTGTATATTAAACAACATTTTTTGGCGGTTTACAGGCTCTGATAAAAAACGGTAATGCAATCTGAGTAAATGGAGATATAATTCGCTGTTGTCCAAATTTGTTTAATAAAATCTGTAGAACAATAACTTTGGGCTTGGCACATTCCCAAATGTTCTCTATAATTTCTTTGTTGTACAGTATCCCCTGTAAGCATTCTCTTTCACCTCTATATGATTTAACGTAAAAAAATTAAGTTTGCTTCCCACATTAATCACATACAGTCACCCAAACGGCATGGGTGAATTTGATGAACCTCTGTGCCTTGATTCCACCCTATAGATATGTACAATACAAACTGTCTTCTGGAGACTCCTGGTGTCAAAACAACAAAAACCTAAAAAAAGGGGGGGGGGAATACAGATATATATGAAAACCTTTTTGTCAAAAACCATTGCAATTCAAATCTTAAAACTAACTACGGGAAAGATTTGTATGTTCAACTAGGTAAAAATGTCACCAACTTAAACAGCTGAGAAAGAAAAGATACAGCCTTTCATTGAGTAGGATTTACCAAAAAGTGCCCAACAGAAAGGTTCCCCGTCTGAACATTGAAAGGGAAAGAAAGCCTCAGATTGCTACACACCTCAACCCCTGTGTATCCTCCTTGTAACGCACATTTATAATGAGTCTAATGAACTACCTTCTAGATGCCGCAAAGGTTTTAATTACAAAGACTTCCTAACCCCCCACCATGTAGAGCAAGAAAAATATGAATGATTGAATGAGGTCGTCTCCCACCGTAAATTGGGAGACAACTATTAATAGATGTAATCTCTATATAAACTGGTAAAACTGCTCTTTAATTGACTAATAGACATAGACTGTGAAAGGATTACTCTCTATCAGAGACAAAAATATAATACTAAGTCTTCCTTAGCTATGCCTTAAGCAAAACATATTAATACAGGAGTTCTGACTCCAGCAATGATTATTCTACCAAGGATTGTTGGCCAGGGGATCCAAAGCTCCCCACAAAAGTTAAGGGGCTCCTGCCTCTAAACTGGGATACCTGCCACAGAAGAAGATTATAAGGCCCATGCTGTCCAAGCCCTGACATTAACATGGAAGATGTATGAGACCCACACATGCAAGTGTACACAGATGGTCTCTGGCATAACCAGAGATTGTTCCAAAGGCCATAAACCAATCAAGACAAATATAGGTCTCCTTGAGTCAAGCAAACTCCTCTGTCAGCACCAGCTACACCTCACCTACCTGGAAATACTGTGAGCAGATGCAGCCAATATGCCTATATATCCACCCAAACTAATTGGCTATAGGCTCTCTCTTGGAGAATAACCCACGGCTGATGCCACAAGCTTACATCTCTCTAATGGTTAGGTCGGAGATGCTTATAAGCCCCACAGTAAGACCCTGTCCATATAACCAGAAAAAATTGTAATCATGGTTAACATACCATCCAAACGTCTGTGTCTATCCCAAATAACCTACCATACCACTTGTACTGTTTAATACCTATATATCTAATTGTTTTTTTTTTTTTTAAGAAATAGTTGTTCCTGAACAAACTGTCAGCCCATGAAAGGACAATAGCCCGATAATTGCCCAGAGTCCAAGACACCTCCAGAGAAAGTAGGACTGTTTTTGCTTTTCATTCCACCTGTGCCCCTTTCTAATCCTAGGGAAACGATCTGTGGAAAGAGGGGGCGTGGTAGAATGTAAGGGCTGGCGATGGGGTGATGGCGAAACTACAACAATCATAGCTGGACACTCATTGGTCATACTTGATGAACATACAAACCGCCCCCGTTTTTTTCTCCTTTTTTTTTTTACTTTCGCTGATGTGTGGGACCCAAGGGTGCTGTGGGGTTGGGCACAACTGCTTGCAAATTAGTTTAACATGAAGGATGCTTGTACTCAATAAATATCACTTATGCTAAAAAATGAAAAAATAACTCGAGAGAAAATGCAGGACAGTTATGGCCGAATCAGATCTGGGATGGGGTGGGGTGCGGGGGAAAAAGGGAAGGGAAAAAAAAGCTAAAAAATTAAAGTGTATGAAATCACAAATCATCAATA
Organism: Rhizomys pruinosus; assembly: GCA_009823505.1. Classification (NCBI taxonomy): domain Eukaryota; kingdom Metazoa; phylum Chordata; class Mammalia; order Rodentia; family Spalacidae; genus Rhizomys; species Rhizomys pruinosus. The sequence continues at coordinate 1,706,290 of VZQC01000085.1, read as the reverse complement.
AAGAAAAAACAAATAAAAATAATGTTTAAAAAGTAAAAAAAAAAACTAAAAAAAAAGCCGGGGCGTGGTGGCACATGCGTTTATCCTAGCACTGGGAGGCAGAGGCGAGGTGGTCTTTGTGAGTTCAAGCACAGCCTGGTCTACAGAGTGAGTTCCAGGACAGCTGGGCTGACGGTAGACCACTGTCTCAAAAAGACCAAAAAAATGCAATAAACCATCACACGCTATAAAAATTTTGTTCTTTTTCTGTTTTTTTTATAATTATATTTTTTATCAAATCTCTAGACCCGTTTCCCCCCCCATTCCCCCACACCACCAGCGCTCATACATTCTACCAAACATGCTTTTCATCTCTTTCTCAGTCTTTCTCAATATTCTCTATGTGGATGTTGACGGTTTTGAGCAGAAGTTCACTGTTTCAGTCAGTTCTTTGATGCAGTTCTTTCTGTTGTTGTTGTTGTTGTTTCCAATATGCATCACTCCCAACTGCTTTGGACAAAAGTTCAAGGGGCCATGCACAAGAAATACTTACAACTAGGTAATTGGCACTAGTATCCACAGATGAGGGATACCATTTGCCATTTGGTTCTTTTTCAAGACAGGGTCTCCCTGTACCCCCACCTGTCCTGGAACTCACTCTGTAGACCAGGCTGGCCTTGAACTCACAAAGATCCTCCTGCCTCTGCCTCTCAAGTGCTAGGATTAAAGGCACATGCACCACTACGCCTGGCCAATAAGATATATTAACAAGTACTCTGAGTGTAGCTCTACACTTTAAAGGGAGGAATAGACCCTCAGTCAGTCAGTCAGTCAGTCAGTCAGTCAGTCAGTCAGTCAGCCAGCCAGCCAGTCAGTCAGGCAGCCAGACAGCCAGCCAGCAAGCCAGCCAGCCAGCCAGCCAGCCAGTCAATATAATACATGAAATCATTCTATGGAGCAAGTGCTCCTGGTGAAGAATGCCGTGGTGCTTTCACAAGGGCCCATAAAAAGGTTAAAGACCCGATCACTGAGAGTGGTGGCACACATCTGTCACCTCAGATACTCAGGAGGGTGAAGCAGGATGTTCATAAGTTTAAGGCCTGTAAATAAAAATGAAAACGGATGGGGGAGGTAGGTCAGTGACACACCCTAGCGTCTATAAGTCTCCAGGTCCATCTCGGGGCTGCCATGGGGGAGGTAGGTCAGTGACACACCCTAGCGTCTGTAAGTCTCCAGGTCCATCTCGGGGCTGCCATGGGGGAGGTAGCTCAGTGACACACCCTAGCGTCTGTAAGTCTCCAGGTCCATCCTCGGGGCTGCCATGGGGGAGGTAGCTCAGTGATATACCCTAGCATCTGTAAGTCTCCAGGTCCATCCTCAGGGCTGCCATGGGAGAGGTAGCTCAGCGATATACCCTGGCATCTGTAAGTCTCCAGGTCCATCCTCAGGGCTGCCATGGGAGAGGTAGCTCAGCGATATACTCTGGCATCTGTAAGTCTCCAGGTCCATCCTCGGGGCTGCCATGGGGGAGGTAGCTCAGTGACACACCCTAGCATCTGTAAGTCTCCAGGTCCATCCTCAGGGCTGCCATGGGAGAGGTAGCTCAGTGATATACCCTAGCATCTGTAAGTCTCCAGGTCCATCCTCGGGGCTGCCATGGGGGAGGTAGCTCAGTGACACACCCTAGCATCTGTAAGTCTCTAGGTCCATCCTCAGGGCTGCCATGGGGGAGGTAGCTCAGTGATATGCCCTAGCATCTGTAAGTCTCCAGGTCCATCCTCGGGGCTGCCATGGGGGAGGTAGCTCAGTGACATACCCTAGCATCTGTAAGTCTCCAGGTCCATCCTCAGGGCTTCCATGGGGGAGGTAGCTCAGCGATATACCCTGGCATCTGTAAGTCTCCAGGTCCATCCTCAGGGCTGCCATGGGGGAGGTAGCTCAGCGATATACCCTAGCGTCTGTAAGTCTCCAGGTCCATCCTCAGGGCTGCCATGGGGGAGGTAGCTCAGTGATATACCCTGGCGTCTGTAAGTCTCTAGGTCCATCCTCAGGCTGTCAGTCAGCTCCGCATCAGGAGGAGGAGACAAAGCAGAGAGAGCAGATTCTTGGCCTCTTTATCAAGAGCTGCAAGCGTGGGTCTTTGGCTAGTAAAATGACTTTCAGCCTCATGTGTTAAGGAGATCCAGCATAAGAGTGCCTTACAGCTGCAGGGTGGTGGCATCCCACCTCTCACCTGTGACCTTTGTGAAAGGTCATCCCCTGAGCCTCTCCTGACTCTTAAAAGGAACAATCGCCAGGGACACACATATGATGAGCTGAGACTGGAGATGAAAGCAGATAATAAGGAACCATCCACCCTCGTTCAGAACAGTGTTCCCATTACCAAGAGAACGTGCCAGCATGGTGGTGCACACCTTTAATCCCAGAACTCCAGAAGCAGAGGCAGAGGCAGGGAGATCACTATGAGATCTAGGCCAGCCTGGTCTACATAGTGAGTTCCAGACCAGCTTGAGCTTCAGGTAGATTCTATCTCAAAAACAATAACCAAGAGGAAACGGCTCCTCCAGATATCAACCTGGCATTGTTAAATCCAGAGACACCGCCTCGATCATTCAGTGACAAGAATTCTACTCCAATTCCGAATCACACTAAAAAGCCCAGGAAATGAACAGCTACATGTGATAAGGCAAGGAGTCCATTACTAGCATGGTCTCGCCACTCAACTTTCAAAGAAGACACTATAATGAACCCCTCTGCTGCCAAATGCAAGAAGAGAATTCGCCAGGACATGGACGTCCACAGAAAGCTTTGCTTCCTGTCTTTTTCTCTAGTCATTTCCTGCCTGTCTTTTGGAATCCATATGAAGTCTATTGCTCTGGAAATGGTCTTTAGACCTCTCCCCAGGCTTCCGCCTCCAACCACTGATTTGGATCTTGTTTTTCCCTAGCATGCAAAACAGATGTCTGTCGATCGTCATACTGCATGCAAACAAACACCAGCTGACTTTTTGCTCTCATTTTAGACAGTAATTTGCTAAAGGAAACAAGTGGATGTGTATACATGAGTGTGTGTCTCTGTGTGCCTGTGTGTTTGCACAGTTCCTAACTTAGCTGAATTCATTCATTTTCTTTTTACTTTATGATGGTTCAAAAGCTTTGTGCATTCAGCGGGAATCACATCTTTTCCGGGGCTAGTGATATGTGATACAGTATGTTCTCACAGTTCTGGGCAGCAGCACTGAGCCCCAGCTCTCGGTTACCAGAGCAGCCCCCAACATTGTACTGTACACTGTGTTGCTAAGGCATTCTATAGAAACTGTAGTATTATTATATATTTTAGCATTCAGTATTTTCCATGTAAGACGGAAAATGATTCATTGGTACAGATCCCTATTAGAAGTTGAGGATCAATGTGTAATGGTGGTGCATATATATATATATATATAGTATATATATATATATATAGAGAGCTTCATACAAGTTTGTAACAGTGCCTAGGTTCTGAACAATTATTTGTGGAGACAGGTCACTGGTACATAAAGTAACTGCAACATTAAAATAAATAGCATGTCATCATTTAAGTTGAGATAATAAATTCTAAAAGATACATTACCCATGCTCAGACATCTTATAATCTGCAATGTGGACTGAATTCTCAGGTATAGGAACAGCTTATAAAGCAGGTTAGGAATAGAGAGGTCAGTGTGAGCCTAAGAATTGAAAGCAAATACCTGATGAGGTCAGAGTGCTGTTTTTCACAGATTCTACAGACATAGACAATGAGCCTAAGATGCATGCTCTTCTGCTAATGATGGTTACATTTTACCATCACTGCTTACAGAAAACCACAACTGTTTGCCCAGCATGGCTTCCCATTGCAACCATCTTCAGATTTCAGCTCTCAGTTGCCTCTTTAAGAGAACTCTGCCAGACTAACTAGGGCTTTCTTATAAACCACCCAGACTGCACCTCGCATTTGTTCTTCATTGATGATCGAATCTGAACGGGAGGTCCCTCCTATGTCCAGCTCTCCTGTACTTCTCTACAACCAGCTGTAACTCTCCACTGGATGTACATTCTGTTTATTTCCTCCTGTTTGCATTTAACTCTTTGCAAACAGGGATTGGGCCTGCCTGGCCCAGACCTCACCAGCCCACATCTCCACAGGCCAGTTCCAACAGGGGGCTCCTTAGCTTATAACCCATCACTTAATGGAAACTTATCACAGTCCGGATTAAGCATATTCCTCCAAATTTTTTACCTGAAAAAGTTAGAAGCTTACAGAACTGTTATAAAATCACTACACTGAATGGACCTTCATCTAGGTGAACCACTTGTCATTGATGCTGTGCAAGGTGTGCCTCTCTTTCTATGCATACATCATGTTTATTAGCATGGATGACATTGCTGTTGTTATTTTCACAGCTTAGAATAAGATGCAGACATCATGACTTTGGTAGTTTGAATGAGAATGTCCCCCACAGGTTCCAGGAATTTGGACATTTTGTCCCCCGTTGGCAGGGCTGTTTTGGGTGGTCTTAGAAAATGTGGCCATGCTGGAGGAAGCCCATCACTGGGGGGGGGGCAGGTTTAGATAGTTCATAAAGCCTTGCCAGTCTCCAGTTGTGCTCTCTTCTTGAAGATGTGAACCTCGGCTTTCTGCTCCAGCTCCTGCCACCATGCCTCCCTGCTATGATGGACTCTAATTCCCTGGAACTGTCAGCAGTAAGCTCAAACAAACTCTTCCTTCTAGAAGTTCCCTTGGTCATGGTGATTTATCACAGCAACAGAAAATTAACTAAGACAATGACTTTTCCACTTAAAGAAATCAGTATCTCGTTAGGAAAAGGATGCTGTTAACATCACCGTGGTATAGATGGTCAAGTTCAGCTACTGAAACTTCTTACTATAATTTAGTGGTTTCCACAAGTATGTAGTTAATGTGTATTAGTCACTTTTCAGGGAATTAAGAGTCCATTGTGGTGGGGAGGCATGGTGGCCAGGGCTGAAACAGAAAGCTGAGGTTCACATCTTCCAATGAGCACAGGAAGGCGAAAGAGAGACACTGGAGAATGCAAGCCTTGTTGAATGCCCTAAGCCCGCCCCCAGTGACCTACAGCATAGCCACACCTTCTAAGATCTCCCAAAATAGCACCAACTGGGGACAAAATATCTGAATACTTAAAGCCTATGGGGGACATTCTCATTCAAACCACCACAACATGCTATCTCAGGAGCCTCTGTGCATCACCCATTGAGTTCTAAACAGTCCCTTCCCAGTTGGGCCCTTCTTGTCCCTGCTCTCCTCCATTCCTTTCTACACACAGTCTTCAAATAACTGCCAAAGCATTGTCCAGCTCTGTTCTTCCATCAGCTGAATATCCTTAGTACTGGACTTGAACTCTGGCTCTGCCACTCAATAGCCATGGGGCCACAGGTGAGTTATTTGGCTCATATGTTCCTTACATTCTTTGATTATAAGATGGAAACTGAGTGGGACAGTAACTCTCTCTTAGGACTATTGTAAAGTGACAATTGATTAGAGACTGAAAGAGTGACTGGTGGGCCCAGCAGTTAAAAGCATGTACTGCTCTTGCAGAGGACACAAGTTTTGATACCAGCACCCATGTCAGGATCTCTAGAAGGTCTGACAATTCTCTTCATCCTCTTTGTACTCTGCTGGTTCCTGCCCCCACGTATGCACACACCCACACACATATACACAATGAAAATGAGGTATGATTTATTTTATACAAAAAGAGTGAGTGGTGAGGGTTGAGTATTCAGGATGTTCTTCCTTCTGCTGCAGAGCTATCTTGATCAGGCTGGGGCATGCATTTGGCCTCTCCCTGACCCTCCCATATGAGCATGTAGCCCCACCTATGTCCAGAGACTCTGTACTTTTACTCTAAGACCACCTGCCATTACCTACTTGAAGTTTGTTCAACTCTTTGCAACAATGACTGGGTTTGATTTATTGCATTTTGTAGATAGAGCATTTAGCGAAGTGCCTGACACCCGATAAGGATTTAATAAATACTTTCTGAATCTATGAATGAATTTCAAGAATTCAGGTGTCAGAATAAATTTAAGGGTCTAACAGTCAAAATAATTTCCAAAAACTAGGCAGGTGATGGATTTTTCAGGGGAGGTCCAGGTAGGTTAAGCACAGAACACTTGACTCATTCATCAGGGGCTCAGAAATACCAGACATGCAGGGAAAGATGTTTGCGTACAGCATGGAACTTCAAGCACGCTGACTCTCAAGCTGTTAAAAAAAAACAAGAGGAATTCATTCTCCCTCCTGAGCAGTCCATTTCTCACCACCTCTTCAGCCTTAAATCCAACATTAGCTTTGCTTTTAAATGCAGTTGACAAGCAGGAAGCTGGTACAGTCCTTTCTGGTAAAGTATAAACTATGGGAAAACCATGTTCCTACCAAGTTGAGAGGGAAGCGCCCAGCAGAGAGGCCAGGGACAGAGAAGGACAGCTGTCAGACGACCTTGAATCTGTTGGGCATCATGTTGAGGACCAATGTCAGGACATCAAGAGAAACCTATTAAATCTCCAAGCAAATGACTAAGATGAATTTTTTTTCTGAGTTTACAAATGAAAATGTACCCCTAATTTTTCTTCATATAAAGATTAATTTTCATCGGGGGCTGGAGAGATGGCTCAGCAGTTAAGGGCGCCGAATTCTCTTCCAGATGACCCAGGTTTGATTCCCAGCACCCGCATGGTGGCTAAGAACTGTTTTAGGCCGGGTGTGGTGGCGCCCACCTTTGATCCCAGCACTCGGGAGGCAGAGGCAGGTGGATCTCTGTGAGTTCAAGGCCACCCTGATCTACATAGCAAGCTCCAGGCCAGCTGGGACTAAACGGAGACCCTGTCTCAAAAAAAAAACCAGATTAATTTTCATGTAGTAAAACTATATAATTTGTTTTATGTAATAGATGTATAGTAATTTACATGGCTGACAGGAAATTATATTTTTTTCAATTTTTAAAGAATAGTATGTCTTTTACTTTCTTTGAAAGTCTTTTTGGAAACTTCTGTTTACAAATTGATAACAGGTCTGAATTGTACATTTCATTTCCCTTTTAACCTGACTTACAGCCAACTGCCTAAAATACATGATTACTATTACAAAATTCAAGTGTCATTTCTCAAGGTTTTTTTGGGAGGGGATTTTTGAGACAGGGTTTCCCTTTAGTCCCAGACGGCCTGGAGCTCTCAATGTAGACCGGGCTGGCCTTGAACTTACCGAGATCCACCTGCTTCTGCTTCCCAAGTGCTAGGATTAAAGGCATGTGCCACCACATCTGGCATTTCTCAAGTTTTAAATCCACTTGCAATAAAAACTATTTCATGGAACTCAGTTGGAAAATAGATAAGCAATATGGATGATAGCTTTCTTCTTCGGCTTGATGATGATGATGATGATGATGATGATGATGAAGTAAGAGCAGCTACTGTACTTTTGTTTTTGGTCTTTTTGAGACAGGGTCTCCCTGTAACCCTAGATGGCCTGGAGCTCTCTATGTAGATCAGGCTGGCCTTGAACTCACAAAGATCCACCTGCCTCTGCCTCCTGAGTGCTGGGATTAAAGGTGTGTATCACCACACCCAACTCAGCTACTGTACTTTATTAAGCACTTATCATGTACCAGAAACTATGTTGGACATTGTGATAAATCTCATTTACCTCTCACAACACTCTTTTGAGATGCAAATTTATTATTTCCTATTTAAAATTATGAAGCTGGGTTGAGAAAGGCCAAATAGTTATCTCTAAATCACTCTGCCAGCAAATGGTAGGGTGGAAGCAGAGATACTCTAAGAACAGATTTAACTTAAAATTAATGGTGGTATAAGAAAGATGCGGAGAATTCTAAGTCAAAGGGAGCAGCTGGTCACCAGGACCACAGGAGCTGCTTCTCCAAGGGGGTGGCTACAGGAAGCCACAGGGTGGGGACACATGTCAAGTCTGTCAGGCAGTCCCTAAAGGAGATGTGCTTACACATTTCAAATATGTAGCCTAAGACCGTCTGGACATCTGAGAATGTGTATATTTCCTGATCTCCCTGTTTCAAATTTACCTCTCTGTGATGGTTATAGGATGGATATCCCTCCCCACCACCACCTCCGAGAGGTTAGAGGACTTTTCAGGCTTTGTATGTATATGTTCTACAGATCTATAGCATTCTGTAAAGATGAAGACTGAATTCATGTTTCAGTACTGACTCTGAGCTGGAACAGCTGAATTTCCAATATATCTCTTTGCAAATGGCTCCTGGGGTTCTGTGACCTCTACCGAGTCTGCCTTCTTTGCTCCTCTCATCCCAAGTCAGCTATTTGCAAGTCTGAGCAGGGTACAACTCAGTGATCTATAGGAGCAGCTTCACTCCAGTGCAGTCCTGCAAGCAGGTGAAAGACCAGACTTGAACATGAATACACATGAGACTTCTTTAAGGCACATTCCAAATGGTATGTCTTTCCATGTGAGACCCTGCAATGCAGTGAGGCAGTGTAATCTTCCAGTAGAAGTAAATAAATCAAGCCTAAGATAAAGGGCCTCCACATTTTGATGTAGAAGATGACTCATGTATGAGAACATTTTATTCTAAAGCAACCTGTTCTAATTACTGGTGGACAGAAAACTAAAATTAAAGCTATAGACATGGGGGGGATAGATGACACATCTTAAATTAAAATATGCATACAGATGGGATAGTTTTATAGTTTACTGATGACTGCTAACCAGCATTTGAAGAGCCCTCTATAATGGTATGTTCCAAACAAGTGACTAGATTCTCCAAACACATGTGCATATATTTAGAAGAGGGTCTCAAAGTGCTAAGATCTGCGGAGATCCCACAGCTATGTCAGACTTCCAGGGAAGTAAAGGCCCCAAGATTCATGGTGAAAATGTGCTAAAGACTTTCTATGGTTTTAAAAGATCATTGTGTTAATGTAAGGATGAGTTACATTTACAGAAATCACAGGAGGAAATCACAGGTAACACTAATAGGAAAAAGGTGAGAACAGTCGGTTTTTATTAATGACATTGAGATCAGAGAATGATTAAGGAGGATACTTCAAAATGGAACAGACATCTTTAAAACCTTAGCTTAAAAAACATTGTATTGGGCTGGAGAGATGGCTCAGCGGCTAAGAGCGCCGACTGCTCTTGCAGAGGACCTGGGTTCGATTCCCAGCACCCACATGGTGGCTAAGAACCATCTTTAACTCCAGTTCCAGGGGAATTCAATGCCCTCTTCTGACCTCCGCAGCACTGCACGACACGGGTGCACAAACCTACATGCAGACAGTACATTCATACACATAAAAAATAAATAAAATTAATTAATTAAAAAAACCACTGTATTAAGAAAATAAATTGAAACAAAAATCATATGTAATGGAAGTGGGGAGCTAGACTCTGAAAGCATCCATTAAAATCACTTTACAAAGATAAATAGAACTACAGTAAATATCTCAATGAAGTTATTTTAAGATGAAGTAACTGATAGAATTACTGAAGAATGATTAAGAAGGAACAGTGCCTATCATTAAGTAAATATGCAAACAAAGCTGCTGTTTGTAAGGTTCTTTAATGATAGGGGAAACGAATGATGTTAGGTGAAAGTTAATACTAAGGGGTGCTGCACTGAATCCTTGTCCCAGTGACACTAAAATGGGAATCTGAAGGATACAAACCAAACTGTTCCCTGCGCTCCTAGAAAGCTCTGCTCTGATCCGAGCCCCCACTGCAGACCTCGTTGCTTCCACTCTGCTATGTGCGGATTCTGTCTCTGGGCCTTCTTGGTGCAAAGGCTCATCAGTCACATGGCTGCAAAGAAGTTACTGACTGTTGTAACTGAACAAGTAGAAACCCTAGTGCCCATTATGATGGTGTCATGAAGGAAGCAGGGCCTTTTAGAGGTGATTCCAGCCCAGGGATGGAGGCCCCAAGATGGCACGAATGTTCTTATAAAGGAACACCTTTGTTTTGCCTTGTGCAATCTACACCTAGAACTTTACTGGGCTGGTACCTTGATCTTGGCTTCCAACATTCAGAACCACAAAAACTAAATTTCCGTTCTTTATAAGTCACCTAGCTCAGATACTTTGTTAAGGTAAGCACAAAATGACTAAGACATTTAGCATTAGTATTTGGGAAGATAGGAGAAACATCAATAATTCATGATGCTTAAAAAGTGCAGATTGCTTGGAGGAAAAGTGCGAAGCTTTGAAAGACAAATCATGTTTGATCATGCTAATTCCCTTTGTGACTCACCACACAGATTAGAAGAGGCAGGAGATTTAATATTTCTTAACTTCATAAAGTCCTTGCTTTTTCCTTTGGGCTTTAAATCATAAATAAGCTAATGGGAGTTTCAGCCCTGCAAGTGCATGTGTACATGAGTGAGATGGTAAGTGGGTCTACATGGACTGGGGTGGGCTGATGAGATGGAAAATGGAACAGTTACTGCACATCCGCCCTCTGGAGAGGGGTCACAACCTGCCAGCATCATTGTGTAAATTCCTTCTTTTCTTGAATTCTAACAGCTAAGCCAGAAGATGGGTGTTATTCTTTTGCCTTTAACATTATATAAGCTGAGGCCCACCAAGTAGCTGAGAACCTCAATCAAGCTCTCCTATATCTGGAATGGCTATGACTTGTTTATTTATTTATTGTGGAATTTCCTGTGACAGGGTCTTACTCTGTGGCCCAGGATGGTTCAGATGCTACTGTGTAACCTAGAATAGCTTCAAACTCATGATATGACAATCCTCCTGCCTCAGCCCCTGTTGATTTTTCAAAGCATCTAACCGTACCAAACTAAGCCTCTACAATTAGGCTAGGAACTCAAGACAGACATCTTAATATCTTGCCTTGGATCTAACACACACACAAAAAAAAAATGGGCTCACAGCCTTCAACAAGTTGAACATAGAATTACCATGTGATCTAGCAAGCCCACTACTATGTATACCCCCAAATAAGCACACATCTATGTACAATATTCATAGCAGCAGTAAACACAACATCCAAAAGAAGGAATAGCCCAAACATTTATTTTTTGGTATTTTTGAGACAGGGTCTCCCTGTGGGTCCAGCTGGCCTGGAACTACATAAACCAGGCTGGCCTTGAACTCACAGAGATCCACCTGCCTCTGAATCCTGAGTGCTGGGATTAAAGGTGTGTGCCACCACACCCAGCAGCCAAAACATTTTGTAAACAAAATGTGACATGTATATACACAATAGGTAAGATGCTATTTGGTAACAAAAAGGTAATGTGGGTGAATTTGATAATCATGTTAAATGAAAGAAGCCAGGCACATAGCAACAAATGTCATAGATCCTTTTCTCATAAGATATTTGGAAAAGAGCTAAATCTATGAAGACAAAATTAGACTCTGATGGCTGGACAGAGAATGGGAGTAAGTAAAGGACAGACAGAGGGCTTTATTTTATGATGTTAAACATGTCGTGGACTAGGCAGAGGTTGAAGTGATACAACACTGGGGTGTGCTCAGTGCTGCAGGGCTCGTAATTCTAAAATGGTTAATTTTGTGCTGTGTGAATTTCACTTCAAAGTGTTTCAAAGCTCTTCTTAGACACAGAGAGGTAAACTACAGGGACTGGGCTTTCATAGTTGAATCACAAAGAGGAATTTCATTTGTCTTATGTAAACTGTATTCTCAATAAGTTGTAAAAATTCTTGAGCCACACACTGGACAGCTGAATCAGCATTTTTCTTTGACAGAAATAATATCATTAGGGCTGGGGAGAAGGCTCAGCAGTTAAGGGTGCTCATCTCCAAGTCTGATGACCTGAGCTCCAGGAGCCCACAGGCTGGAAGGAGAACAGACTCTTGAAAGTTGTTATTTGACTACCACATGCATGGATGGACACACACACACACACACACACACACACACACACAAAGCATGAATGTAAAACCACATTTAAAAGCAATGAAAAAATGAGCCAGCCTGGGGCTCAAAGGCTTCCATCCCAAGCCAAGGACAAGCTGTGTGAAGGGCAGTTCACAACCTCCTGGTTACTATTTACTCATGCACAGGCATGGGCAGGATTAAGCCAGATGAATGATGACCACATTATCTTCTAACCAAATAGTTTTATAAGTTAATATTTTATTAATGAAATGAAATACAGTGTGATTTCATCTTGCATCTAATAATAAATAGTGTCCAGAAAGTGCCTGGAGCAATGCATTAGGAATGATGTACCCTACACAGATAAAATGAGAAAATGTTGTTCTTCAAGTGTTGACTGGGAAAAAAATTGAAGTCAAAATGGATTAAAGGTTAATAACATTTAGCAATATAGTAAAGTAGAACAATTCTCAGAACACAGTTCTTCTTCCTGACTATGCTTGAGGCCTTCAGTGCGATACCAATGCTCCTGCACATCCTGGAACTCTTGTATTACTGACTAATAGCAGATAATAACTCCATGGTGGCCAGAACAACAGCCCCAGTGGATCCTTCATGCAACCGCATTTTCCTTTACATGGCAAGGAGGAATGGAAGTTGCAAGGACCTTCACAGCACAATGTCTGATTACCCAGGTGACACCAATGCAATCACTTGGGTCTCTAAAAGGGAGAGCAGGAAACAGGACAGTGAGCCTCAGCGTGAGGCAACTCGAGGAGGGCTGCATTGGTTACTACTGGCTCTGAAGATGGCAATGGTGCTACAACCACATGATTCACACAGTCCTCAGACACAGGAGAAGGCAGGAGGTTGATTCTCCCTGAAAGCCTCCAGGAAGGAATGGCTTTCTGCGGTCTGTTGAATTCAGCATTTATGACCTACAGCATTGTCAGCTACCAAGTGAGGTTCCACTCACTAGGGGAGAACACCTATACGAACACATCTTAATGGGTTTCAACAAAATTCTTGGCAGAAAATTGAGCATGCCCAGAGGGATTCTTTTACACTAAATATACCCAGAAGTGTGCCATCCCTGTAACCACTTTTTGGTCTTTTTGAGACAGGGTCTCCCTGTCCTGGAACTCACTATGTAGACCAGGCTAGCCTAGATCTCTCACAGAGATCCACCTGCCTCTGCTTCTCAAGGGCTGGGATTAAAGGTGTGAGCCACCATGCCTGCCCATTGTAACCATTTGAACATATGTTCCATGACCTTGAGCCAAATATACCTCAACATTTGTCTTCTGTCTTTCCTTCTTGAACCTGTGACCTTGAATTGAATATGCTTAGGAATACATATCTTAAGCTGTGAATGCACAGGAGTGCACCTGCCCCTAAGGAGTTTTCATATATGAACACATGCAGGCTTCCTAAATCAAACCCCAGGCTTCCCCTGTTCCATACCTGCCCTCCATACATGCCCTCCATACCTGCCCTCCATACATGCTCTAGGTAACAAATCTCCACTGTCCTGTCTTTAGGTCATGATTACCAGCTTTGCATAGGGAATAATGCTTATCCCAGGAGCCACAGATACTCTATTCCTGGCACTGAGCTCTTTATTTGTCAACCTGGGGCTCCTGGATACAAGACGAGGAGAAATCAAGTTGGTTCTGACTAGAAAGTTTCTCTCTGCTGACTAGATTTCAAAGTACCGGAAGAGAGTATGTAGGCTGCTGGGGTAACAAAGTCTTACTCAGCTGTTAACATTGTAAGCTACAATAAGGCTCAGTAGGGCAACATATACCTATGGGTGCAATAGTAGTACAAATTCTATAGAAGCAATCAACTGCTTTCTGATTGGATTCATAGTTCTATACCAATAGATTAGTACAGCTCTGAGACTGCATCAGATAACTTCTTTTTTTGGGGGGGGAGGAGGATCTTTTTGAGACAGGGTCTCCCTTTAGTCCCAACTGGCCTGGAGCTCACTCTGTAGACCAGGCTGGCCTTAAACTCATAGAGATCCACCTGCCTCTGCCTCCTGAGTGCTGGGATTAAAGGCATGCAGCCCGGCAGAGAACTTTCTTTGTGCAGTGGATGTTGGGTAATAAGCTCACAACTAGTCAAGGTGCAGAGAATAAGTAACTGTGGAGGACACAGCCACAAACGGGTCACCCACACTCACCCCCTTCTCCCCAAGTACAGGGACCATTTCAAAAGACAGGGCAGAAAGAGGAATGGAGTCAAACTGTCCCCTAAACATGGCAATACTTCTACACTCATGAACTCCAAGAGCTAGGGTTGCCTGCACAAGATCAAGCCAGTCAAAATTCCAGCATGAAGGAGGGAGGGGCTCACAGACCCCACCCTTAGCAGAGGAGCTACTGAGTGTTGATGACGTCTGGGGGCAGGGGCAATTTTTTTTTTTAAACTTATTAACACTTTTTTTTTAAATTTATTTCTTATGTGTATGAATGTACTGTCTGCATGCAGGTTTGTGCACCTGTGTCGTGCAATGCTGCGGAGGTCAGAAGAGGGTGTCGGATTCCCCTGGAACTGGAGTTCTCCTGGAATTGGAGTTTCAGACGGTTCTCGGCCGCCATGTGGGTGCTGGGGATTGAACCCAGGTCCTCTGTAAGAGTGGTAGGCGCTCTTAACCGCTTTTGTTTAGAGTGTGGGCCCTGGTAGGTCAGGAGCATGCTCCGGTGGATGGCCCGTGCCCCTGAGGACGTGGCAAGCACAAATTGGACTTGGTGCACTAATTAAAACAAATGGGACATGAAGTTGAGTGGGTTTGGAAGGAGGATCTGGGAGGAGCTGGGGAGCACTGAAGATACAACAGCAATACATTGTATATACATACAAAATCTGAAAGAATTAATAAAATTGTTTTTAAAAGGAAGAACAGGGGCTGAAGAGATGGCTCAGTGGCTAAGAGCACTGACTGCTCTTGCAGAGGATCTGGATTAGATCCCCAGCACCCACATGGTGGCTTAGAACCATCTTTAACTTCAGTTCCAGGGGAATCCAACACCCTCTCTGACCTCTGCAGCATTGCACAACATGTGTGCACTTACCTGCATGTAGATAATACACTCATACATATTAAATAAAAAAGAAATGGTATTATATAAAAAAGGTAGAACCCAAGACATTTAGCTATGACTCTAAATACCACAGCTGGCCAGACATCTGGATTCTTCAGGCAGAATCACTGAGGTCACAGACAAGGTGTAACAATACTTTTGTTATCTCAGAACTTCTGGAATTGTGGAGAGGGTAGCTGGTCCCACACAGTGGCAATTGTAACTATAAATAATGACCACCACATCACCACATTTTTTAGCCCAAAGACAGAACAATGCCTATAGGTATGAGTACCAGTGTACATGTGATAAAATACCATTGAAAGAATAATAGTGAGGGCTGGAAAGATGGCAGAGAGATTAAGAGAACTGGCTGCTCCTGAAGAGGACCCAGGTTTACTTCCCAGAACCCATGTGAGCTAACAATTGCCTGTAACTCCAATTCCAGGGATCCAATGTCCTTTTCTCAATTGTAAGTCCAATTCCAGGGATCCAATGCCCTTTTCTCTCCTTCCCACGCTCTGCACAATATGAGTGCACTTACATACATGCAGGCATAGCACTCATACACATAGAATAAAAATAAATGTAAAAATTTAAAAAAAGAAATAAAATAAAAAGAATTATCATGGAACAGATTTCAAGAATATGAAATAATTTCCTTTCTCACCAACTGGGAAATTGCAGAACATGGAAAGCAAATGAAAAGAATTCGTCCTTAGAAAGGGAGTTTACTGAAGAAGAGTGCAAAGAACCTACTAGTTTTTCCTAGCCAAAATGAGTCCTTTTAAAGTCCTACAAGTAATATTAAATTATCAGTCAACAAATAGCTGGGCCCACTGGAGATGCAGAACATCTTGCTGGGACCAAGGGAAGACAGGAGGGATGTGGAGTCTCTTGGGAATGTTGGCATGGTAGAGAAAGGCAAACACAACAATAAGAGAGGTGGAAAACCCTTTGCTAAGCTTACGGAGGTAATATTGTAATACCCCCAGAAGAATCTGCATAGTTGAAAGAGGAATGACAGTGAGGTATGCACTCTTGCCTGCACAGTTGTATGAATTTGTCCGCATTTGATTTTCCATCCCTAGCCCCAAAGATGCCAGTTTTGCCCATGTTAATCAGCTTATTTCAGGGGGGTATTGGTGTATGTATGGTTGTGTGCATGGCTGTGTGCATGGTTGTGTGCATGGTTGTGTGCATGGTTGTGGGCATGGTTGTGGCATGGTTGTGGCATGGTTGTGGCATGGTTGTGGGCATGGTTGTGGGCATGGTTCTGTGTGAGGACATTTTTAACAACTTGCTGATTTTTTCATTAATTCATGAGTTAAGTAAAATTTTCACTTGGTGCTCATTTTATATTTGTTTGGGAGTTATGATTTTATCCACATTTAAAATTAAATTATCTAGGGACTGGGGAAATGGCTCAATCAGCTAAGAGTTTTCCATGTAAACATGAATAACTGAGTTTGAACCCCAGCATCAATGTAAGATGCAGAGCGTGGTTCTGTGAATCTGCCATCCCAGCCCTTTGGAAGAGAGACAGCAGGAGCCTCGGGTGCACTGGCCAGCCAGTCTAGCTGGATCGCTGAGACAGCGGGAGCCCTGGGTGCACTGACCAGCCAGTCTAGCTGGATCACTGAGACAGCGGGAGCCTCAGGTGCTCTGGCCAGCCAGTCTAGCTGGATCGCTGAGACAGCGGGAGCCTCGGGTGAACTGGCCAGCCAGTCTAGCTGGATTGCTGAGCTCCAGGGTTAGGGAGAGATCTGCCTCAAAAACTGAGGTGGAGTCTGATTGTGGAAGATCTGACATTGACCTCCAGCCTCCACATGCATGCAAGACACACACACATAAATCAGGAGAAGATGAATTATTAGTTTTTAATAAGAAAAAATATTATTTAAACTACCTAAAAAAAGAAATTCCAAACAAGCTCCCTCCTGGTGCACACACAAAGAGCATGGCGCCGTGACTGGGATTTATTGCCTGATCATATGGAACTGCTTTTTGACATTTCCCTTTCCTTTCCTTCTTAAAATTCTTTTAACTTTTATTATTGCAGTGAATGTTTCCCATTTCCTTCTGAAAATGTAACTTATCTGAGTAGCCAAGGCACTCACCACCAGCATGTAAAGTGCGTACCTTTGCCAGGCCAGGTGAACAGAGTGGTGGGAGCTCCTCAGGGAGGGCACACCCCAGGGAAGGCTGGGCCTGGACATGACTCTGCTGAGCTTCCCAGGTGAACCTTCAGGTCTCAGAAGGGCAGTACGGCTCTGGGTCTTCAATCCTCTTGTCCTTTACAGATTCTCTGTTTTCCTCGTCACTCTGGTTTGTGGACAACTAGTGAGTTATTTCCATCTGGGGGCACAATAGGGAACCTGGCTCTTCAGTCTAATGACTGGCAAATTTCTTGTTCATGGATGATAGACATCTGTTCTCTGTCAGGTGACAACAGACAGAGAATCTCTTCTAGATTTTTTTCATCTGATTTTAGCTTCAATCAATTAAGAACTTTGTGCCCAGTGGAAAAGCCAGCTCTTTGATATGCTGGTCAGAGAATTTGGTTGTTAGTTTGTGTACTGCAGCAGACATACAGTGGAGATAATGAAACTGAAGTCACACACACACACACACACACACACACACACACACACACACAGTGTCTATGTGTCCATAAATATGGGTGTCAGTAATGTAGAAAGGCCTTTGCCAATCACTGTGAGAGAGTAAGATGCTAGTCTATTTCAAAAGAGGATCAATGAATTATATATTATATGGCTTTTTAATTTAAAGGGACTGTGTACTGAAAATGAATAAATGCATAAAGAGATAAAAATCATCAAAATTCACAGAAAATAAATGAATTAACCTTTTAACCCTATAAATAATTTGTTTTTATTCATAACTCAGCAAAAGGGACCAAAAAGAATCCTCAGAATATTTTAAGCATCTGTTCTAGTTTCTTTTCAATTGTTGTGACAAAACATTCTGACCAAAACCAACTTGGGGAGGAAAGGGTTTATTTGTCTTACATATCCCAGGTCACAGTTCATCACTGAGGGAGCCCAAGGTAGGAATTTAGGGCAGGAACCTGGAGGCAGGAGCTGAAGCACAGACCATGGAGGAACGCTGCTTACTGGCTTGCTCCCCTGGCCTGTGCTCAGCCTGCTTTCTTATACAACACAGAACTGCCTTCCCAGGGGTGGCACTGCCCACAGTGGGCTGGGCCCTCCCACATTACTCAAGTAGGTGTGTCAAGTTGACACCAAAGCTATCCAGCACAGCATCCAATGTCACACAATTAAGGTAAGCCTTTGCAATATGGTATAAGCTTAATAATTTTGTTCTAAAAACTCCAGCTATGTCTCTTCTCAGATGTATCCGTGCTGATCACAGAACAAGCAGGCAGCTTGTGTTTCGTCCTCACACCTCTCACTCCTATTGGTGCTCAAGATCAGCACAAATACAAAATCATGTTTAATGACTCATTCTGACAGGCTTTTATGTAAAATACAATTATTCAACAAAATATAATTATTCATATAAAATGGCAATATAAATATATAAAGGATGATGACTTCTATGATCTTTAGCAAATGTAAGACCTTGAGCTAACTTTAAGTTACTTAATAAAAAATCATGAGATTCTCAGAACACTTAAAAGTAAGTTGGCAAGAATACTGAAATATTAACCACTCAGCATGATTTCCAGCTGAACGGTTTTATCTAGAAAAGTGCCACATGGTTGGCTGTGCCCATATTCACACTTTCAGGATATGAAAGGGAAGTTTGCAGTTGTTAAAAAATGTTCCTGTGGGTTTTGCTGATACACTAAAATGCATCTGACAAGCCAGCCCTCAAATCTCTCCCCACTTGTCCTTATGGAATGGAAGCTAAAAGTTTATAGTTCACAGGGGCAGCTGCAAGTCCATTAAGTCAGGAGGGATGAAGAAGTAGCCTGCATGTGGATACATCCCCGACCACCTTCTGCATACGGCAGCCTCAACATCTTACCTTTCCACTTGTAGATTGTTAAAAATACTGGTGGGATGGGCTGGAGAAATGGCTCAGTGGTTAAAAGCACTGGCTGCTCTTGCAGAGGACCCAGGTTTGGTTCCTAGCACCCAATGGCAGTTAACAAACATACCTAAATCCAGCTCTGGGGGATCTAACACAGTTTTCTGACCTCTGTGGGCATTGCACAATATGGGTGCACTTATATACATGCAGGCAATACGCTCATACACATAAAATAAAAACATTTTTAAAATTCTGGTTTTAATGTACCTATAATATAAATATTATCAATATTTGCTAATTTTAAAATTAAAACTGTGTATTACTGGCACTGAAAATTGGCATGGTAAGAATGATAAGGATATTAATATAAATAACATAATTTCTTTTTTTTACAAATAACATAATTTCTAAAATAATTTTTTTTCTGAGAACAAATGGCAACATTTAACCTTTTTACAAAAAAATAATCTGGATTGTTTTAAAACTGATGGGTTTTCAAACCCTTTTCTCCAGTCAACCAGTTGGGCTAATGTAACCTCTGGGAAACTCCATACTTCATTATAATTATAGAAATAACTTTGACCTCACAGTTTCTTTGAAAGACTTCAGGGGCCCCTCTCCACCAGGGACCTCCACACCATACTTGTTCCCAGTGAAATTATTAGCTTGTATGAAAGAACAGAATGAAATCCCACACTTGGGGGTGGTTTTTGTATATCTTGGTTTACAATGTTAGAGCAACACATATGTTAAAATCTGAGCATAGATTGTTCAGTGGGGATGGCTTGCTTCACTCTTTTACTAACTATGGCTTGATCCATAATATGTGCTCTCAGTCACAATACATAGTCCTGCTCACAATGCAATAGCCTCACTCATAAGACCCTCCGTCGCAATACAACACCACCAGTCACAATAAAACTCCTCAATCACAATATAACACCATTATATACACAATATAACACCATAATCTAAGGCCCTCATTTAAAATGTTAACACCTTTGGTTTCACTATAACACCTTTCCTCATAATATAAGACCCTCACCCCTTGTAGAGTGCTTACCTCCTTGCTTGCCAAACAGGCTTAACCTGTCCTCACACCTTTAATCCTAGCACTCTGGTTGCAGGCGGATCTCTGTGAGTTCAAGGCCAGCCTGGCCTACAGAGTGAGTTCCAGGCCAGCAGTGGTGGCACACGCCTTTAATCCCAGTCCTTGGGAGACAGAGGCAGGCCCAGAAGCTAACCATGACAACAGATGAGTCAGTGACCTGAGCCAACGAGAATTCACCCAATTATCAGCACATCTGGCACCTCCACAAAGGAGCAGAGTGGACCACACATGTACCCCTACATTCCCCTAAATAAACGAGTCTGCAGCAGCTCGCTATCTACTTGCTTTCACTCGACTCCTGGTGTCTGTGTGTTGACTCCTAGTCTCTCACCCCCACTTCTTGGCCGTGACCTGAACCCCTCTGGCTGGACCAGAGAAGGTTGCAACAACCCCTCCTCTGAGCTGGAGCTGCGGGAAGGTAAAGCTGTGGTTCCTTCCCTTTGAGCCTGGGGCTGCGATGCCCTCCTTTGAGCTTGGGGCTGCGATGCCCTCTTGGGAACTAGAGCTGTGGCTCACTCCTGTGAACAGGACCTGTGGTCCCTTCTTATGAGCTGGAGCTGTGGTCCCCTCACATGAGCCTGAAGCTTTGGCCCCTGTGATAAGCCATGGAGAGCAGGCTGATCTGGAAGTAGGCTGATCATGGAGCAGAGGAGAGCATGGAAGACTTCCTGATATTGGGCAGTGGTTCCGGCTTTTCTTTGTGACTACATTCCACACAGCCCTCTCCCCAGGTCACACATGACAGAGGCTTTGCCTTTTCTGCTAGGGACAGGGGAGGCCTCTGTTATTCACAGATTCTGGTCTTGGAAGGATTGATTCTCTGGAGCAGACCACCCACCTCCCTTGAAGCCAGCTCTGGTCCTCACTCCACATCTGGTCCTGGGCATCCAGGCCTTGATGGTGGACCTCTCCCATCACTAGGCACCAAGAGGTTTTCCATTATTTTTATACTGTTCTTCTTTTTATTTTTATTTTTTTGTCTTTTCCAGACAGGGTCTCCCCGTAGCCCCAGCTGTCCTGGAACTCACTCTGTAGACCAGTCTGGCCTTGAACTCACAAAGATCTGCCTGCCTCTGCCTCCTGAGTGCTAGGATTAAAGGCATGTGCCACCACTCCCGGTTTTATATTGCTTTTCTACAGTCCTAGAGCACCTTCACCTATGCCGTAAATTAAGCTTCTAGAGATAAAAATTATAGTCTGGGAAGTTAATAAAAAGGTAATAGAAAGTACTATAATAATTAAACTGATAAAATTCTCAAAGTAAAACTGTGTAATTAGATCTTAGAATATCAATTCAAAATTCTATATTTCCACTATAATTTTTAATATTCATTGACAAAACTATAGTACTGAACTTCAACAATAATGTGAAATTTGTCACTGTTCCTATAATATGATTTTGCCACTCATTGAATTTTCAAATTCCAACTGATACAAACTCTTTCAATGTAATTATATTACTTCTGAAAGAAAGCAATTCTAATAAAATATTCTAGAATAAAAAGAGCATCAGTCACAATACGGCATAGTCACTCAGAGTGTAATACCCTTAGTCACATTATAACACTATTACTTATAACATAAGAAAGACCCTCAGTCACAATATAACACCCTCAGTTACAATATAACACTCTCATTCACAGAGTAACACCCTCATTCACACTATATTTTCATTCACAATATAGCACGCTCACTCATAATGTAACACGCTCACTCACAGAGTAACACCCTCACTCACGGAATAACACCCTCACTCACAGAGTAACACCCTCACTCACAGAGTAACACCCTCACAGAGTAACACCCTCATTCACAGAGTAACACCCACTCACAGAGTAACACCCTCACTCACAGTGTAACACCCTCACTCACAATGTAACATCCTTAGTCACAATGTAACATTCTCAGTCACAATGTAACACCTTCGTTCATAGAGTAACACCCTCACTCGCAGTGTAACACCCTTACTTACAGCATGAAAATGCATTTGTACATAATAGGGATTATGTGTACTGCCCAGATAATTTTCTGTGTTTTAGGGTGACTTTTATTAGGCTCTTGATTTATAGACAGAAAGTAACATTTTATCTCTTTAAAGACAGCACGGATTCTTCATGGTTACCTTTATGCTCTGTTTCCATTTTAAATGTATGTAATGACTTTTTCAGGGGAAGATTTTTTTTCCTTCTCATCCATGATGTTATCTATAGTCACTCAGCAATCAAGTCTGTTCTAATAACTTTTGGCTTTACTTCTCTGAAATTGGCCCTCAAGTTCAGAAAAAAAAGTTTTCAGGAATTTTGTTTAACATAAAACAATCTTCAAGATTTCCCAAATGGCCCTGGAAAATCATCAATTTTTTTCCTTTCACCTTAGGAAGAGTGATGTTAGAAAGAATTATATCTGTTCAATGTGTGGTCATTTGAAGAGTTGCAGGAGAAGGAATTCAGAGCTGAAGAAGCCAGATCCTCCGCCAGGTCCTGCTTGTAGAATGTTGCTAACATGAAATTATTTAGACATTGTGTGCTTTCTCAAAGGCCCTGAGATTCCACCATGTCCTTTCTGTCCACTGTCTATTCCTACTCCCGGGGAAAGCAGCAATGTCAATATGGCAAATACAAGACTTTATTTTCCATTCTGATAGTGTGGTTTAGAAATACTGAACACCTCTGGGTCCTTGTAATCCAGATCGTTTCATTTCATTCTCATAGTTCTGTTAGGCACTATTCCAAGATGTAGACTACAGCTGTGTCTTCAACGTACATACACACACAAATATTTCAGAGAATTTTAGAAAAGGACTATACCCAGTACTCTAAACTATGGGCATTCCAAGTAATCATCTCCTTCAGATATCATTCCTGAGTCAGGATATGCAGGATTTTTCTTAATGAAATCAGGCTGATAATACAGGGTCCTAAAGAAAAATTAATTATTTAGGACTGAATGGTGTAAATAAAATTTTATTCTGGATACTTGTTTATAAAATGACTGGTGTTATAATACTCTATTTTCTGCATTTAAGCCCATTCTCTTTCATCTTCACTTTTATATTACACATATAAGACTTGTAGACATTATTGTTCAATTAAAACTGAAGTATTTTAAAAATAAGTCCTGGCTTTCGTCAATATCTTAGGAAGTTCATTACTTTTCATGGCAAGAGTATATAGATTCAATAGTAATCTGTCTTTCTTCTTCCAAGAAAGTAATTGCACAAACGAATCCTGCAGCCAAGGTCGATCTGAAATGCTGAAGAAAGATGGTTGACTTCACCTGTGTCCACAAAAAACTTGCAGGAACCCTCGTGCTACCTGTTTCCTGGGCTCCAGGCTTACAGGTAAAGAAGCAGGTCAATCCCAGGCATAGTCAGAATGCTAACAACACTTAGGATGCCAAAAGTCATCCATATTTCCAGGTTTCATAGTTTATATCTGGCCAGAGTCCTGAGTTTAATTTTATAGTTACAAAATAATAAATTTAAGAACACTTAAAATCCCAAAAAATTCCATAGGAAACACAGATTGACTTCTGCAGCTTTAGTAGTTAGCCACCTTAGATGGTTATAGAACTACTGTAGTGTAAATTAACATTCCTGCTACACTTGTGTCTGTAACTGGGATAAGCTCAAGTAGGACAGTTGTCTTTAGTGATCCTTCATAATTTTTGACATTATAATCCTAAATTGGGAGGAAGAGGAAATTTTGTAAAAGACTTTGATAAGGAAGGGTAAGGATTGCTGGGTGTTTTATGAAGTGCTCACCCTAGGGAGTTCATGTTACATGGGCTCATGGGTATGTACCATCTGTGGAATTAGTTTTGCTGATCTTTCAGACTCCAGCATTCCCAGCTGTGGACAGGTGACTGTTTTGTGTATTCTCTTTTGAATTGATTTTTATCTAAACTGGTTCCCTCAATAATTAACAGGCAGTAATGAAGAGGGAAAGAAATATACCCATGTATTTAATGTTACTTTTTTTTTTTTTTTGTCTTTTTGAGACAGGGTCTCCCTGTAGCCCCAGCTGTCCTGGAACTCACTCTGTAGACCAGGCTGGCCTTGAACTCACAAAGATCCGCCTGCCTCTGCCTCCCAAGTGCTAGGATTAAAGGCATGCGCCACCACGCCCGGCTTTAATGTTACTTTTGTGCATGTCTGATATTGTTTTATGACTGATTTTAAACTTTACAACACAGTACTCACCTTATATTGGTTCTATAAGTGCTCACTAAAAGTTTGTGCTAAAAGAGGAATTAAAACTTAGTGATGAACAGCAAAGACCTATCTTGAGAAATAAATATCACAGTCATCTAGTGGAATATCTGTTTACAACTGTCTAGTGTGCTAAAGTGCTTATTGTCATACACTAGAGGAAAGACCTCATCTTCAACAAATGGAAAAATGGGATCTCCTCATGTAGAATGAAATGAGACCTTTATCTTTCACCATGCACAAAAGTCAACTCCAAATGGATCAAAATGAAACTGGCAATGCTGAAATTGTTAGAAGAAAACATTGGCAGTACAATGCAAGATACCTGCCTTCAGCTGGACATCAGTTGCTCAGGAATTAAAGCCAACACTTGATAAATAGGACCTCATTAAATGAAAAAGCTTCTGTACACCAAAGGAAACAACCAATCGAGTGAACAAGAATCCTACAGAGTGGGAGAAAATTTTTACCAGCTATACATCTGACAGAGGATTAATATCTAAAATATACAAAGAATTCAAAAAACAAAGAAGCAAGAATTACCCAATTAAAAAATGGGCTATGGAATTCTAAACAGAAAGGTCTCAGAAGAAGAAATAAAAATGGCCAAGAAACACCTTAAACAATTTTCAACATCTATAGTAACTAGGAAATGCAAATAAAAGAAAAAGATTTCATTTTACCCCAGTCAGATTAAGAAAACAAATGATGCAGAATGCTGGCGTGGATGTGGGGAAAGAGAAACCCTCATTCTTCACTATTTGTGGGATCACAAACTGGGGCAACCACTGTGGAAACCAGTAGAGAGAACTCTTCAAAAACCAAAAACAAATCTACCATATGATCTGTTCTTACCACTCCTTGGCATATATCCGACTGACTCATCCTACTACAAAGACACTTGCACAGCCATGCTTGTGGCTGCTCTTTTCACAATAGCTAACTATCCCTCAACTGATGAATAATGAAAATGTGGTACATTTACACAAAAGAGTTCTAATCAGTGGTAAAGGAAACCCAAATCATGAAATTTTCAGGTAAGTGGATGGAACTTAAAACTATTAACATTAAGTGAAGTAACACAGACTCAGAAAAATAAGCAACATATGCTCTCTCACACTTGTGGATCTTAGCTCAAAAGCCCTAGGTATAGAGACTATTACAGTTCCAGCACTGATCAAATGTAGAGAATAAGTGTCTGTGAGATAATTTACCCTGAGCTGCACATGTTCAATGCATCCTCTATACATAGGATGAATGCATCTCTCAACTTTCACCAGAGTTTCCTTATGCATCAGAAACTCACAATTAGTCAATGTGCAGAGACCAAGGGGCTGCAGACTGTTGTCCCTGAGTAGGACACCACTTCAAACCTCTGCCTCCCAAAGCTCAGGGATCACTGAGGAAGAGAGGGTGGAAGAATTGTAAGAGGCAGAGGCAGTGGATGACCCCTAGGAAACAGAGTCTTCCAGACAGCTTGTGGGTTTCTCATATGAACTCACAGCAATGGTGACAGCATGCACACGCCCTATACAGACTTAAGAAAAAGTCCCAGGACAGACATGTGGAAGTGGGTAAGAAACCCCAACCTAAGGAACTTTTGGGAATTCATGGCTGTTGGGAAAGGAAAGACAGTCCCTTACAGGGCTGGACTACTGGTAGTCCCAGAATGGGCCCACACTGAAGAACATCTAGGTACTAATCCATATGTTGTAATATATATATACTTTCATAATGAAAGTACATTAAATTAGGTGGGGACAACAGGGGGAGGGGATATAAATACCATCAAATTCTATTGTAAGAAAATCACAAAAATTCAATAAAAATATTGCATATTAAAAACAAATGAGGCCGGGGGTGGTGGTCCATGCCTTTAATCCTAGCACTTGGGAGGCAGAGGCAGGTGGATCTCTGTGTGTTCAAGGCCAGCCTAGTCTATAGAGTGAGCTCCAGGCCAGCTGGGATTACAGGGAGACCCTGTCTCAAAAATACCAAAATAAAAACAAAAACAAATAAGGAGATCAGGGATTTCCTAAGACCACCTGAAGCACAGGTAGGAGCTGGGTGCTTCAGCCAGACAGATTGTTTGGTTTGATTCAATCGTCTTTGGCTTGATTGGCTGGTGTGGCTGTGGGGGCAGAGCTGTCCCTCTAGCTGGTATAAAAGGTGGCCCTGTTGCCACTGTGAGACTTGAGATCAGGGATTTCCCAAGACCACTTGAAGCACAGGTAGGAATACCACCACCACCACCCCAACTGGGATCACCGAAAGAGTGTCCAAATGAATTCTTTGGAGAAACTTCAGGACAGAAAGGGAAGAGTGAGTTAGACTTCCAATAGAAAGCCTAAAACTTAGACAAGTCAACACTCCATAAGCAAGGAGAAAAGAAGAAAAACAAATCAATCAAACAAACAACAAAGGCATCTAAAGGAGGCAAGCAAAGCAAGCATTCAAAACAGTGAAGGGGCATTTGGGATTCACATTGGAATATAGGCAAAGAGAAACCCACATGCCAGGGACATGAAGAAGAGACAACATGGGAAAGGTGGGGGATAATTCAACAACAAGCTCTACCAACCCTGTGGAAGATTCCTACAGTGGGATCACCCTGGGGATGGCCCAGGACACAGATATTAGAAGTACAATTGTGAACATACTTAAAGAAGTACAAGATTATAAAGAACAAGTCAGAGAACTTAAGAGAGAGAATGAAAAACTCAAGAAGGACCTAGAGAGACAGAGAATTACAAACTCCAGAAGGAAATGGATACAAACTCCAGAAGGAAATGGAAACACTGAAAACATCTCATGATGAAAAAGATAAGGAAACCAACCAGTGAAGCAAAGAGCTACAGGAAGAGATTGAGAAGCTCCAAAAGGAAGTGGAAACACTAAAGAAATCAAAAGACAAAATGAAAAAGGAAATCAAACACTCATCCAATCAAGAGGAAAGGAATGGAAAAAGCCTCAGAAGCAGAATGGAGGAAGCAGAACAAAGAATATCAGACCTGGAAGATAACACAGAACAACTAAAAACCTCAAATAAAGACTATGAAAAATTAAAAAATACACAAAAGTGGAACAACCAGGAACTGTGAGACACTATGATAAGATCAAACCTCCACATCATAGGAATAGTGGAAGGAGAAGAATCCCAAGAGAATGGTATTGATCAGATTTTCAACAGAATAATAGATGAAAATTTCCCAAAACTGAAAAAAGACAAACCAATACAAATACAAGAAACACATAGAACTCCAAATAGACAAGATCAGAAAAGAAGCTCTCCACACCACATCATAGTTAAAACGCTAGACGCCTGTGTTGGTTTGAATGAGTGTCCCCCATAGGCTGTAAGTATTCAGACATTTGTCTCCAGTTGGTGGCACTGTTTTTGGAGGTCTTAGAAGGTGTGGCCGTGCTGGAGGAAGTGCGTTGTTGGGGGCAGGCTTAGTGAGTTTAACAAGCCTCGTGGTCTACAGTTGCTCTCTGATTCCTGTGCTCTTTTCGAGATGTGACCCTTGGCTTGCTGCTCCAGATCCAGCTGCCACGCCTCCCACCACAATGGACTCTAATTCCCTGGAACTGTCAATCGTAAGCTCAAATAAACTCTTCCTTTTATAAGTTCCTTGGTCCTGGTGCTTTATCACAGCAACAGAAAAGTGACTAATACAACGCCCAAAACAAAGACAAAATTTTGAAAGCCACAAGAGAAAAACAACAAGATACGTACAAGGGGAAACCTATCAGAATTACAACTGACTTCTCAGTGCAAACTATGAAAGCAAGAAAATTGTGGAGCAAAGCATTCCCAGTGTTAAATGAATATAGATGCCAACCCGGGTTACTATACCCAGCAAAAATGTCGATTCTAGATGAAGGAGAGAGAAAAATCTTCCATGACATGAACAAGATGAAAGAATAAATGTCCAGAAAATCAACCCTTCAGAGATTACTTGAAGCAATTCAAAGGACAGAAGAAAGGAGTAACTATCCCCGGGCACCTAAAAAGAGAAATTAATAAAAGCATAACTGCAGAAGTAGAAACCTAGACCAAAAATGCAAACAGATAAGGTGAAAGGAAGCAACACACATCTTTCAGTTATAACCTTAAATATTAATGGACTAAATTCCCCAATCAAAAGACATAGACTGGGATATTGGATTAGGAAACAGAACCCATCCATATGCTGTCTACAAGAAATGCATCTTACCTTCAAGGATAGGCATCACCTTAAAGTGAAAGGATGGAAAAAATTATTCCAAGCAAATGGTACCAAAAAGAAAGCAAGTGTTGCTATTTTAATTAAGAAATCAGAAGAGACAAAGAAGGACATTACATTTTAATCAAAGGAAAAATTCACCATGAAGATTTCACAATTATGAATATATATGCTCCAAACTCTAGTTCACCAAACTTTATAAAGACAATTCTCCAGGACCACAAGGCACACACTAACCCCAGTACACTCAAGGTAGGGGACTTCAATACCCTACTGAGCCCTATGGACAGATCAACAGGACAAAGAATAAACAGAGAGACATCTGAACTGAATGATATGATACACCAAATGGAATTCACAGACATCTACTGAATATTCCATCCTAATACCAGAGAATAGACATTCTACTCAGCACCCCACGGAACATTCTCCAAAATCTACCACATACTGGGACACAGAAGAAACCTCCACAAGTACAAAAAGATTGAAATAATTTCATGCATTCTATCAGACCACAACACAATAAATCTCACTATCAACACCAGGATAAACCCTACTATCTACAAGAACACATGGAGACTAAACAACACACTCCTGAATGATGAATGGGTCAAGGAAGAGATAAAGAAAGAAATAAAAGCATTCCTGGAACTGAATGACAATAATACAACACAACATAACCTATGGGATACTTTAAAAGCAGTTCTAAGAGGTAAGTTTATAGCCCTGGGTGCCTACATTAGAAAAACAGAAAGAGTACAAGTGAACGATCTAACACTGCAGCTAAAAACACTTGAGAGACAACAACAGATGAACCCTAAACACAACAGACAGGAAGAAAGAACAAAAATCAGAGCAGAAATCAATGAAATAGAAACAAAGAAAATAATTTTAAAAAGTCAATGAATCCAAAAGTTGGTTCTTTGAAAGAATAAACAAGATAGACAGACCTCTAGCCCAGTTAAACAAAAGAAAGAAGGAACAACTCCAAATCAATGTAATCCATGATGAAAGGGGAAATATCACAACAGACAATGAAAAGATCCAGAAAATCATATGGGAATACTTCATAAACCTTTACTCTGCTAAGTTTGAAAACCTAGAAGAAATGGACGAATATCTGAAATCCTGGGAATGCCCAAAGCTCAACCAAGAAGAGATTGACAGCTTAAACAGACCCATAATATATTGAAGATGTAATAAGAAACCTCCCAACTAAAAAACGCCCGGGCCCAGATGGTTTCATGGCAGAATTCTATAAAACATTTCAAAAAGACTTACAACCATTATTACTCAAATTGTTTAGAAGGATACAAACAGAGGGGATTCTCCTAAATTCCTTCTATGAAGCCAGCATCACTCTATTACCAAAACCAGTCAAAGATACAGCCAAAAAGGAGAACTATAGACCCATCTCCTAATGAACACAGATGCCAAAATTCTAAACAGGATACTGGCAAATTGCATACAGACCCACATCAAGAAGATCATCCATCATGACCAAGTTGGATTCATACCAGAGATGCAGGGATGGTTCAACATGTGAAAATCAATAAATATCATCAAGCATATAAATGGACTGAAAGACAAACATGACGCCATCATCTCAATTGATGCAGAAACAGCCTTTGACAAAATCCAGCATCCCTTCATACTTAAAGTCCTAGAAGGAATTGGATTGGAAGGATCATTCCTCAACATAATCAAAGCCATATACAGGAAACCCACAGCCAATATCATCCTAAATGGGGAAATGACAGAAGTATTCCCTTTAAAGGCAGGAACTCAGCAAGGCTGCCCTGTCACCACTCCTCTTCAATATAGTGCTTGGAACACTTGCTAGGGCAATAAGGCATGAAAAGGAAATTAAAAGAGTACTAATTGGAAAAGAGGAAGTCAAGCTATCCCTTTTTGCTGATGATATGATTGTTTACTTAAGGGATGCTAAAAACTCCACCAACCAAAAAACTCCTAGAAGTGAGTAAGAGCGGCAGTAAAATGGCAGGATACAAAATTAAACCAGAAAAATCATAGCCGTTCTTGACACCAACAACAAGCAACTGAAAGAAGGATTCGAGGAGACCTTCCCACTCATTTCAACAAAAGCCTCAAAAACAATACAAAATACCTAGGAACAAACCTAAGCAAAGATACCAAGGATTCTCTACAACAACAAATTTTAAACCTTTAAAGAAAAGAAATTGAAGAAACAAT